>RJWH01000864.1:52837-246754 GCA_004363575.1 Solenodon paradoxus
AGAGAGAGAGAGAGAGAGAGAGAGAGAGAGAGAGAGAGAGAGAGAGAGAGAGAGAGAGAGAGAGAGAGAGAGAGAGAGAGAGAGAGAGAGAGAGAGAGAGAGAGAGAGAGAGAGAGAGAGAGAGAGAGAGAGAGAGAGAGAGAGAGAGAGAGAGAGAGAGAGAGAGAGAGAGAGAGAGAGAGAGAGAGAGGGAGAGAGACAGAGATCTGGCCTGTGAGGTGTGAACTGGTCTTTTTCTGTCCCTTCAGCCACTAGAAGAGTCTGCCCCAGACCAGATGGTCCGTGAAATAAGGGGTCATGTGTCTACCTAATCCTGACATCCAGTTAGTAGGTCATTTTGCTTTTCACAAGAAGCTACATTCTCCAACTATGTCTTTATGTAAGGCGATCTTAGCTTCCATCTTAGGTCTTCTTTCTCAGTTCTGTGAAAACTTGTACTGGGGAAAAGGGGGCTATTTATTGGGTCCCCAGAGGCCTCCAAGAATGACAGTGGGCCACCCACCCTTTCTGAAGGCAGGACACCAGTTTGAGCTGTCATTTTAAAGGAGCCACCATGGCTTCTCTGGGTGACAACAGTCAGTGAAAGGTTGAATCTCCACTTCTCTGGTGGCGGTGGCAGGAGTGAGCAGATGAGGAAGATGGCTGCCTCCCCGCTGTGAGACCACGCTGTGGGGGAGCAGGCCCTGCTCTGCCTCCGCTGCCCAGGGAATCGGGGGAGTTCACTTTTCCTGGCTGTCACTCTTGCACTTACTGTGAGAGCCCCGCTCCCTCAGAAATAAAAATGCCACTCTGAATTTAAATGATCTGTCCTTTTGGGAAATTCTTCCGAGTGACAGGACTGTTCAAACATGAAAAGTAAAAGGGAAACAATGTGATAGTTCAGAAATCACTGTTTCGGGGGGCTGCAAAACTCAAATAGCCCGCGGACAATTCCTGGGAGGAAGGTCCTTATTTTGATCTGCCAAGCGAGAGGAACATTGTTTGACAAAGTTTCTGCTTGACGTGAAGGGAAATCTTAGGGGAGCGATGCTTGCAAGGACCAGGCCTCAGTGAGGTGGTGCGTGAAGCAGAAGTAATCGTTTTATGTGTGAAACTCTGTGGGCAGAGCAAAGATGGGAAAATAGAGGATAATTAGAATTGGCCTATCTGCAGAGTGGGTAGAGGGGACTGCCCGGGTGGTGCTTTCTGGTTCTGGAGATGCTGCTTAGCCGCCATCACGTTCTTCACGGACGTTGCACATCACTAGGGAGCGCTAGAGTCCTTCCCGAAAATGCCTCCGAAGCCGCAGGAACCTGGAGGCCTGTGGGAGGCCCTTCCAGCCTGGATTCCTCTTGGAGAAGGAACTGTCCTAAAGACCCTGACCTCTGTGCTGCCAGACGTTGAGATGTTTTTTTATTCCCGCAGGAGCCGGAGCCCTGGAAGCTGAAGGGCAAGGCTAGAGGGCAGCCCCACTGTGGTCTCAACTTAGGGCAAGATGTCCTCTTCCCTGTTACCCCAAGCTGCTGCTCCCTCCCGCCCCCGTGGGCCAGTCCTGACCATTTTCCTCCTTCTGTGAATCTTCTTTATTTTCCTCCGTTGACGCTTGTCAGTGCTTGAACCTAAAGTATAAACCCCCCAGCTCGCTTTATTTTTTTTGGCTACAGGGTGGAATCTAGAAATGTAATAGCTGAAATGAGATTTAAAAATCTGCTTGTTTATAAACTTGGGTAAGTAAGTTGAGGATGAATAAGCTTCCTGTGATATCTTGGGTAAATTTTAAAAGTCCATCTGGTCTACCAAGGGAGTGCTATACTTTCTCTTCCAAGCCTGAGAAAAGATTGGTGGTTAGATACAACCTGAGCAGGTGTAACCAGATGAGTTCCACCAGGTGGGAGAAAGGGAGGGAGGGAGGGTGAGGGGGCAGGGGAGGGGAGAGGGGAGAGACTGACTGAATCATGGGCAGAGACAGGAGTTTCTTAGGAATGGTTTTGTAGACTGTTCTAAGAACAGGTAGTTTAGACTCTCCCTAGTGTTAATTTTGAAGGGAAATTTTGGCTAGAGCAGTTTCCTTACCAAAATGGACATTAATCACCTGTGATAAAAACTCCAGGTCAAAAAAAGCCTTTGGTGTGCTTCCTCACAGACCTCCATTGAGTAGGGTTCTTTCAGCCTTTCATTCATGTCAAAGGACTTGTCATTTTAACTCTTTGGCTATTTATACTCCCCTCACACCCCATCGATAAAATTAACTTGTGAAAATCTTAAAGAATTCATTTTGACCCAGTGGAACACTTGTAAATCCTGTCACTTCTCTGCAGTGAGTGATAGAAATAGCCATTGTGGGTGGAATTCAGGAAGTCTGCACACATGTAAAAGGAAGCGAGGTCCTTTCTTCCTGCAGGCCCAATGCCCGTGGCTAGGGCCCAGCTCACAATTCACCCTATAAGCAGGGAGACCGTAACCAAGCCACTGTCTTGTCCTAGAAGTCACAATTTATGCTTCTAATTTGAATTTTCCTCAGCTTAGGTCCCAGAAGGATTTATTAAATTTGCTTTGTGGAACCCATTAACTCTAAACTGAGTAATGGTGTTACTCTAGGCTTAGAATCAGTTTATAGTGAATTCTCTATACACAGGACTCCAGGAATCCTATATTCCTCCATGACAGAATTTTAAGTCAGTTCATAAATGAAAAGGTTTACTCAACTTACGTTATTAGTAATTAACTGACATCAAGAGACAGTCGCTTGCAGAGTTGGTGAACAGCAAATGAGAATTCTGGCTAGCAAGGGGGGCAATTCATTATGTGGCTTAAATGAGATGGTAGAGCATGCAAATGTCTCGTCAGGAGCTCTTTGGTGTCCTGGCTTCACTCTGTGGTTAAAATGCGTAATAATGACTTACAGCTAATTTTTGGTTTTTCCTCAGCATGTTCATATGGCTCACAGACAGATATGAATAGCTTAGGAAGAATCTAGACAAACAGCCTGACACATGTATATGCAAAGCAGTGGTCTTTCTTTTAGCAGTCTTCTTAGAAATTATCGAGTCATTGACATTGTGTGACAGACTTGCTTTTAGATGAGGGAGGCTGAGAGGCTTGAAATACTGGCAGGCAGAGGGGAGCTCAGACACATGCGCTATTAGTGGGTCTTGGGGCATCTTTATATTAACGAAAAATGTGGGTTATGACTGAATTATGGCAGCTGTGGAATGCCCCCCACCCCACCCGCAGAGGGAATGGGGCTGAGTAAGGACTGTCTCCAGTATCTCCTGGGTCATATTATGAGGAGACTCTGGGATATGGTGGAGGGTACTTGCTAACAGGAAATCTCTGCTCACTTGGCCTGAGCCTCTCCTGTAAACATAGACAACTTACTCACATTTCTTAAGTCCTTTTGGACTCCAGCTTCTAGAATTTGCTGTATTTCATGCTGAAATCTGATCACTCTTCTGAAGGAAGATCAGATCCGTGACTCTAGGGCAGGGGTGAGATCCCGCTATGGTGCCCTTCAAGGCTTCCCAGCGGTGGGCTTGCTCCATTCTGCAGGAACTCAAAGGTCACCGGGGTGGGTGGGATGGTTCTCTCTGGGGAGACCTCATGTTTTTGTGGAACATATTGTGTGAGCTGCTGTAAGGAGGTGCTTTTACGACAGACAGCATGATGGAGATCAGTGCCTCCTGGGTTTCCTCAGTTGGATTCTCGCATTTCAGAAGCACCTGAGACTTGTGATTTGCTCTCTGGTAGGGGAGAGAAACAGCTTTACAGGGGAGTGGATCAGGATCCAAGGAAGAAAGCAAACATGGTGGCGAGTGCGCAGTGGGCACAGTTAGGGAGAGAATCAAAAGCAGGATTCCTCCTCTTTTCCAGTGCTTAGGGGGTACGTGTTGAGTCAGCTGTCGTATTTGGGTTCAGGTCCAGCACTCAGAACCGTGTACACCTGTCAAGCAGTGTCTGATGCATGCAAATCGATGTGTGCGTATTTCAGGAGGTGGCAGCAGCAGCTCCCGTGCCCAGAGAATTCTTTTTTGAAGAAACAATTTTTACCCACAATGTTTTTCTTTGCACTTGTTCAGACACTCTTTTTAAGGAAAGCGGGTGTAGAACACAAGTGTTGGAATTTGCATGTGTTTATTCTGGGTTTCCCGATCTGAGTAGAAGTGAAATTAGAATTCCAGCGGGGGAAAAATAGACCCGTTTGCCAAGTAGAGTGACCTGATTCTTGTTGGATCAACATGTTATCAAGTTGAGGTTGTCACTACAAAGCAAGTGTGATGAAGCCTGCCTTTTCAGACGAAAATCAAAGGCCTGGCCTGTCAGTCCGGAATTGCTGAACTAAGCATCCTCTAATCAGCCGGTCTATATGTAGATTTAGACATCTCCAGGAGGCTGGGAGACTATCAGGCCCAAACTGATTATTCTAATCAAGTGTTTTAATTAAGCACTTATTGCCAGGATCACAGGAACCCAGCCTGCTCTTGAGCAGTAATGGGCAGTATTTTTTTTTTTTTTCTTCTTTACAGTGATAATGTTTGGCTTTGTGGGGGTGTATTTAACGTTTTTTCTAAAGTAGGCCATGGGAAGAGTCCCCCGTGAAGTGTGCAGTGCTGAGCTAGCAGTCTGGCTAGTGGACAGAAAAAAAAAAAAAGAAATAAAATGAAATACAAGATATCACCATCTGAGGTGAAGATGAATCAAACTCTGAGCACTGCATCTATTTGCATTCTCCATGCTAAAATACAGAAGCAAAACTGGCTAGCCCAAGATTTAAAAAAAAAAAATATAAACACACACACATTGGGTTGGCTTTTATTGGAATGCCTAGATGCAATCTATAGTCATCAAGTTATGGAAAATTCAGGTCACATATAAAGTTAAGAAGGCAAATTAAAAGAACAATACAAATCAGACAAAATTTACATCTCAAAATATCATGAAAGCATTTTGACTGGCTTTGCCTAAAATACTTTGAATATCAATTTCATTTTTTTTTTTTTGTAAGCTAATTCTTTTCATTATACAGTCCCCTTCCCTCCCCCCTCCCCCAACTCTTAGAAAAAGGTCTTTTGTTTACATATTCCCCAAGGTCACTATTTCTTGTAAAAGCATGTCCAGATCACAAGTCTTTTTAGAAAGAAATAGGCTCATTATACCTACTAACAAGACACTAATTGGGTTGATTTGACTTCATCTAAAATAAGCACCAGGAGATACTCCAAATCTGTTTTTTATCGGTGCCAGTGTAAAGGACCAGTCCATGTAGAGATGAGGATAAAATTATGATTTCACTTCTGTCATGTGGTACAAGCTTTTCATGGTCAATACATCAGAAACATTTCTGAGAATTTAGACTCAGAGCCTATTTCAACCAAAAGTACTTACAGCATGCTAAGAACAGTCCTGCAGAAGTACCATCCAACAGGACTGCAAATACCTAAGTTAACAGTTAAAAAATAAAATGTAAAACAGAGCCATGTGTATGTGGTTTGAAATCTCATAGTTTTCTAAATTTGGGCTTCATAATACTTGCCAAAGGATTTCCAGGATAAAAAATATTAATGCTAATCTGTGCTTTCATTCTAATAAAATATCAGCATTCATTAGAAGATTAATTACTTCGGTATGTTCTACCAAATACACAAAGACAGTAATAGCACTGATACTGTAAATTCAGTAGCTATTTTAAAACTTTCCCAGCCAATCTGTTTAATAAACACGCCTACTGTGCAATTTAGAGTATGTGATACATACAAAGCAGTTAGAAAATTATTCTCAATACATCACTTGAACCTTTATATTTACGACATGTTCACTTGCTATATTTTTATCACCATTATACAGAGAGGAAAACAGTGTGTACTATAGCTCAATGAACTGAGAAATATCTTCTAAAAATATTTTTGTGGCTGAATTTAGTGCTCACGAAAAAGATTTAAGAGCAGGCTGAGCCGACGCTGAAGTGCAGATGCCGCTGTGCTCCGTCCCGCGTGCAGGAGGGCACGGCTGTCTCTTCACTTCCAGCTGGATCTGCCACCCCCGGCTTCCCCGAGACAGAGCAGAGGCTGCCCTTCAAACTAGCTCCCAAGATGGTTGGGTCATGTGGGCTCATAGGAGCTTTATTCTCCCCCCACCCCTTTTTTTCCTCCCTCTGGGTGACCTGAGGGTCCAAACCCAAATCCAGCAGAGTGACCCTGACCTCATCCATCTGGCTTGCTGCCCCCTGCTCCGTTTAAGTCTTTCCTAGATCTTAAAAGACACATGGTTATGGTCACGACATCAGATCCTTTCCTTTCTCACAAATGTTTCTCCAGCATCTGATGTGATCTTTTGCCTCCATCACAAAATGGGGCTTCAAAGAACGGTAACAGTAAAAACTCTGTGGTTATTAATATCAACTCCCCATCGCCTTTTAGGGTTGAGAAAGGGACAGAGAACCTCTCCTGCCCTGTTTTTTTTTTTTTTTTCCTCCCCCAGTATCTTCCATTACGTTCCACCAGCCTGTTTTCTACTGTGCCTCTTGCTTCAGAATGGTCGAGGACACTGGCTTGATGAAAAAGAGAAGGAAGAGGAGCAGTTCTCTAATTAGCCACCCACGGAGGACTGCACCGTCCTATCCATCTAGTGATAGAAAGTTGCACATTTTTTTTCAACCTAATACAAAAATATTAACACTTCTGGACATTATAGGCATAAGTTGTTATATCTCTACAATATAATAATTTATACTGTACAGCTATAACAGATAACAAAAGGTGCAATCCTTTTTTAAAAAAATCACACGGTTCACATATTTTTATCATTTTATTTTTAAGTATAAATTTTTTAAACACTTTACATAAATTAACTCCTCTGAGACTAATATTTGATGTACAGTAAATTGTAATTCATATAAAAATCCATAAACAACTTGTCTCACATAATTTACAAAAAAATCAGGGTTTCCTTTGCTTATCCGTGACAAGGATTCTATTTGCCAGTTTTGTTTTGTTTTTTGTTTTTCCCCCCAAGGCAAACCACGTTAGCATTGTAAAATCCATTATGAAATCCCTGTAGCAGAAGTCACTTGTGCCGATGTCCTTTTACAAAGCAGCACAGGGAAAGCAGTTGGTTTGTCTAGAAACAGTAATTTTGCCCCACATTTTAAAATGAACAGAGAGATATATCACATCCTATGCAGAAAGACTACTTCTTGTAAGCCAAGGTTGACAACTCGGTAACTTTTGGAAACACTGTATGCCTGTTTTTTTTTTTTTTTTTTTTTTTTTTTTTTTTTAAAACCTTAAATACAGTGCCTCAAAGGAACGGATGGCCTAGAGCAAAATGTTTAGGCCTTTTTTTTTTCCTTTTAATACTTTCAGTCCAACTGAGTGCAGCGATATGCATATGTAAACATATTCTTTAAAGCCGATCACCTTTAAGGTCATTCAGAAAAGAGTTTTTGTTTTTCGTGTGTGTGGATTTGTTATTATTTAATAGCAGTTTCATTCTCCTGGAAGGCTCTTCTGGGTCGGAGAGTCCAATTCGGATTGTGCTCCAGAATCATCTGAGCAAAGGTGAGGGTTAGGCTCGAGAGAGGCGGTGCACCAGCCGGGCTTCTTCCCGGAGGGCAGCCTGGGGGCGCCCAGGGGGTTACCTCTTGCCGATCTCGCTTTGTCGCAGGAACTGGATGTTGTTAGCGCTGTCGGCCAGCTCGGGGTACTGCTCCACCGAGAGTACGTAGTACCCGTCGTAGCCCTGCACTTTGCCGGCGCTCAGCAGCTGCCGCTTCTCGCCCTCCGTCCACAGGCGCGCGCCCTCCTCGCCGTCGCGCACGCGCTGCTGCTCGCGCGCCCAGGCCCGGGCGAGTGCGCGCTGCCGCGCCTGCTCCAGGATGCGCGCCTTCTCCTCGTCCAGCGTCATGCCGTAGCGCACGTGCAGGGCCAGCGCGCCGAACTGCATCTCCACGTCGGCGAACCTGCGAGTCCTGCCGTTGACCACGGTGGTGGACTGAGACACGGTCACGTTGATGCCGTTCTCCAGGGCCTTGCGGCCGCTGGTCAGCCGCAGCGTGCCCAGGTCGCTCTCGGGCGTGGTGGTCTTGATGAAGTAGTGCGTGTCCTTGCCCTCGATGGTGAAGTGCAGGTTCTCCAGGTAGAAGGCGTTGTTGAGCACGGCCGCCACCTTGATGCAGTCCTCGTTGGCGATGTTGAGCACGTTGGTCTGCACGCGGCCCTGGCTGACGGCCAGCATCACGCCCTTGCCGATGAGCGACTTGACCGTGGCGAACCACAGCCACGACTGCGCGCCGCCGCCCCTGCGCCTGCTCACCTGCACCTCTGCCATCTTCCCCAGGGACAGGAAGGCCTTGGCTTGCCTCGCCACTTGCTGCTGAACACCAAAAATGGGCTGAAACGTGACACAGAAGAGGGGCCGGGTAAGAGAACATCTGCAGCACTTGGTTGCCAGGGAGCCAGGCTTCCTGGCAGAGCTCCCCCTCCCGTCCCCTGCCCACACCCCCTCAAAAAAAAAAAAAAAAAAAAAAAAAAGGCAGGGGCTTGGGCGGAGAGCTGCAAGACATTTATTAAAGACTCAGTCGGGTTTTTAGAGATGAAAAGGCTTAAAAAAAAAAACCCCGGTGGAGGAATGCACTCAGGATCCCTCCCCTCAAGTCGATCCAAATGTGTTTTGAAACGTCCAAAGAGGTAACGCCGTCATGTTTTAGTTAAGCGCTTTTTCGTTTTCAATGTGGGCAAAACATTCTTTTTTTAACCTTTCTCTTTTGATTTCCGGATGCTCTTTTCCCACACCCACCTCATTCGGGAACCCCAGCCCATCAGGGTCTCCAGTCCAGCAGAGCAAACACCAAATAGAGGAGGACTGGAGAGGCTGGGGATGCCGAGCCTGATCACAGTGTGCCCCACTAACATGCTTTGAGATGCACGTGCGTGCGCTGTAACTTGGGTAAACTGTACCGGTTTTCAGCAGAATCTCATTAGTCCAACAGTACAACCACAGTGTACCAGGATGTGTATGCACAGTGGGACAAATGGAGGAGTATCACTTTAGGAAAACATTTATTTTTCCTAGATTGAGGGACAGCGGATCATCTACACTGGCAAATAAATTGGGGGTACTGAAACTCAGCTATTTCTTATACTACCAGATGTTTGTCTGGCCAGTGTTTCCCAAATGGAAACATCTGTTTCATTTGCAGCAGTGAAAGACACATTTGTTTTTCTGCACTTGGGGCAGCCTCAATGTCTTTGCCGGCGATTCCCTAAGCTGTCCTTATGGCGAGCTTCTTTTGACAGAGAATCGGAACCATATTTAAAAGGCTGCCTAGGAAACAAGTTGGCAAATCCATTTGTATAGTAAGACTTAAGTGTTTTCAGACATGATGGTGAGGTGCACACAGTTAGGACGGGCTTGTTCGAATGCATTAGGAAACCGGTATATCGGTGTAGTTTTATATATATTATATTATATTATATATATATATATATATATATATATTTGCAATTAGGAATGTTAGAATGCCTCCTCGACCCGGGAAACTTGATGGGTTTTGCTTTTTAAATGTAAAGGTGACACCGAAGAAGCCATTCCTTTCATGTTACATTTGTAATGTACCAGAAAAACAGGTACTGGCACTGTACATACCGTGCGTGTGCATGACCGCCTCGTCTATAGTCATTGATAGGAAATTGCCCAAGGGGGGCGGGATTCATCTTTCTGAAACTCTGCAATCTATTCTTATCGTTATGGGGTAACCCACTTTCTTGATCTTTAATTATTCTTGCTTTAAGCTAGAAATTCTGGTGTTTTGTTGTGTTCCTTTCCAATCTCTGCACCGTGGCGATTAAAAACGCCATTTTATGAAGTGGCAGCTTTGACTTTGCAATTTTCCACTTATATTATTTTTTTATTTCGCCTTTTCAGGAAAATTCCATAGACATCTATTTGTAGGGTGGAGCCTTGTCAGAAGACATTTTATTTTTAATCATTTCCTGCAAAACACAGTTAATGTTTTAAAAAAGCTGAACTTTGTGGCATTGTTTGTGGGTGACTAATTTGTGGTCTGAATCTCCTGCCCTCCTGTTTCTTGTCTCTCCATTCAGGCCTCGGATACAATAATGGGCTTTCATGGGGTTCTTTGTAGAAATCTTGGACTTAAAAATGAGCTTCTGCCTTTTATTACCTTTTGATAATGTCTATTTTTTATTAGCGTCAGTAAAAACAGATTAAAGCCTGCTTAACAGCCCCTAGTTTGCTGAACAGAAATGCATAGGGAAATGTTTTTCTTCCAGAAAAGGGTGGAAAAAAAAAAGTCTTTGGTCTAGTTTTCACAAGGGTATTTCCATTGCACCAGGGTAAATATGACACAAATAAACCACTTATCACATTTTCCTGGTTTTGCTTTTTTGTTTCTTACCGGGACGTCATCCCACTGCTGACTCTTCACAAGTTCGTAGGAAGGCTCTGTTAAATCGAATTTGGGAACAGGGAATCCAGGAATAGCATTGTGCAGATGGAACCCGAATGTCACCAGCCAGCTGTTAACATCTAAGAAGGGAACATTCAAAATGCAAGGTGTGAGGCTTTATTTTGTGCTTTCATAAATTCAAATTCCTACCTTAAAGAGAACCCCAAATTTACAAATAATATCTTGAAAAAGGGCATATGTTTGTGTTCATCCTACAATTCCAAATCTCCTCTCTATTTTTCAGGCAGGAAGACAATAACCACTATGCGCAAGGGCTACAGAAAAGCCCGAGTAATGGAGACTCACACTGGATCATGTCCTAGACTGAGTGGTTAAAACAAAGGGGGTGGGGAGGGGTAATAACAATGCACGGCAGCATGGAAATGGCACAGTGATAGAAAACAAATGAAATTTATTTTGTAGTTAGTAAAGGCTGGTCTTAAATAGAAAGTATGTTATTAGCTTTCAAAAGAGATTTGCCCAAGGATATGTGGACTTCTGCAACCCATTTGCTATGAATAAACTCCCCAAATTGAGAGTATTAAAATCAACAGTTGATTCTTAATCAAAGATGAATGCTGAGAGCTGGCAATACTGGCCAAGGGCACAGAAGTTCCGATTACCATCAGTTAGGATTTCAAAGGCCTTCCTGTGCACAGGTGGAGACAAACTTTTTGGGGAGACAACCTGGAAATCTTTAAATTGGTATTTTAAAATATTGCCATGTGACTCCAAAAGCCATTAAGCTCAGAATAAGGCTTTTATTCTATTCTGGAGGTTATAATGTTACAGAACTACTCAGCGGGCTTGCAGCTTTATGAGTACAGTTGGGTGTAGATTATTTTATATATTAAGCACATTGCTGGAAAATTTGAAATTGCATTTCACCTAATATATTTTATGCTGTTCCATCTCTCTTTTGAGGATTTTCAGAAAATGCTGCTATGGCATTCCCTGCAGTCCATGGTGCTAGCAGAGGATGAATTTGGAGCTGTGGGCTTTGCAGCCTTTCCGTCAACCCCTGTCAACACCTCTTAAATAACCAGTGGTAAACTGCTTGTCACAGTGATGGAGAGCCAGTTGTTTCCTGTTTCCTTCTCTAGGGCACAAACTCTCACCTCATCACTGGGTCGGCAGGTCCTTTGTCCAAGCATCATATGCCTATAAAACTAGTGATAGTCTCTCTCTTTTAAATAGAGGAGTGGTGGAGATGGTGATGATGAGAAATAAACCCCAAGTTGATCACAAAGGATACAAAGTGATTTTTTTTTTTTTTTTAGCGGGGAGGGCAATGAGTATAAGATTATGAAGGGGAGGAGGGGAGTCTCATGTTTTGGAGAAAATTCTCTGGAATAATGGAGACTGGGAGCAAAGGTTCTCCTACTATGAACAATGTCTGTGTAATAGTGAAAATTAGAGAGTCTTAAGTATTAAAGACAAGTATCAAAATAATGAGACTTGAATGCAGATGTGTCCTGAAAAGCTCTGAATGAGAATATTGTAAGAGTGTTGCTGAATTAGGACACTGGAAGAAAAGACTTTCAGCTGGTCCACATGGAAGAGAATTATGAAAAACTTGAGGTGGCCTGGAAAAAGCAGGAGGCAGCTGTGATATGAACAGGGAGCAGGCATTTTAAGAGCTGTACTAAGAACTGAGAAGCTAGTATTGAGCAAGGAGAGAGAGAGTCTGCAGGAACATCTAACACAAACCAAACCCAAAACAAAACATAAAAGAACCTTCCCCCAGGATACCTAAATTTAGTAAGAGGTTAATTATGATAGTAACTCAGGACTGGAAAGAGGAAACAGATGAGTGAAAAAGTCAGTTCACTAAAGGGAATTAGGGTGATTTTTACAAGGATTTGTCTTTCACATCCTTGGCAATTCCTTGGTGGCAGGAGTGGGATCTGACATTTTAACTCTTGCAAAACTTGAGAGTGACATGCACCAAACTTGGAAAGATCTTAAATCTATATCCAGAAGGTTCCCCATAATGGCAGAAAATTTGGTATTATCTATTGGTAGTCACCATGCAAGAACTGAACTCAATGACAATGAAGACAGAAATGAGAACAGAAACAGGATCCATTGGCTAAGCAACTGATGGGAGAAATTGGTCCATTATTGTTTCTGAGGTGATGGTGGTGAAGAGAGTCAAACACCCCCCAGGGATGAGATGGTGAGTCACATTATTTTGTGTTCCCCACTGATTCCTTCACTAGAACTTTGCACACGTATACAGGAAAAAGTACATGACACATTTGTAAGGTAGTTACCATGTACAGTCAAACTGCATATACTATGGTACTTTAATACAACATTGTTGGCACTATTATTTAAAAAAAATGAGACTTGTCTCTAGTTCATGACAACTCATCGGAGAGGAGTTGAAGTCACTCTAATGTGGGGAACTCCATTTTATCATATATTCTGTACCCTATGTCACTTTCTTAAGTGATTAGACTCCATGCCATTTCAGAAAATTGTGGACGTGGGCATTGGTAGGCAGAACAGGAAGTAACTATGTCTCAGTTTCCCTTTGTGGTTTCTCTCAGGTTCCATAGAGAAATGCATTTAAAAGGTTGAGGCTGCATGAGTAAAATGTAAAGTTAAAGTACTCAGTTAAAAAAAAACAAATGCTTACCTGTGATGTAGTCTTTCACATCATGGATTTTGCTTGCAGGGTTGTTATTCCTAAACATATACAGGTTAAAAGGGGCTGGGTCCTTCCCAATTCTTTTCCAGATTTCTATGTCAGGTGTCGTCCACCGTCCTGCCAAAATGTCATAATCTCTTTCTCCAAAGTGGATTAATTTTGTGAGTGGGTCATATAAGCCACCATGAAATCCAATTACCAGTTGGAAATCAATATTGGAGTCAAAATAGACCTCACCATAAGCGGTGTACTGAATCTGTTTTAGCATAAGCCCATTGCTACTGAAAACAGCCAAGGGCGTCCCTGTGTTATCTGATGCAATGTAAAATTCATCCCCACTGCTGATCTCCATGGCAAAAAGATGGCCTTGGAGGTCATAATAGAGAGAAGTGATCTCTGAACTCGAGTGGTTGTACACATGCGTAATCCTGGTGGGGTAAGTCAGGTCAGCGTAGAAGAACTGCAGGTGCTGTCCTAGACTGGTTTTGCTGGAAACACGCCTTCCCAGGCCATCGTAACGATAGATCACTGTCCAGCCACTGCCTTTACTGTAGACGCGAGTCAGAAGCCCCTTGGAGCTGTACTCAAAGATCTCTGTGCCCCTCTGGCGCAGGAAACCGTCCTCGTCCAGCCGATACTGCACATCGCCCAGTCGTGTGATTCTGTCTCGCAGGTCATAGCGAAGAGGTGTCAGGCGTGCACTGTTACTTGGGTTCAGGAGATGGAGGTTTCCATTGAGGTCATAGTTGTAACGCCACATGATCTTTTCATTTAGGTAGACGGTCTGGAGCTGTCCATCAACATCGTACTCATAACCGTATTTGGTAGTGTTGGCAAAAGGCCCTATTTTAATCTCTCTCTTGGTGACCCGACCCATGTTATCATATTGAATTGTAATCCAGTACATGAGTGACCTGAATATCTCATACTGAATTTCCTTGATGCGGCCATGAGCATCGAAATGCTTGGTGTAGGTCATCACCGCGGTGGAGATGATCTGGTTAATGTCATAATAGATGACGCCAAATTTCCCAAACTGCTCTACTTTGCCAGAAATGTCATCAAACTGATAGAGATCAATGGGCAGTGGCGTTTCATTGATGACACCCTGCATGCTGGTCACCCGAAAGCTGTTGTCATAGCTGTAGTCAAATCGGGCGTTCACCATCCCGTCTTCGCTAAAGCGGAAAATCTGCCTGTCAATTAGGGGGCCGATCTGCCTGTATCGAATGGTGCAGATAAAACCATCACTCTGGAGATTGACCGTTTTCAGGACCCCTGCGGTTTCGTCATAGGTGAAACTGACTCGCGTGCTATCGTACAGGATTTCTGAGAGCCGGGTCTGCCTTCTGTATTTGAATAAGACCCTCCGACTGGTACCCAAAAAAGCGGTTTGCAGGAGCAGCCCTTCCTCGTTGTAGTCGGTGATGATGGAGGCGTTGCTCTCGGGGGGGTTGTAGATGTTACGATAGTAGCCGATGGAGCGAATGGTCTGCATGGTGTGGCGCGCCACGCTGGGCATGGTGATGGCGGACAGCCGGTCCCACAGGTCGTACTCGAAGATGTACTGCCGCTGGCTATGTAGCAGAAGCACCATGGACTGCCAGGAGAGAACAGTGTTACCCAAGCTTTTTGAACAGGGGTGGGGTGGGGCTGCGGGGGAGCAAAGCACGTTTGGCGACCACAGACACACGGAAACGTGGCGCCCAAGAAAATCATTTTCGTTTTCATTGAGTTAGCCTTGACCTTACATGTTGTTAATGATTCCCTGCCTAATTTGCTTGGATGCTTAATTGTGAGGGGCCCTGCAGTTAGTCGCTCAAGATTCATCATGTGGGACTCGTCACAACTGGATCATTCTTTTTCCAGGTCGTCACAGCCAAGCGGCAGATTGTCGATGGATTTGGACAAGTCATAATACAGGCGCAAGCGACGCTGCTTTCTTAAAGGCGCTATTTCAAGGAGAAAACGGCAGAGGGGGAAACGCAGTCCTCTCCATAATTAGCAATTATTTAGTAAGGTGACTTTCCCCTCCCCTCAGGTACTTGAAGAGCCGCTCAAATCATGTTTTAATTTCCAGTGCATTTTGGGGAGGAGCAAAGCGTTCCAGGTATTTCGTGAAGACCAGACATGAAATTAGCCCAGTATGGATAATGTGAACATAAAGCATCAGTGTCAACAAAGATTGCTAAATTAATCACAGGGTGAACGAGCGCTGTACATGCCCTTAACAGAAATATGGATCTAGAGATGGTGCTTTGTTTTGTTTCGTGTTTTTTTTTCCCTGGAAATTTTTACATGGCATCTGTAATGACAATAAAATCTACATTTTTATATCTCCCCTTGTGAGCACCAGATCCGATTTGCACCTCAGGTGCTGTTGTAAGAAATCGTTTCTGGGTTACCTAATGCTTTGGTGCTCAGTTATGAAGTAAAATAAATGCAAACATGAAAATAACCTTATTTTCATGTGACTGCAGAAAGACAAAAGGCTTTCATGTACTGGGCCGATGAGAGGTCAGCCCTGAGCCTGCTAAGTAGGGCTGGAGAGCAGTGCAGGGCATACACCCTGCTTTTTCCCTGAGGGAGCTGCTTCTAACCCATTAGACCAAATGGAATGGTGGCAGAACTGTGAGGGTATTCGGCTGGGTTAGGAGCCCTCCTGGGGGTTATTCTTTGCCTTTGACATAGAAACCCATAATCCCTTTGTCCAAGGCTCATTCCTTTTCTCTTTATTGCCCGCCATCTTCAAAAGCAGTTTGCGTGACTTAGGCTTCCAGAGACGCTCCTCCGTGTAGAATCTTGGGGTCATTTTTATATGCAGGCTGTGTAGGAAATGTCTGGAGAGCTGTTCCTAATAGTTTGCATTCTTCCAAGGAAGGCTTGGGCTGTTGCTGAATTCACAGGAATTAGTACCTAGCTTTGCCTCTCTTAAATTCTATCTGGGGACAGTTAGTAAAATATCACTTGTCTTACGATGAATATGTTTAGGCTTTAGTGTAAGGAAGTGAAAATAGTTCAGGTGGATTTGAAGGATTCAGGGAAAGAGAGGAGGAAGACCCTGTTGGTTTTCCTGGTCTCCGTTTTTACATGAAAATCGTGATCTTGGCGACCACTGGTGTCATTCTCAATGACATTCTTTCCTGGACTCCCTTTAAAGATTTTCCCTTCACATTATGATAACTACTGTCAATTTGGGGGACCTGGGTATTTGTATTTCTGTCACTCTTTGCTCTAATGTCGTTCAATTTAAACTGGGATAAGTGTCCCAGAATAAAGCAGTGATCTACTTTCACTTTCTTCAGGGACAAGTTGTCTCAGGGCTTGTTGGGGTGGGGGTGGGGCGAATGGTTCCCCAGGTGTCAGGATTTAGTTCCCAGGAACAGGTGTTTAGGAGGCTCGCTCTGTGTTCTCCCAGCGAACAACTGGTTGGGTGAGAGTAGAGCAGAAGGCTGGTATGGAGGGAAAATGTCATCTAACAGGCAGAGTCTGTTGTCTCAGGGGCTAGTTAGCAAGAGGTTAGTTAGCAAGGAGGGACCAGAGTGGAGTCTGCCTTCAACAGGTGGCATCCTGCTTCACGTTGACTGAAGCTGGTCTTGGAAAGAAGAGTTGGGGAACAGGCCTTCTATAATTAGATGGACTGGCCCAAGTGCGGGCAGCAGTTAGGTTCAGACCGAGGAGCTCTCTAGAGCACCTCATGTGAAGAACAAGACCGTGTGAGCTAAGCACAAGATGCATTAGCTTTGGGAGACACAAGCGAGTCTGCATAATGTAAGTCAAGGTGGAGGCCTAGCTGTCAAGAGTTTGCATCTTCAGCTGCCGTTTGGTGGTGGAGTGCTCTGAGGTTTGAGAGGTATCAAAACTCAAAAGGAATCATTTTTCTAGTGCTAACGCTTGTCTGAAACCAAGTGGAACATTCCATGAATGCGTTCCTTAGGTGGATTATGTCTCTTAAAAAAGGAATGATGGGGTGTTCATCCTCCCTTTTCAGCCCTTTTTCTTCTATGTCATTCCTGCTTGACCCTAATCCCTCCCCTGCATTCTGTACATCTGAGCCTTTTGCATATGTGTGTCAGTCTTTTTTGGTATGTGCATAATTCTTAAGAATGGCAGAAAGTCTTTGCTAGGATGCTTCCCTTTCATATGGAGAAGAAAGGAGAAATGGCAGAGTACCTGAGATGTGGCTTTCTACAAAATAACCTCTCTCGGTTAATAATGCATAAATAGGATCCACATGCTTTCTATGGATGTGTGAAAGCCCTGCCAGCCACATCACAAAGCGGACAGCTTTCCCCACACTAATGCTGGGCTCTTTCTTAAATGAAAGCAGGGCGCAGAGATTATTTACAAATGACTTACACACGCAAGGTCTAATTTGGCAATGTCGTCGATGCATAAGCTTGGCAGGTGGACAGTGTTACTGCTTGCTTGTTTACAGCATAAATCACTTCCAAGGGTCTCAGAGAGTAGAACTTAACTAAGGAGAAACTACTTTGCTAATGCAGAAATTCATCACGGCCGTACCAATGTGACAGACATATCGATACTTAGACTAATAAATGGAACTCAGCCACATACTCGTGTTCCCTCCCCAGCCCTGGTGTGGCTCTGGGTGCTGGCGGACCAGTGCTCAGTGCCACTACTCCCTCTGTGTGCTCAGGGTGCAAGCAAACCTTTTCTAAGTATGTGTAGCTCCAGGTTTTCCCGTCTGCAAAGACTCGAGACACAATCCTCCCCTGTCCGTCATAGTCTACTTTCTCGCTCGTGGTTCCTCGCTGGATGCTGGCAATTTGACCCGTGGATGAATAGGTGACATTGACAGCCATGAGCTTGCTGCTCGGCAGCCAGAGAGTTGGGTGGCCTGACGTGTCGTAGGCGATCCTCAGCAGGAATTTACGGTGGTCGTCATAGATCTTTTCCGTCTTTGTTGTTCGATCAAAGTCCACTGAAAGGAGGTTCCTGCCATTAACCTGTTAGAAGGGAAAAAGGAGGTGATAAAGTGTCCGTCCACGACAAGTCTCTCAGCCCTCTTCAGAGTCCCCCACTATTGTTTCAACACCCTTTATGACGATCGATTCTCTTTGTCAGTCAATTAATTTAGCAACTTCTCGGGTACAAGTGCAAGGCAGCTGATGAACTGCTTTAAAAGGTTTCATTAAGCAGAAAGACAGCCTGCCATTTGTTCAACACCTTTTCAATTAAATTTTGTAAACTTAAGCAACTGATAAGAGATATCCCAAAATGTATTTGCGTTAAAAGTTTGTCCCGAAGACAGGCAGGTGGGGAACGTGACCTCTCTGACAACGGCTCGGAGCCCCTCCCCTCTGAAGACACTGGAAATAATTGCTTCGTAGATTAATCATGGCTACATTAAATAAAACAGTGGTAAATGCGACTTGAGCCCTTTGAAGAGCAGTTAAGTGGAAGTTGGAGCCCACATTACTGTACATTATTAATGAGCTTAAATAGCAGGAGGTTACAAACATGATCATTGCTTTTGGCCATGCACTGAAATGTCACCACTTTTTAGAATGCTTTTTTCTTTATAATGTCTGGTTAACTGGCAGAGATGTCGGATCCTTTACGGCCACATCTACACGGTCGGAGCCCCGACTAGTGCTCTTCATTTACAAATCTAGCCCCGTAGTGCAATGGGGGCTCCATGCCATGTCCAGACCCTCTGACTCCATTTGGCTGTGGCTACTGTCTGTGATCTGAGGCACCACAGCCCCGCATTCATGACTGCAGTGGAAATGTGGCCGCGATTAAACTCTCATTCACAAGCCGTCTGCAGTGCACTGGGAATCCTCTCAGAGGGAGACCCTGGCTTGTCCATACTTTGGTGTTCCTTTGTGACTGGGGTGGCTTGACAAATGAAAATGCTTAGTAACTATGGGGATTGTTAACAAGTTGACATGTTCATGTCCTAGCTGGAACCTTCGAAATGGACAGTTAATCTGTGACACACATACCCAGCCCATCCCCACACATCTCTCTATGTAAATATGTATATACACATACACACTATACATGTATATTTATGTAAAATCGGGGCTAAAACTCATTTTTGCATTCCATTATCGACATTGAACAAGTTACAAGAAAAGGATACTTTTTAAACTTAAACTTTCCCAATCATCTATTCCAAGGGAGTACTGAGAAGTCCATGGAAAGGTAAAGAAAGATGCTAAAACAAAGTTCACGTCTTCTACACAAAGTGATTTTGGGCGTGAAAACAGAGATTGCAGACAGTGACAACAGGCAGAGTCCTAGATGAAGTTAGGAGCTGTTAATTTCTGAGGTCTCTCCGTTTAGATCCTGCTGATGTGGAGGATGAAAGAAGACTGGACCATGGAAGAAACTGGTACATATTGTTTTGGGATGTGTGTGCATGCATGTGCGTGTGCGGGGATAGGAATCCAGGTTCAAAAAGCACCATGTCCGTGTCTGACAGGGCTAGAAGCACCGTGACTTTGGGCTTTTAACCCCTCTTATGCTGTTCTGCCCACCTGTAAATAAAGAGGTGGAACTCGAGCTTTTAGCCTCTGTCAGTGATTTTGATTTTAATCTGACTATAGTCAGCTGAACGCTTTCTGAATTTCCATTCTCCCACGTGGAAATGTCTGCCTATTAGTTGCCCCTGCCTGTGTGGATTCTAAGAAACCATATGAGCTTAGGTTTTTCAGAACGCTTTTGTGTACCTTGGAAAGACGCGACTAGCTAACATTGCAAGTGCATGTTTTAAAGTCTATAGAAAGATTTGACTTGATATCAAATTCACGCAATACTGAATTGGCAAAATCCTCTTTGGCTTATAGTATCACAAAATTTTTATGTGCTCAGAAGAGTTTCTGCACAATTTAAATGGTTTTCTAGGACTCTTGTGTTTTTTAGATTGTGATTTAAAATTAAAAAAAATAAAAGCCCCCAAACTTGACAGTTTGCTTTGCCCTCATTTTCCTTCCTTAAAGGGTTATTCTAGATGTGAGCAGCCAGGCAGGACTGACTGGAGACTCCATGCTCTCTGCTCCCCACAGTCTTGCCCCATCTGTTTGCATTTGACTTTGCATTCATTTTAATTTGTATTTCAATTCTTTATTGCTTCCCTTAATCCTCCTTTATCTTTGCAATATTTCCTCTGGCCCTAGCAGGAGAAATCTGGATTGCAGATCTGGTGTAAGTGGTTACTGGGGAGGCGGACAGGAAGACAAGTCTGAAACCGTTTCTTCCCACTGCCCGTGCCCTGCCTCTGGGCTTCTGACGCATGTCTTTGGTTTGCAGCATGGCTGTTCACACCAGAGCATCCGGGTGCAAACCACACGGCGTCGCTCTCATTCACGCTGCCACTGTGTGAGCCTCCATGGCAGATGTGCCGTCACATGGAAACATCTAGAAGCACTGTGAGACCACGCATCTGGAGAGGATGCAACATCTTTCTTTTTATCCAGACAAATGCTCTTTGCAAGGCCTTTTGTACATCCTTAAACTGAAGTGAGGAGAAAAGAATTAGAACGTGGCTGTGTTTGCCCCACATGCCCCACACAAGCCACGACTAACCATTCTGACTGTTTCCAGACCCCCGGTCACTGTTACTCAGTATGTAAAACTGAAACAAATAACTAACAGATCTTTTGGGGTTTTGTTTTCTACTTCTCCCTCTCCCCCTACTCCCAATAGTCTCCTTTGAGTATTATAAACAAAACGCAGAACTCAAGAGACATTTTCATTCTAGGACACAGTCCTGCTTAACTACAACCTTTATGAAATCAGGGCTGCTTTTCAACTTTTTCCTTCTGAACAATCATTTAAAAAAGGTAGAAAGATTTGACTTTAAAAGCATATGTGTAATCTTAGCTAGTAGCTTCTTTCCAAGGTACACAAAAGCATTCTGCAAACCTCAACTCATAAAATTTCAGAGAATTTTTTGGACCTGCATGGTTCCAGGGGCCTTTGAATAAAGATTTTTAATATTAAAAAACAGCAAGTTAAAGTGAATAGCTCATCTATGATGAAAAGCCTCATATCAGTTCATTATCATACTTCCAACTAATATAAATCCAAATGTGTCTGGATAAAAGATGAACTTAGATCCAATTGGAATGTACAGCATTTCTTTTAGGTAAGCATGGAAAAGTCTCCATTTTTTCAAAGATCATGTCCAGCATGACACTAATTAATCACAAAGTCCCTCTGACATTGGGAGGGGTAGTTATAATTTGCCCTTTGGAAGAAGGCTTGACAACTAAGGCATAAACATGGGAACCAATGGCTCAGGGTTACTGACATAAAGCACTATCAGATTATATTCACTTACACGGAATGTTATGGGATAAGCAGGGAAGGGCTGGCTGATTACCCGGGTTGCTTGATGGTAACCCCGCGACTCTTCTGTCCCCGTTAGACCACGGACTCCCTGCAGATAGTTGTGTCTCCACACGTCAGCAGGTGCCAGCTGCATGGTACCCTCCCAACTCTGGGCTATGCCACTCAGATTAATGTGAGAAACAGGATATCACACCAATGTGACTGGCATAATAAGATTTAAATATGCTATCATATTTATGTATGCCTCGAAACATACTTTGGCTTACATATTTTGAGAATTCCTTTTTAAAATTATTCATGAATTTTTTTTCTCGAAGCATCTGAATTCTGGGCAAGTTTAGAAGATAAATTTTATTATTAGAACCCTGTCACAATTTTTTTTGGGGGAGGGGTAACTGATGAAAGGCTGGTTTCAAAAGCTAGCACTGACAGCGATTAGGAATATTTATCAAAAAGAAGACAGAGACAAGCAACTATTATATATGTATTAACATTATTTTTAAATTTAGCTATAAATAAGATATGGAACTGTCCTGTATTTGACTATACTTTCCACACCTCTATCTCTACTACAAAAACCCCTTTCCTTAAGGCATTGTTTTAGGAAAACGTTTTCCAAATTCCTAGTTTATTGTCCTTTTTCCTTTTCTAACCCTTGCCCCACCCCACCTCGCCCTTTTCTTAACCTTTGAAACACTCTGGTGTTATATCTATGCGATCAATAATTGTAGGTTTTGTTTATAACAGGAAACATTTTCAAGGATATGCTATTCCTAGAGCCTCTCAGGAAGATGTCCATGCAATGAAATCATCCCTGTTACGAGGTTGCCTCTTCCTCATTCTTTCATTCAGGAAGATGTCCATGCAATGAAATCATCCCTGTTATGAGGTTGCCTCTTCCTCATTCTTTCATTCATTGAATCAGTAGTTGAGTGTCTGCTCTGTGCCAGGCACATAGTTCAATGGAGGGCAATAATTTAAAAATGAAAAGAACTTCCTGGTAGGAAACAGTGACAAGGACGAGAGGAAACACTGTGTCAGGTGGGCTGCTTGGATTCAGAGAGCCTGGTGCCGCTGGTCTTCCTTCAGGTCTCTTCGTGTTTTGCAAACTCCAGGTTCAGTCCTTAACCCAGATCTTCCTGTCATCACTTTCTCCCTACAGCTTTTCTCTGAGATCCGCAGAGAATGAAATTAGCAGTCAGAGCCAGCACATCCAATCTTATCTTGAAAGTAAGAAACCCTCCCTTGTGATCTCCGCATTGTCTCTATGAGAGCAATCACACATGTCAGCTGGAAATCTCCTTTCAGTGTGACTGAACAGGCTATTTAAAACAGTATATTTTCTGAAATGTCTTGCTGAGACATTGTGGTTCTGCTATTTCGAAAGAAACTAACACCCATGCCTGCGCCTACGAATCTCTCCCTCCCTGGGGCGAGGGCCAGGCATGCTCCCTTATCCACGGGGAACCTATACAGACCACGTTCCTCCTATACATGAAGACCTATGATAAAGTTTAATTTACAAATTAGGCACAGAAGAGATGAACAACAATAACTAATATTAGAATTATGACAATATACTGTAATAAAAGTTACATGTGAATATTCTCTCTTGCTCTCTCTCAATATCCTGTTGTATGTAACATTTTCACATTGCAGTTAACCGTGGAGAAACTGGGGAAAGCAAAACTGTGGACATGGGGCACCTATTGCATTTTCTTCACTTAGAACCAGGCAGAGAAGCAAAGAGATGAGATCAGATTTCCCCTTTTTCTCTTCTCTCCTAATTTCTTTTTAAGTCTGGAAAAGCAATGTTACAAAGGGAAAAAAAGAATACACTCACACATAACTTGTCTCAAAGGAGAGTGGGTGACATGTTAGGTGGTCAGTTTCTGGGGAAAGTGTTTACTCTGCCTTCCTTTGCACTGACATTTTCCCGATGAGCAAGCTGAAGGGATCTTTCCCATCTGCGTGTGTGGGTGAAGGTGCCTGGGTCAGGGTTAGGTAATAGATACCATGCCTTTTATTTTCAAAACACTTTCCATTGTCTGATTTGATCCTTTATGCTTGTGTGAAATAGATTTTGGGTAAGGTGAATTTTATTTATCCATAAATATAATTATCTACATCATGCTTATGTCATGTTATATTATCTGAATGTTAGACCATATAATATGGTTTAGATATAATATTTTACATCATGTTATAGAGAACATGATATAGATAAGGAAAATTAAATTTAGAGATGTAATGATTTCTCATGTTTAGTATTAGTAAAAAGTGGAAAGAAATAAGAAAATAATCCCACTTATAATTGCATCAGAAAGAATAAACTACCTAAGAATAAATTCAACCAAAGAGGCAAAAGACTAAAAGCTATAAGACATTGATATAATAAATTGATGACAGAAATAAATGGAAAATGTATTCTGTGATCCTAGACTGCAATCATTCATATTGTTAATATGTCCATACTACAGATTCGATGCAATCCCTCTTGAAATTTCAATGTCAGGTGTGCCCTGGTGGAGTAGTGGTTGAGTCAGCTGCCTTCAGCTGGTGCAGTCCACATACATCCCAATGACCCAGGGTTCATGTCCCAAGATGGGAATAACTGAGATGAACAACTAAATAAAATGCTTCATCTGCTCTTTTCCTGCCTGCTCACTTTCATTCCTGCCTGCACTTAATCCTTTTTTAAAAAATTCCATTGCCAGTTTTTACAGAACTAGAACAAGTAACTCAAACATTTGTATAGAACCATAAAAGACCCTGAAAAGGCAAGGCAATTTTGAAAAGGAAGAACAAAATTTGAGGCATTATGTGTCCTGATTGCAAACTATATTACAAAGCTACAGTAATCAAAATAGTATGGTGTTGGCATAAAAACAGACATCTAGATTTATGGAATAGACTCGTGAGCCCAGAAATAAACCCACATATATATGGTAAGTTAATTTGCTACAAAAGAGGTAAGAACATATAACAGGCTAAAGACAGTTTCTGCAATAAACAGTGTTGGGTAAATGGACAGCCATATGCAAAAGAATGAAACTGGGCCACCATAGACAAAAACTAAAAATGAATTAAAGACTGAATGTGTAACTTGAAACCATAAAACTTCTAGAAGAAAACAGGTAGTAAGCTCCTTGACTTTGGTTTTGGTGATGATTCTTTTGGATTAAATACCAAAAACAAAGGCAAAAATAAACAACTGGTACTGTATCAAAATAAACAGTTAACCTGTGAGAAAATATCTGAAAATCATATATTGATAAGGGGTGAATATCCAAAAAATACAAAGAACTCAAAACTTAATAGTAAAAAGACAAGTAATTTGATTTAAAAATGCACAATCTGAAGACATACTGATGACCTACTGGTTCATGAAAAGGTGCTTGACATCAATGATCAAAAGGGAAAGACAGATCAGACCACGATGAGCTATCACCCGCTAGAATGGCTATTATCTAAAAGACAAGAAATAATAAATATTGTCGAGGATGTGGAGAAAAGGGAATCTTTGTGCCCTGCTGGTGGGAATGCAAATTGGTGCGGCAGCACTATGGAAAAATAAAATAGTATGGGGTTCCTGAAAAAATAAAAAAAATAGAACTACTATCTGATCGGCAATCTCATTTCTGGGTATTTATCTGAAGGAACTGAAGTAACTCTCTTTAAGAGAGATCTTCATCCTCATGTTCACTGCAGCATTATTTATAATAGCCAAGACAAGTATCCATTCCTGGATAAATGGACAGGAAAGTTGTGAGATACACATCTACACACACACACACACACACACACACACACGTACACACACACACACACATGCAATGGAATATCATTTAAAATGGAAGGAATTCTTGCCATTTGCAACAACATGAATGGACTTTGAGGGTATTATGCTAAGTGAAGTAAGTCAGAGAAGGCTAAACGGCTTATCGACTCTTTAACCACCCCCTCCACCACCCATTTCCACAGATACAGAGAACAGACTGGTGGCTGCTGCACGCAGAGGAGTGAGGGAGCAATGGTGAAAGGAGTCAATGTCAGCTGTAAAATAAGTCACGAGGATTTAAGGAACAACATGGTCACTATAGTGAATCATGCTATATTGTATATTTGAAAGCAGCTGAGAGAATAGATCTTCCAAGTTATTTTCATGAGAAAAAAAGTGCAACTATCTATGGGGACAGATGTTAACTAGACTTACTACAATCGTTTTACAATCCATACAACTCTGGAGTCATTATGTTTTATGCCCGAAACTAATGTTACATGTCAGTGATAAACGTGGAGCCAGATCCTGAACTCAAAGTCTTTGACGTCTAGTTCAGTGCTGTGTCTTCTCAGCGTACAGAAAGAGGAGCACACATGTCAGCAGCACCTTCGTGTCTTTTGATGAAGTCGATCCTGTGTCTGACTAGTTGTGATGCTGGGAACGCGTGTGTGTGTACGTCTGCCTGCTTTAGGGACAGCTGAATAAGGTCAAATTTGTGACTAGCTTCCAGTTTGTACCGCCCAGGGAAGCAGGCACCCCGGGAAGAAGCTGTAAGTGGGAGCAGCTGGCAGGGGTGCAGGCCGCTACTGATGTCTGTGTTCACTAGAAGAAAAGGCAGGAGTTGGAGTTTGCTCTGGCAACAGGACGAGACCCTATGAAAGTGACCAGGACAAAGTTTGGAGTTGGTCTTCTTGCCCATTATTACACCTTTAACCCTATCTTGTTCTTCTCTCTTTTGGTTCTATTGCTTTTTCTCTCCATTCCTCTCCTTAACCTAACCTCCATCCAGACTCCCCGCTCTGACATGCTAGAACGCCTGACCAGGAGCTTTGAAAGCCAGAGCACCCTGGCGCCACAGCCGGAGAGGGGTAAGGTGGGAAATGCAGCCCTGCTTCCCAAAGACCACATTTTCAGGCTCTCAAAACCCTCTCTTACAAGTGAAGTGAAATCAGAATATAGCCCCTGAGTTGAATTTACAGTCTCTATTTCATCCAGTGATTCTTTCTGACGTCACTTCTATTTTTTTTAAATAGCCAGTAGCTGTTTCTTCCCATGAAGAAATGTCAAAGTAAATAATGGCTTGTTATAATAATTTAATAATCATTTTTTGGTACAGAAAAAAAGGCCTTAATGGTATGTTTCATGTTTTGCTTTCTCTTGATTCTAAGTAACTTTCTTTTAAAGTTGGCAATAAAAGTAATGTTAGGAAAAGTTATGTGCATTTATCTGATAAACTAAAATCTGTTTACAAATAGAAGGAATCAGGTTCAATTTCGAGTTGTCTGTGGTGTTTTCTTGTAACCTGTGTTCTAGTGCTGTGTTGTCTTTAGCAAATAGCTGTCATATATCACAGCTTGCTTTCAACATCTATTTGACCTACAATGTGAGAGGGAGGGAAAAACAAGGCAGCACAGAAAACATTTTGCACAGATCAGTTACACTAGCATTTTCAGAAATAGCATCACATTTCTCATAAAATAATGAAAATTTGGATTTTGTATCAATAGTGAAGAGGCAAGAAGTTCTGAAGTTGGTTCCCTTGTGGGCCACACTGTACTTTAAGATCACTGAGCATGTAAAGAAAGAATCTCCCTTCCAATGGTCAGCCCTTCAGTTCACATATTTACGATTCAGAACACGTCAGTAGTTAAACCAATTCTGACCAATTCCCACTCCTCCCTAGGAGGCTGTCTTGTCTAACTCAGTGGGTGTAGGACAAGTGTAAGATTAGTAAGATAATATTGATAAAATAAGAATCAGTTGACACCTAGGTTATTTGGGATAATTATAATTTTCTAAGTATAATTTTCTAATTTCCCCAGGAAGAGTTTATTTTTAATCACAACTATGTTGAGGTAACCATTGTATCGAATGGCTTTTATCATGGTTGATCTGAATGACTTGATGGCAGAACTCACACTCTAAGGGAGGGTGTGACGTTGAGGGTGGCACTAGACGGATGTGGGTGAAGAGGAGATGAGTCGTGGGCATGCCGTTACAGACAGGCCATGTGCAAACACGGAGGCCGGGGTGGTACTGCCTACTCACATACACTTACCCTGAGCTTCCGACCAAAGACGTTGACTTTTCCCTGCGCCTGTTCTTTTCGGAATCTCCATTCCACCAAATTTTGACCGTTTTCACCAGGAAGAGTCATATTTCTTTTGGCAACTGTTGGATTCGCTGTGCCAGCCAGGACATGTGGCTCTGTTTGGTAGTGGGAGTCCAAACCACTGGCGTAGATAATTCTCAGGGAGCCATCATAACCAATCTGGTAGCTGTTTCTTAACTGATCTGAAAAACAAGAGAAAAGAAAAGCACGAACTTGAGAGATGGATTAAGGTCCTGTTAGGTGGTGCAGCTGGAAGTGATGCACAGTCTAGAACGTTGATTATGCATAACTTAATGGTGTCCTTTTAGATGGTAACTGAACACCTTGGTCCTGGCATTTCATGCTAAAACACATTTGGCTGAAGAGTTATTAAAGGTAAACTTTCAGGGAATTTAAAGTCCTTCTCCGCTTCAGTAAGTTTCTTTTTCTCATTTTCCTGAAGAAACGAGGGCTCAACCTCAATGGAGCATGCAGTGAATGTTTTGGAAAGAGCCAGTTGGCATAATCAGAAACATCACATTTTCTCATAATAATAATAATAATATAAATTCAGACTTTCCATCAATAGTGAAGAAGCCACAGATTTTGAAGCTGTACTCTTGTCTGTGCCCAAAATATACTTTAAGAGGATGCTCTTTTAAGAGGCTTCTCTTTTAAGAGGCTGGAGTGCCATCTCCAAGTTCTTAGAAGACTCCTTTTCCCTGTATCCATCTCCATATTCTTTGCCAAACATATTTTGAAAAGACTGAATATCTATACCTTGTATACAAAAAATGTAAGGTGATATTCCCCCTGAAATTGATGAAAAAAAGGGGTGGGGTGGGGGGAGAGGGGAATCATCTGATGTCTTGTACCAAAAATCCCTCTTATTATAGGCTACTACCTCGGTTAAAGTTTTTTGAATTACTACCAGATCATTTGGGGAAGGAATGAATTCATGCAATACTAATTTTAGAAGACTGTCAAGATTACCTGATAGAACTGGTTGAAAAAAAACCAAATGGGCACCTAGGGTGTTTAACACAGATTTGGCAATTATTATTAGAGCTATGTGCTCACAATTGCAAATAGGCTCTTTCAAGAGGACTTTAAAAATAAAGATGGCAGGCAGTGCCATCAGGGAGAAGTTGGATATATATGCCTATAGACAGAATGAAAATCTGCAAGTCCAGGTAATACATAAATGGGCACTCGGAATTTGGGATAAAATTTCCAATGACCACATCCTATGTGGATTCAAATGCTGCACCACAAACGAGTTCAGAAAGTGCTCCATCTGACACGACTGCACTTACATGGCAGTGAAGACGGCATGCTCTAGGAAATGGTGAAGGTCATGCAGAAAGGGTTTAACGATGCATGGGCGTGAGTTAGAATTAACTTATTTCATTAAATGGGGGTGGAAAATGACACTATTTCCAGGTTAACATTATTTTATATGTTATGTGATTATTATATATTTATACAAATATAAATAGTACTTGTATATTAGATTATTTCATTAACTTCTCTAGGGGTTTATCTTTTCACCTCTTTCAGTTCATCTTAAAAATTGGAGGTTGCTACATTCTTTTTGGGTGCTCGTGGTATTTAAGTTACCCATTTGTGTTTACCTTGAACCATGGTGTAGAAGGAATCGATTGAGGATAGATTGGAAGTGATGCTGACATCTTCTTCTCGACTGGATGACTCAATGTCCACAGTGATAGCCTTATCCATGTCCCCATGAAGGTTTGTGACCACTCCAGTTGGAAAGGTAACATTTGTCAGATGACCTTCACTGTCATAGCTAAATAAGAGAGGCATCAACCCAGTGTTAAATAGCAAACTACAGGTTCTTCTTATTTATAAATATGATGTGCAGCAATATTAACTGCACACATTTGGAAGAATACATATTTTTTTTTTTTGTTTAAGGAAAGGTGCAGGTAGGAATGAAGGAGAGCAGGCAGGCAGACAGGAAGAGAGGAGGAAGAAACACTTCATTTCCATTTTAGTTGGTAACATTGATTGTTTCCTCACAGGACCCGGGACTCGAACCCAGGGCTATGCGGCCTGCATCCTTTGGAGGTGACTGACCTAACCGTTGCTCCACTAGGGTATGCCTGGAAGAATATGTCTTTGTGCATGAGCTATGCAGAATGAGGACTTGAAACATGCTTTGAAGTAATCAAAAAGCTGTTTAACAGAGAAAAACCTCACCGATGAGAGCAAGAGTCAACAGCCTAGCTCTCAGAATATTATTCTTTGAAGTGTGACCAAAGTTCTCCTGCACATCTAATTTGCTGTTTCAAAGGGAACATGTTTGCTGATGTTAAATTTCTTAGTATTCCTTCCTCCATATTTTCGACAAAGTAGACTTAATTCACTGTTCTATCAGTTTTTAAAGTTCTACTAACTATGCCCTGTGCGACAGTGCAATATGGAAATATAACTTGTAAAATACTATGTGGACATACACGTATGTCTTCGCATGTGTAAAATAATTCTTGTATCTTGAGACACCTTCAACAAATTAATAAAATAAAAGCCCTTTAAAGACTCATTTCTCTACTTCTCAGTGATGAACATATCTTATAATGCCACATTGGGACTTACCTGTTGGCAGGGGTGGGGATAAATCTTGTTTATACTGATATGGTAGGAATGGTGATAGCTGAATGATGACTTATTATGCTTACTGAATGAGATACTAATTCCTGCCATTTAATGATTATTTGCTCTTTTATTATACTTTTGTATTACTCTCTTTGAGCTTAAAAATTTATGTTTTAGGATATATTTAAAAAAAAAACTGTCATCATGAATAAACCTTAAAGACACAAAGTTTTACCAAATCATTCATTTTGGGGGTGACTTTTCTGTTTGTGGCAGAACCAGAGAAAATTTCAAAAATGATAAGGTGATTTGAAGAAAGAACAGCAAATTTTGGATAACAAAAACTAGGCATTTCCTTGGGACAACAATATACTCGATTGGGTTTCAGATTTATGATGAGGCGAGGCCAACCATACATAATGTTTGAAACGAGACAGTACCGTTTGTTTCCATATTTCCCAAGTGTCAATTTTGTCCTGTTTTAAATACACCAGGGTCACCTGTAACCTGGGGCAAAAGAGGCAGTTTAGCTGCCCCGGGCTCAGTCTCTTGAGGGGACCCAAAAGCCCTTCCCCATTTTTGTCTCAAGGAAGTATGGTCAGCTGCAGGAAGGCTGTCTCATTCACAGAAGGTCATGAGGACTGAAAAACGAAACTAGGTCCTCCTTAAAGTAAGCGCAGATGCAGAACAACTAGCGAATCTTCAAAGAAAATTGTATTAAAGGGACATTACATTGTGACATCATATAGATTCAAATTGTGCATCATCACAGATCAGCATCTGTATGTAATGTATTCTGTTCATCACTGACTGTCCAGTTCTATCCTTCATGGTATAAGTGACCCCTTTTACCCAGTTTGTCTCCTCCTTCGCCTTCCCTTTTGGGAACCACTAATTTGATTCTACAAACTACAAGTCTATTTTTGTTTGATTTATTTGTTTGGTTTCTCTCTATGCCACGCATGAGTGAAATCATAGGGTGTTTGTCTTTCTCCAGAAAGAATCTTAGCAGAGAAAGAGAAGCTACCAGGGGCAGAAAAAGAATGGAGGATCAGAATAACAGGTATAAATAAATATGGAACCACAAGGCAATAAGGGGTAAGAAAAAGTACTCAACGATAATTTGGGCTAAAAAGACTGAGGGCTGTTAGAGTACAAATATTGGCTTTGAAAAATGTGGTTAGCAATTAGGAGAGTCCAGGTAAAAAAGGTAGAGATTTGACAAGGACAATGTCTTGGTAAGAAACAGGAAGGAAGGAAAAAGAGAGACCATGTTTCTTCAGGGCCCTGTGATGAGTGGTTCCCATTAATTCAGTGGGGACAAGATCATTCTGAGTTTGACTGACTTGATCTGACAATTTGCCAGGCTGCTTAGCCAGAGGCAGGAACAGGCACTCAGGAGTTGGAAGGAGTGAAGAATCGAAGAGAAAGAAAATGCGCCATTAAGTGTAATCATTGTTTGGACTCATAAAATGCAGAGCTGTAGAGAAAAGAGCAGAATCCTTTCTCTCCCCACCTACCCAAATGCCCCTAGCAGATGAAAGCCTGAATGAAAGAAATCCAGCATGGTTCATCCCTGTCATTGCTCTTTTGAAGAAATCACTGTTCCCGAAGAAATAAACATGCGTAGGTTTATTTAGAATTATTGTCAAACTCAGCCTGAAGTTCAAGCTTACGTGTGACATCATCCTTGCTTTGTTTTACCTTTTTCACAGTATCAGGTGAAGGTGGTTTTGTTTTTAAGAAATTAACCTCCTCTGGAATATACAGATTAGCTCAGTCCAGCACTATTTCCCTCTATTTTATACATGGAAAAATGAAACATGGTTCTTGATCTGGTGCTCTCATTGCATCTCAGGACTGGGCCACACTAAAACTTTCATGCCCAGGACCCCAGGTCCATGCACCCTGTCATCACCATACCTGGGTGACAGTCAACAGCAGTAACTTTATAGAGATGGTGCCACCTGCAAGCACTCGGTTGACTCATTCATGCTGTTGTCACCCTTTTTCGACCCTTTTGTTGGTGTGTTTTCCAGTTGCATTCAATCTACAGCAGAAATGTCACCTTCTTCCTGCAGCATGCATTTCTCCAACCTTTGCTTTAGCTCTTTCATTGGCTTACCTCCCATCCCGTGTCCTGCTGGACAGGCATTTCCCATCACAGGACGCTGCACATTCACTCTAACCTATTAGCCTTTGGTTCTTTGGGAAAGAAAATACAAGTAACCTTAGTAGGTAGTACAGTGAGAACGACACAGGGTTAAGCTGGGATCTTAGTGGCCCAGCCTCACAACTTAGCTCTGAAGGTTCTGAATTCCTGCCTTCAGAGGAGTAGCTGAATCCAACGTCAGGCACTCCTAAGGCCAGCGTGCTTGCCAAGGAGGCTGGAAGGAGGCTGCGGTGTCAGGACCCTCACAGCTGCTACCCACCCCGTCAGCTCACAGCTCCGGAATAAGCTTTAGAAGCAAGTTACAACATTAGGGCACTGTGGACATACAGAGGGTGAAAGTCTCTGGTTGTGGAGAGAAGCCACACATGTCAAGGGTAAACTACTGAAAATGAATGTCAGGCAAGTGGAACAGCTCCCGGAGCACCTGCAGAGCAGAAAGAGATGCCATCATGCAGTCTCGGGGGCAGGAAGGGCCACGTTAAGGTGGGGACCGACTCTGGGCCTTGAACTAGACATGGGATTTACACAGGTGATTAAGGCACGGGACAGCATCCCGGCCAGAAAAAAGCCCAGTGGGGCTGGAGGAGAGAAGATGACAGAGGTCGGGAGGTCAGAGGAGACTGGGGAAGCAGAACGTCCCTGGAGAGTCCTTTATATGGCAGAGGAGGCCTTGGCGGTTTCCTCTGCTGGAGACTGGGGGGAGCTGAAGAAAGTTTCAAAGGAAAGCAAGGCTTTAATCAGGCTGATGTGATGGCAGCATTAAAGGAAACTGGGTGTGTGACAGGCCAAATAGTAAGTGTCTGCCAGACAACTTTTACAAACTGGGAAAAAAAAATGTCAGAGATCAACACAGGGTTTTAAAATAAAAATCCACCACCTGTTACCTCCAAGATTTTATAAACAAATGTCATTGAAACAATATGAAAGGTAGAAAAGACCTAACTTCCGGGTGAAACTCACTTCTCTAGAAGGAGTAAGTGGGCGCGCCCTGGTGGAGCAGGGGCTGGGCGTGGTCCACGTACATCTGTCTCAAAGACCCGGGTTCACGTCCCGGGGCGGGGAAACAACCAAGATGAACAACTGTATAAAATAACAAAGTGCTTCCTCCTCCTCTCTCTTCCCTGCCTGCCGGCCTCTGCTCGCCTTCATTCCTGCCTGCACCTTTCCTTTTTTAAAAAAAATTAAAATGAAAGGAGTGAGTAAAGCTCCATGAAGAAATTCTCATCATTATTAATGTTTGTCTCTTCAGTGTGCATTGGTGAAAACGTCTTTTTACAGATTAGCACCTGTGTCAACAGCAATGAAAACAAGATGGATGAAAGACATGAAAAGGAGCAGAGGGCTCTGAGAGGCAATCAGTGGTCAGAGATGACTTCCAGGCACTTGCAGAAATGGCAGGCAACCCTGCTCTACTCGCCAATGCAGAGAAGCCAGGCACCAGCAACGGCTGACTGTCCTCTGAGGACCCTGATCCTCGGTACCGAAGGGGCCTCCCCATGAAACTTGTGCCTCCGGACAGAGTCTGCTCCTGTGCAACTTCGTGGCTCTATTTAACGCGGCTTGGCCTTCATGGTGGACCAGCCCTGCCTGGCGTGTGTATCTGAGAGGCAGTATTCTGGTATTAGCGTTTTTGAATTTACGAGGCCACAGGCTCTAGGGAATTTGAATAGACCATCAACTTCATGTTCTCCAGCCCACTCATCTGGTCTTGGCCTTATAGCTTCACATTCGTAACACAGCACATTTGTTTTGCTCCCCGACTGACCTCTCTTCTCAAAGGCCTCTCGCTGGAAAAGACAACTCCCTCTGGCTCCCGACGCTCTCCTGCTCCTTCGCTGATGGGATGCCCTTATTTGATGTTTCTCTATTTGTTCGTCTTTAATTTTGATTGCATTTTGGCCTAGACTTGCTGTTTTAGTCTTTGTGGTATATTTTTTAATCTCTTTTTAAGTCTCCTAAACAGTGGGATTATTGACAAATGCCCCTGAGAGTCAACGCCTCAGCCATTCGCAGCAGAAAGTGCTATGTTCATCCTGATGTGAAATGTTCTTTCTCTCTCTCCTTTCTGGACACGAAGTTCCCAACTCTTCATTTTTCCTTCAGAATGCCTCTCAGATATTTGTCTTCCCAGTCCCACCACTGCCCTCGATTTAAAAAATGCGTCTTTTTGCTTCTTCCCCAAACTTACAGAAACGGTATTAATCTTTGGAAAAATCAACATCATAATTCTTTTCTTCTTAAACATCTTTAGTGGAGCCTCAGCTGAGAGGAAAAATGGACTGAGACCGTCACCCACACAGTGTCAATACTCTATTGATAATGCAAATTCATTCGAGCAGAAACAATTTACAGCTTTCTTGAAGACCTGACAATAGGATTACATATTATCTTCAGTACTTCCCCCATAAAATGGTTTCATTAACCAAATATTATGTTTTTATAATTTAATAGTATCATAAAATATGATATGATGATGAAAATGATTTTATGGAAGGAATATTACATCATAACAATATAGGCTTAAGGTAGGTATCTCTGTAAATCAGCATCTGTAGATAATACAGGAAGTGTACCACCCAGCGTCCAATTCTATATTTATTTTTAATATTCTCTTCTGCTTTTCAGACAAATTTGTGTAAATCAGAGCAGGGCTTCAGTGATGTGAGTAAACTAGAGAAGAGAAGCAATGATATATCTGGAGAAGTGAGGCTGTTCTGAGGAGAAACGGGTGATTTCACCCCGGCACTGCTGGCTGAGACTTCAGTCTGACAGGGAATTGATTGGTTTGAAAGGTGAGACCAATTTACGTATCCCCCTCAGGCACTGTTGCAATGCCTCTCTCTCCAACCTTTATTCTTTCCCCCATTGAAGGGTGATTGACAACCACCTACATACACGTTTGGTGGCTGACTAGTTTCTTCAGTCAAAACCCAGTCAGTTCTGAGGGGGCCAGGACAGCAGCAAGCGTTGGTTTGGGTACATTCTGGGGGCCTCTGGATGAAACAGATACTCGGTGTTAGTCATGACTAGCCCTTCCTGTCTCCCCAGGGTCACCCCGGAATAAGCCCACTCTGAGAGCTGTTACTGGGAGTACAATCATTTGCTTTCAACTTGAACCAGTAAGGACTTCCGTGAAAGACTCACCCATCTTTCCTCACTATTGTCCCCCATTCTCAGAGAGAATCTTTTTTTTCCATTTAGCAGAGTTCCCTACATTCAAATTCCCTTTTATAATTTAACAACCAACAAAGCAAACAAACAAAAATCCCCCTAATCTTGCCATCTGTTATGGCAATGCTTTTTTCACAGCACTAATTTGCAACAACCTCTTATCTGTCACTGTGGTAAAGTGGAACAAAATTACGTGCATGATCATAGCAAAAATGCATGCAAAAATCATTCCTTGAGCCTCATCCCTGATGAAAGCCATATGCACAAATAGCAAAAACAGAAGAGAACCTGATTTAAACTTCTAATGGTGGACTGATTCTAATAGCAATAATGGGATTAGTAACGCTAATAGCAGAAGAATTTACATCTAAGTATTCTGGGATTGAATCCGAGGTCTACATACTTAAACAATGATCATTATTTGGATTCAGTTGGCATTGTTATCAGTAAGAGACTGATATTCAAAATCAGGTTCTGGAGAGAAAATGCCAAATGCTTCTACATCAAGGTAAGTAAAGTAATCAGCTGGCTCCCAAATCACAGTACTTAGTGAACCTACCTTTATCAAAAAGTGACTAGGGAAATGCAAAGCAAGAAAGACACAGGAAAGTTATAACTTTGCATGATTTTTGTCTTAAGTGCTAAGAGGATTTCAGTGAGAAAGGGTTAAGGATTGCAGTGAGTCAGGGGAGGTGGTAAAGATCTATTTAAATTTCTTTGCTGTAGCTGTATTTCGTTCAGAAGCCTCAGTGCTTTGCTCTATACAACCAGTCCCGTCACTTTTTTCCTTTCTTTTCAGATGGAAATAGTTCCAGTTTTTCATTTACTTAGGATATTTACTATTGAAGTGATAAATGTATTAATATTTACATAACACCTTCACCCCCTGCCCCAACGCCCGGATAACATGAGTTCAGAGGAGCACGCACAAGGCAGATCTTTCCTCCTTCCCCACTGGTCCGGCCCTTTCTTTCAACATGGGGCCTAATCACAGATGGTTACAGACATATTTTTCAAGGATCAAATTTAAGGAACGTGATCCAGTGCCTGTTTCCTTACATAGTCACGACTACATCGGGGAGAAGTGACAAAGTGGTAACACTCGGCTCTGAAATTCGCAGGCCTCCAGACAAAGGCACCCAAGTCAGAGCGCCCCAGAATTAGTTCTCTTTGGGGTTTGAAAGATCTTGAGTTAGCCACATGAAGAGAAGGATCATATTTAAGTCACTCTTTTGAAAGTATTTACCGGGGAAGGCTGACATGTGTGGGACACATCTCACTTGTTTAGAGAACAGGTCTTTCACAGGTCTTGAAATGTAGACTGGCTACACGGTTGATTTCCAGGGAAATTTGTGCTTCAAAGAATCTGTAAAACAGAACTGTCCATGCCTCATCCTTCTGGATTAATCCATAGAGCCTGGGAGCTCTCCAAGGACAAACCATTTTCTCTTGTTGTCCTCTTTGTATGGCGGGGCCTATATTTAGACATACACAGACCCACTCCCAGGGGAGAGCTGTGCAGTTAGTGACAACAAGGAGGGACCTGGGAGACTATGGTATGTTAGAGACATTTAGAAAGAGACCTTTTATTCATTGTGATAAACTGCCAATTACTACCAACAGCATAACAGTTAAAATATTAGGCTTGACCAAAATGTAAATGTATCTATTTTAGAAAAGGAAATTCAGGAACTTGCTCAATGTTGCTTCTTGCCTTGACGGGAACCTATGAGAAGTTGGGGAGAGTGGTAGACTCATACATTTTTTTTTTCTTTAGAGTAAGAAGGGACTTTTAACGATCAAGACACCTTTCGTTTTATAGGTGAGGGCATACAGTTTTAGAAAGGTGCTATGACTTGCCCCAGATCACACGGATAGGAAGAAGCGACAGCATCAAGACTGGAATTGTGGTTTTTAGTTCCCAGGTTGGCACCTTCTCCCTGACAGGCTGTGTCTCTCCTCAGAAAAGAGAGAACAGAAAGCAAGTGGCATCAAGGACGTAATGAAATGTCAAAGCTGTGGAAATCCGCAGTTCGTGCGAAAGAAGCAGGAGAAACAACAAACAGCTGCAGTGCACATACTTGGAACTGAGCAGAGCATCAGGACCCAGAGACCCGAGTCCCTCCATCGAAATAGAGGAATCCAGGACACTTAACTAACACAGTAATTACCGATAAACGTAGCTGGGACAGACACAGATAATGGATGAAACCAGTTTTCTTCTAATGAGGCATCAAGACCTATGATCAGGCTGATAAGCCAGCAGACCCTCTGTGGGCACCAGATCTATAACCAATGGCTGTGGATCCCCCCCAAATACCTCACTTTCTCCCATGCTGCCCCTTGCGCGTATACTTCGCCTGTATAACTTCTGTAGGAACATTATCCAGCCGTGAGAAGAGGCCATGCTGCCATTTTGACATGGCGGGACCTTGAGCACATTATACTAAGCAAGATTAAGCCAGAGAGTGAAAGACAAGTACCATATGATGTTAGTGTAAGTGGAATCTAAAAAGTGAAACTTGTAAAAAAGTATAAAATGGGGATTAGCACAGGATAGGGGGTGGGAGAGAAAATGAAGTGTTTAAGGGTTCAAATCTGCAATGAGTGGTAAATAAGTCATAGCGATCAAATGCATAGTATAATAAATATAGACAATAATATTGTACAATGTAATGCGATCACTACAATGACAACCATATTATGCTATATAATTGTATCAAAGTAGCATGTTGTATACCTGAAACTCATACAATGCTTTATGTCAAATTTATTTAATTAAGAAATTATGTCCCTTGGGAAGTTTTCCTCACTTCGTGCTGGTCCCCAATCCCCAACCTGATTTAGATGCTCCTCCTCTATTATCCCAGCACGTTTACAGCTCTGTCTTTGTTCTCATCATTCTTAGAGTCATTTACTTTTTGTCTCCTTTAATGGACTCTGAGCTTTTTGAAAGAAGACAATGTATCTCCTGCATCTAACACCAGTATATGGCATAAAACACGTTTCTCCTCAGTGAACGAGAGCATGAGTGAACAAGAATGCCAGGACGTCAGTGGATATAGAGGAAGCGCATGGACAAAGTTCCCAATTTATCCAGGCCTATAAGTTTTGAAATAACGTACTAACTTGCTAACCGGCGTGCCTTTGTACTGAAACCCTTAAAGACAACTTTAATCTTCATTAAGGGGATACATGTGCTTTTGGAAAGAGTGTATCCCTAGGGGGACTGGTGTTTCCCAGACCCGTCCTTAATGGGACTAAGCATGCCTATAGGAAAAGCTTTTGCGCAAGAAAATGATGTACACTTTAAAGATTAAGTAGAAAAACTATTAAATTAATAAGGCATAAATGAACTAATCTTTAATGGAATATGCACACACATTTGTAGATGAAGATAAACTTCAGAGTACAACCTTTCTCACTAGCTCTAAATTACAAATAAAGACCGCTTAAACTTATTCCTTTAGGTCTTAAAGGTTAAAAATTTAATTATCCTGAAAATTTCTTGGTTTATGTAGGCATTATCCAGTGCATTTAGATATTCAGTCACTTTGAAGTTCTTGCAATCTTTCTTTTGCTACTCTGATTTATCCAGTTTAAAAACAACATCTGTGAGAAAAATACTTTCTTCCAGTTTCAGAGAAGGTGTAAACATGCCTTTAGTAGAACTTGGTTCCTTCTTCCATTTCTAGAGTTTGAAATAGAATGAGATCTCCCTTCTAACTGATGCGTGACTATCTATATTCATTAAACTGATTAGCTACCTCCTTTACATAAACAGCGCACTTTCAGCGTTTGCTTTTTATACACTGATTTTCAATAAAAAGTTCAGAGAAGGACAAAGTATTAATTTATGTAAGACTTAAATTCTTAAAATATGTTTAAAGGGAAGACCTATTAGTTTTCAGCCAGAGAAACAAAGTGGTATTTGTATTTCTTTACACGAACATTTCTCAGAGGTTTTGGGAGGCTCAGAATAAACACAGATTTACCCAACTTGGGGCTGAGTTGAGAGGCTGTTTTGAAGTGTGTGAATGTGTCAGCTCATGAGATAAGGTGATGTGGTGATGGAGGGAGGTGGCTAAGGGAGGGATCAGGGACTATCTCTAGAGGGATATGAAATACGCTGATGGCATCTCTAACCATCTTATTCCCCTCACAGATTGCCTTCTCCAGCCCTGGGATGTGACTCAGAAGAGCACTGTTCTAAAGCCATTACAGAGTCTGGGAATACAGGCAAGGGTCTTTCTCTGGAGGCTGGAGTGAGTGCTGCTGAAGTTGCTTTGAGTTTGATATCACAGGAAAGAGCCGGAGATGCTGAACAATACCAGTTGTTGATTTTCAGTTCTGTGATTGCAAAAAAAAAAAAAAGTTCCTTTTCATTAGTGATCAGTATATACATTTCTTGCCCTGTGATCAAACAATAATTCAAACTGATTGGTTTGCATAACTCAGTCTTAGGATAAATCATGTGATAATCACTGGATAAGGGAAGGGGCTGATGGACAGAGATTTGAGGCTATCAGATCATTAATCTCATTTAGACAGTTACACAATTAGTGTGAAGAGGGAATTAGACACTTTTGGAAGCTGCATTTACTCACTCTTGAACCAACTTGGAGCAATTTAACACACCTAGAACATTAAGCTGTTCAACAGAACACACTGAGTTAATGTGGCCTCAATACTTTGGTAGCTTTGCCATATTGCAAAACACTGATATACTGAGAAAAATCTGGCTAATCCATTCTTATTTTTTTTCTGAGATTTTCTGAATAATCTGAGTAACAATGACTGCATTTATTTTCCTCTTTGACACCTGGATACAAATAATGACTTTTAAAATCAGACTGTAGAAGACAATTGGATTCAACTATGAATACAAGCATTATTTTGTAAGTAGTAATCAAGTTAATATTTCACTCTATTCAACTGTCAACTTTTTTTTTTTTTTTTTTTTTCCTGAGAGTTCTCGGACTACACATTCTGGTCAAAAACTTAAAGCAAAATTATGAAACAGATAAACCAATTGGAAGTCACCCATGGCATCTTTTGCTGATTAAATCTCTTAACACCATCATTAATATCCCCAAAAGAAAGCAAGGAAAAGAAAAAGGCACGGGGAACGGAACACTGTTGGAGGTATGTATGCAGAAAATTGACTGCTTTGTTTTTTTTAAAGCAGTTTGGGGCAGAAATAACGACGACATGTGGTTACAGTGCTTGAGTTTTTAGGGTTGGGTGTCAGATACTGATCAAAGCAACGGTTAGTCTCTCAGCTTCATCCTGTGGGAGGCGCCTCTGTAACTGTTCTCACATCGTAGCTATTCCAGAGAACACGACATTGCCCAGACGTCAGGCTATTGAGATGTGCTTCAGTGTCAACGAGGAGGGACACATCTTTTCTAACTGGAATAAATGTCATTGAGTTTTCCTGCATTATCTGTGCTTTCTGTGCCCTGGTTTGAATTTGCAGCACACGTAACTACTTACACTGCCTGTCTTCTCCGAAATCCTTTCTTTGTCGCTCTCCCAGAGCATCAGGACTGATGTCAGTGGGAGTCCTGGGCTTGCCATGGGCGTGGAGTTTAGTTCATTAGAAAGGAATGGTTCAGAAGCTCATTCTGAAATTGCTAAGCTTGAATGAAGGACAATAAAGCACTCAGATGAGAAGCTGGAGACCCATAGATACCCACGTAAATGTGTGAACATTGAAACTCATTTGTTTGCTCTGAAAACCTGAACACAGCTCATAAAAGTTCAGAGTCGGCGCCACAAATACACAGTTGTGAATATTCAAGGTCCCAAGACAGAAAAACTGCCACTAGCCTGGCCGTGTGCATGTATGTGCGAGTCAGAACTCGTAGCTTTTGTTTTTTTCACGTTGTCTTCTTTAACCAGACAGAAGAGCCTCTAGATATGCCCAAACGGTTTGTATTTTATGGGGTGAGCAAGCAGAGAACTGTGAAATGCCATTTACTGTTAAATAATTTATTCCACTGCCCGACTCAATACACTGTATTTGCTTTGGTGTGCATTCAAGTGTAAGAGCTGTGGTTTTGCTTTGGGTATAAACTTTCAATAATAAATTTTTAGCAGGTGAGATCTCTTTGGTCTCCCTGGAATTACTTTAGCTAAAGAATTATATGCGTGATAATTATTTTTAAATGCTATGAAGAGCCGCACGAGACAATCTCTAATAGGAAGTGAGGGGAGTCCTTAGGCTTAACAAGGACATAGAGATCCTTTCTACTGTCCAGTAAGTACGTGGACCAGAGGTCTGCACTGGGCTTTCAGCGGTGAATTTATTATAGTGTCTGTCTGTCTATACACACATATATACACACATGCACACAGATACACGGATGTTGATTTATAATGATGCGTAACTGAGATTTATATAACATAATGAAATGTTACTTTGATAAACATATTTTTTTAAACATCGAAGTGGGACAAGTGGTTTAATCAGTCAGTAATAAAAAAAATGATTCTGTTCATGAGGCACATTAGTCTAACTCGGAGATTTAAAGGCTGAATGGGAAACTCTCTAACATGTGCTGTGGTCTCAGGCCGGCATCCAGAAGCACATCTAAAGTACTGGCCACTGCTCTAACAACCCCAACAGGAAGATAATAACTACAAGTAACATGGAGACACTGCTGCCAAGAGGAAATGATCCAGCTCATCTTTGAATGAAGGTTCTTGTGCTGAAGAAACTATGTGGATTCTGTACTGCTACCCTGGGTGACCGAGAAGAGCCTCAGTTTGGGACTCGGGTTTTTGTTTCCCAGAAACTATGTCCTTTAGTGGCATGGACATGAGAAATGCTTTCTGTTTTACGACTTAACCTCTCACCATCGATATTTCAGAGGAAAGTCCTATCAATAGGAATGCCCATGTATTAATTATCTAAATTACAAGGTTAACTGAAGATGTCTTTATGTTACAAAGCAAAAGAGACTAAATAGACATGGAATATTGGATAAATATCTTTTTAAAATAAGAGAAGTGTTAAAATGTTTAGCATGAATGATGAGCACAGAGAGGTGTGAATTAGAAAACAAGAAAGCATTTATTTAGTACTTTTCAGTGGCATTTTGGCCACTTGTAGGTTTGATCAGCTCTTCTCTATAAATAAATATGCACCTTCCTACATCTTTCGTTTGCTCCTCTATTCCTTTACTCAACAAATAGCAACGGGGAGAGTTCTAGATGCTTTCCAAGATTCCAGGAATGTTGGAGCCACAAAGACGAATAGTTTGCATTTTATAATCATAGCAGTACTGAGCATGTTCACAGCAAATATAAGTTTGCACTGAGGGAAAAATGAGTGAAAGTAAACTATGCAAGAGAAGTAACAAGTGTCTCCGGGAACAACAGCAACTGCTCTTTGCTAACAGGCAAATCAATGGATCCAGTCTTCTTCCGTCTGTTTATAACTATAAAGGCTTCATTCCAAGCCTCTTAGCCATGAAGCCAGCTCGAAAGCTGGAGATGTGCACATGGGAATCTGAGCTAAAAAGCTTCATGTCTATGTGCAAAGTATTTCTGCACAAAGACAGATGACCACAGAGCATACGCCAGCCCTGGGGATTGGTGTCATCAAAATCATAGAGAACCTGGTGATTTTCAATTGGAAATACTCCCCCCCCCCCAATCAGGACTAAATGAGATGCATAGTTCTGCAAAAGTATGGAGGGAACTATTCAGAGGCGAGCTCTTCAGGACACTGGGATTCTGCCAGCTCACCAGCAGTCTTCAAACCCCAAGAAGTCAGACAGGGACTTCCTTCTGCCTTTCTTAGGACCCGCACATCTAGTCACCTGTGCGAGTCAGGATGGAATAAGCAGAAACTCTTGTCAGGACACTGATAAGCAGAGACAGGGCTGAGCTTATCCATCAACAACCTAAACAAAACGTGCCCCTCTGCGAGAGCACATTCTTCTGGAGGGGCTGTCTGGTGACGCTCCTCTCCTTTCTTTCATGTACCTACTTTTGAAAGTATTCTTTTTGAAAAATATGGAACGCTTCATGAATTCGTGTGTCATCCTTGTGCAGGGGCCGGGTTAATCACTTCTGTATCATTCCAGTTGTAGTGTCTGTGCTGCCGAAGCGAGCACTTTTGATTGTATTTTGAGGTTACTCACTCTTAGAAGAGACGGACTCTTACTCTCTCCCGGCCAAATGAAAAGAATGTATGGAAAGCAAAAAACGATCTTTCTGATATGAAGATTCTGAATTCCGTGGGCTAAATGCTCTATTATTTTCTGTTTCATGTTGTAATATGCTGTTTAACAAACACATAACTGTTTCTTAGATGTTTTCTAGTCAAGGTTTTAACTACAGACATCTAGAGGAAAAGTAATAAAAATTTGCTTGTAAAAAAGCAATATTTCTGTTCCTTTTAATGCCAAAGCTATTTTTCAAGCACTGATTTGATAAGTCACTGTTCTTAAATTATAACAAAAACTCATATACATATGATATAATCAGGAGGTTTACACTTGAAAAACATTTTAATAAGGGTTTTGGAGCACTTGGCTTTCACTAATGTAGAGATAAAATTTAATAGACATTCTTTAGGATGTGTGATGAGTTTATACTAATGAAAATATGATTGTGATATAGTTCAATGAATTAAAAGTTTTCATTGTTCAAAATAATGTTTGCTTATTATAATGAAGATCGACTTGCCTACCGAAACTCTACTTTAGCCACCACAACTGATTTCTTCACGAAGCCTGAAATCCTTACAGGGTGTTTGCTCCTGAAAATGTGACTTTGTTTTGCACCATCATTATAAAAAAGATCAAAATCTGAAATCTGTTGATACTATTCCATACCAGCTACATCCATGGAGTAATACATAGCCCTCACTCTAACTTTCCAAACTTGATGAAAATTCGAGTGTAGCTCACAACCAAACCACTGAATCTACTGCCAGAAGTTCTGGTGTCAGCAGGACACGTTGAACTTGAAGGCAGTGTCAGTTCCGGGAAATAAATAAGGAGGCTTTCAAAAGTGGCCCACAGAGCAGAGCTCGAGTCCTAGACAGGACTAAAAATTTATTCCTCTAGTTTGTCCCTCTGCTTCCAACTAAACGGAAGCCCTACCCCTGCCATCATTTCATGAAGGTCTTATAATCAGAGCTGCTTTCCTGTCCAGTCTCATCTGAGGGTCGGGCTTTCTCTGTGCTCTTTTTGCCTCTTTGGCCATACAGCCTGCTATCACTTTGAAAATGGTGCAAAGGAAGTGCTTTCCAATAACTTCTAATTTATTCTTTTCCTATTGTGATCCTAAAATGAGCAAAAGGAATGTTAAGAACAGAATTTTAATGTAATTCAGTTGAAAAGGTTTGTTCCTCTGACAAAATCATGCTACTGGGGAACATTCATTTTATTAAAAGGGAACCTGTTAGAAGAGAAAAGCAATCAAAGCTACAGGAGAATGGAGCTATATGGATAAGATCATTCTAGAAAGCCTGCACAAAAAATATTTGTCTATTGAATTACTTTTTTCCTGCTGACTTTTATTATAATTTTAGAGGTGTGTGTCTACAGAAAAGACTTTTGCTTCAGACTATCATTGTGAAAATCACATGGAGGACTGAATATTCATTTTGAGGCCTATTTTGCATTTGTCAACATGCCATCTATGTACATCTAGTTTCCCCTTATGGTTTGTGCAATGCTAATCAAGTGAACAAGTAATCAAAAATGATTTTACACATGCATTCACTGCAAAGTACATGTACCATAAAATATACAATGGCTAATTCTCATTTCATTCTTATTGACCTCACAAAATGCAGCTGTTCCAATCACACATTGCCCAGGGCACTATTCCACATATTTAGTTCGGCGAAATACGACCCTCGTAGTTTTTCAAATGCTTTCAGAGGGACCAGCAGTTCCTGATTTGTATTTAAAGGCCAATCTTTTTGACGCAGCTTAGATTCTCCAATAATTGATCATTAAAACATTTGATAAAAACAACATTTGTTGTACTGACATAATTAGCCATGTTCACTCTAAGTGTTTTAAAGTTTCTTTTCATTGACAGCTCCCAACACAGCTTTATCACGCAGGCAAATGTAAACCCAAAGGATTTATACCCCAAAGTGTTCATCTTTAAGCAGGGGCAGGATTACCATGATGTTTATGAAACTTCAGCTCAGGGTTTCTTACTTGCCCAGCTCCCTTCAATGACCCTGAGTCTAGTTTTGTATTTTGTCATTTGCTTTTCTCTCACAGAAAGAGGGATCCAATAATGACAGAAGTCCCTCTCCCCCACCTTGGATCCCACCATCCCTTAAGATTACATTGTCATTCAGATTATATTCTTCTATCACAGTATTTAATCATCAGAGTAGAATTTTGGTAATATACTTACTCAAAAAATGTTGTCCATCCAGTTTCATCGCTTTTAGTGGCTAAAAGGCCACTGTTGCCGTGGTAAGTAAACAAAACTAATTCCAGTCCTTGAGCGGTCATGCTTTTCAAACACCCATTGGTTCCTATGGTCAACCATATCACCTGGTTGTCTGGGGACACCACACGGACTGGCATCCGATTCGGGTCCCGTCTAATTCTAAGGGTGCTGCCATTGCTGTCTGTCACAGCGGTAATGTCATTGTCGTTGCTGTAGCTAAAATTGTACAGGTAGTCGCCGGTGACTAAACTGACAGTGTACTGATGAGTGCCATTGATGTCAAAGATATAGAGCTCTTGGTCAGTGGGAGAGGCAACTTCATAAAAGTTCATGGAGTTCAGTAAAGGCTTATTCTTGGACACAGCCCGGATCCGGATATTTCCGAGGTCTGCAATATACAGGGTGCCATCTGGAGAGGCTGCGAGGGAGGACGGAGCACTGAGTTTGGCGTCTTTGGCATAGCCATCTCCAGTCTGGTAGCAGTCGCAGTTGGCATCATTTTTGCAGTCACACTCAGAAGGAATTCCAGCAACCAAGGAGATCTCCCCGTCTGTGGTGACCTGCCTTATCCGGTTAATTTTCTTTTCATCCGTTTCGGTAATGTACAGGACCCCACTGTAGGACACGGCAATGGCCGTAGCGGACTCCAGTGTTGTCTGAACGGCGTGTTTCCCCACCGAATATTCCACGCCTGGAACCTGACAGTGCATGGGCCGGCCGGCAGCAATGCGCACTTGCCGATTTTCAGTGATCTGTAAAACTACGTTATTATCCAGGACATAAATGGAGTTATCCATGGGGTTAATGGCTAGGTCAGTGGGCCATTCCAGACGCACCTTAATACAAAAGAAATGATCTGGTTAGTCGGTTACTCCCCTGCAGTTAATTTATGAGAAGAGTAAATTAGACCATTTGGGGAAATTACCCTTAATTTGATTAACTGTTTTAAAATTGTGTTTTGAATAGCTACAGCAAAAATAAACTTGCTGTAGGGGAAATGTGTAGGAAGCAACATTTTATTTAAAAATGAAAGATTTGCAAGTTATAACCAAAGAGCAAGTGAACTTCTAAGCTGTGAGTTAAGAGATATCAATGAGATATGAACACATGTGTTTTCAGCAGTAATAGCCACACATGCCGGGACTTTCCAGATGATGAATACATTAGTATTCTACTGTATTCTCAATCAGGCCAATAGTAAAGTTCCTAATTCAAATATAAGTCCCTTGGGACTAATCATAGTGGGTTCTCTCTATTGCTTAAGAAGCCCAATAAAAAGATTAGCGATTTAAGCTGCTTTGGTTCTTTTTTGGAATATCTGCATGCTGCTACTTTGCTGGGATTTTATTACAGACGCTTAGCATTTCCTAGTGATAATTGTTCTGTATCTCACTGAAGTCATCAAATGCAGAACTACAGCAGAAAATAACTTTTTATTAGCTCCTGAGATCCATTTAAACGGAACAGCTTTATCACAACAGTGCTACCCATGATCTATGCAATTTAATATGGCACCATTCCAGTCCATCGACATAGTAAATCAAGTCCCTTAGAAGAAAAACAGACAAGTTAGCCTAACTTTTAACTACCTGGCTGATATGCATGCTTGTGTCACATGTTAAAGGTCTGGCTGACGTCAGATCATTAGAGCCCAGGAGAGTTGATATAATTCCATTTTGATCAACTTTTCTGATCATGGTTCCATCGACAAAGTAGATTAATCCATTCTTATCAATTGCCATTCCTTTAACCAAGAGAAGCAAGTGTTAGTAATTTTTCAAAAATGATTCATTTTGACTAAACTTTTAGATCCATCACCACACTTAACAATTAACCCCGGTGATCACATGGACAACAGGTAGCAGGTAAGACTGCATATCAGGAAAATACATTAGGGAAAAAACTCAGCGTAGGCATTTCCAAGTACAAACAAATATAAAAGAGTAAGGAAATAATCCAAATTTAAAAGAATCTGCACTTGTGTTGGAGTCATCTTGGTGGCACCTGGGTTTTAAATATAAAACTATAATGTCTATGTCATGTTGCCTATAAATGACAGAGACAGGTCAAACTCTGTTACACTGAACTTAGAGTAACTGTATTCTAACAAAAATAGATCTAAGCCAAGGTTACTGTTTTGTTGACCTTGTTACAATGAAATTTCTATTATGAATAATTCAGTACAACAAATACTGCTTTCCAGCCCTTGTTCACATAATAGTCACCTGCTCTAATGCAAAAAATAATGCCCCAAACCTAAAAAAACAGTGCAGTGAATGGCATAATACATGAGCAAGGAGTCAGTCCAGACTGGTTTAAAAGCTAGAAACCTTTATCACATAGAATTTTAGCCCTTGTTACCTCCAGAAATTCCTCCCAGCAAGCATTTTTTCCCATGGCATAGAAACAAAAGTTTAATAGCTCCAAACTGGGTGAGAGCTAATAGGGTTGCTTAGTGATGGTTTTTAAAGAGGCCTGGGACTCATTCACGACAAAGAAATTCCAGGACAATGAAAGAATTTAGACATTTTCTTGAAGTTTAACCGAATGTGACCTGAATAATCGAGAGTAGTTGCTTTATTCTGGGAAAAGTGGAAAAAATGGTATGATAATTAAAAAAAATGCCAAGAACCTGATATTTACTGTAAAATCAACTTAGGATTCTAGCAGTTTTACGCTAAATGGCTTTTAAAAACACTAGATGTGAAACAGCTTTCCAGAATACAGTGGAGGGTAAAATGTTAGACTCAGCATGAAACACAATCAGGCACTAACTGGATTTTCTCTTTCTCTCGCTCTTTTTTTTTTTAATAAAAAGAAATCTTCAAATTGATAAATTCAAGTACCTTTGGGACTCATGAGCGTTGCTTCCACAGCCTTGCCTCCATCTCCACAGCGGGCTTCATCGAACGGAAGGCACTGCTCTCCTGTCCCTGCAACGACTTCAGCATTTTTCGTCAAGTCTTTTGCCCCCGTAAGTGACTTTGGGCGATAAATTCTGCGGGTGTTAGTGTCAGAAACATACAAATCTCCTGTGACTGGATCCGTTGCAAGGTAGTATCTATGAGCTGGGTTACTGCTGTAGAAAGAAAAAAAAAAAAGATGATACAGAAGCATCACAAAATAGTGACTCCTAAAACACAAAGAAATCAAAAGCTAACTAAAACAGACCAGGAGAACTGATTATAAACTGACAAACTGAAATCCACTATCAAAGACTGGAAAACAAGCAGCAAATTTAATGACTTAAAGGAATGTGATCAGCAGTAGCAACCTCTGATATGTCTGTTTCTGCCTTGCCTGATGCTGAGGATTTAACAATTTACTAACAGCTATCTTACAGATAATTACCTTTAGAAGGCAAATATGCTTCTAGCCTTAAACAAAGAAGGCAGTTTGCTGAATTATTTTTGGTCAATGCAAAGCCTCTAATAAATTTCACTTGGGAGACAGACATGTAGTTTAGTTTAGTCAAAAGGTAGCTCTATCAAACTCTCCAGGGAAGTATATATAATGTGCTGCTGATTTCACCTGCATCTCATGATAAGGAATTCTCCTCTTTCCTCTTGCTACAAAACCAAATCAAACAGAACACTTGCTCGCTCCTGAAAAAATGCAGCACCATGTCTGTCCTGGCTGCTCTATTATAATGCAGAGAAATAATCGGATGCAGTTACAATGTTTGTCCTGAGCTATGATTTCAACACTAAAATGAGATCCTTCAAGTGCAGGAGACATTTCTCCGTTGTGGCCTTATGCAGAGTCAGAAAGGTAAATCTACCAGTTTTAGTTTTGAAATTTGCAAACTAAGCTGATGCGCCCTGGTGGGGCAGTGGGTGGGTCAATTTTCTCTGAAGGAGCAAGTCACATGTCACTGGGCTCAAATCTTGGGTCTGGGGGGAAACAGTGTAAACAACTAAGCAAAAAAATAAAATAAAGATGTTTCTTCCTCCTCTCTCTTCCTGCCTGCCTGCCTGCTCGCCTTCATTCCTGCCTGTACCTTTCCTTGAAAAAAAAGGCTGGAACTTAAGCTACTCTAAACCCTGCCTATGAATTTGGTGAGAGACAGGCTTTTGTTTATAAGATGTAGTGTCTCAATTTTATAAATATAAAGTGGAGCAGATGTAAAACATTTTATGTCCTATTACCTAAAATGGGAAAATGTAAAAACAGGAAAAAAGCTGTAAGATTGGCATTATCAAGGAATGGGCAAATTATGTATGACAGACAGAATTAAACATTAAATTTCTTATAAATACTCTACTCCACATTCTCAGAATTTATGTAATTTTGTACCATATGCAAATACTGACTTCTGTAAAAAAAAAAATTCTACAAAGAGTTTAACTGATTTGATGTCCCAACAAAGAGGCTAACTGGTAAGAATCCACCAGATTCCACATATCTTTGGACTTTGGACAACAAACTTGGTTTGAATAAATTTCTCTCTCTCTCTCTCTCTCTCTCTCTCTCTCTCTCTCTCTCTCTCTCTTTCTCTCTCTCTATCAGGCATATTAGACTTTAAAATTTTTTGAAAGAACATTATACTACAACATTATATATATAGGAATAAGTCATGCCGTATTTCTGTCTTCACACATACATTTTTCCATTTATTTGATATGTGAATATCTAAAAGTTAGTATAAATATAAAATATGAAAATATTTATTCTAAATAATGGTATGGTAGTTTTCTCATTATTAATTAGATCTATTGAAGCAATTTTCATCACTTAATGCTCTTCCTTTTATGTGGTGAATAGATGTACATTATTCCTCCAGTAACAGATTCTATTGTTAAAATAATGATTTCTAGTTTCCACTGGTGTTTCTCACATCAGAGGGGGCAGCAGACCTCACACACAGTCTGTGGAGACCGGTGCTCTCAAAAGCAACATGGCTGTGATGTTGGTATATGAGATGTACTGAGACATACAGGGAATCGAACACCTTCAATTTGGGGGTCTCCTTTCCAGTGTAATATTTTCTAGTGGCAAGAAACACATTAGAGCAAGAGGTCTTCAATGTACAAATAGGTGGAATGTGATATGAAGAACTCATAAAGAGACGTCATCCATTTGAAATAAGAACATTGCAGAAACACTGAGTTTTGCTAAATGATCGACTTGACACGCTAAGTGTTATTATGTTAGTTTTCTAAGTTGATGCCTGAAAATTTAAAGGCGGCTAGATATATTGTGCTCCTTAACGTGGGAGTTTATTTCTTTTGTGGGAGTTTATTTCTTTGTAATGTAGTGAAAAGTTACATATCAACATAACATTCAGAGCAATTTCAGAGGATTTTTCTTTTTTTCTATAAACATCTGACATTGACAAAGCTAGTCAGTCTTTCAGGAATATGGTGATGCTTCAGGTTGGTGACAGAGTTGCAACACAGTCAACCTGGGTTTATTTTGAAAGATACACTATGAGGCGCTGTATAGTTGGTTATGAATGTTCACACACACACACACACACACACACACACACACACACACAGTATTTTGTCAGTTGTATCTCTATGAGCAATCACCTCTGGACTAGATCACCTGAGTTCAATCCCTTGTTTCGTTACTCACTGTTTGATCTTGGGCAAATTATCCAACTTATCTCAGATGCCTTATCTGTAAAGCTGATAATAAGAACACATATTTCATAGGCTGCTAAGAGGACTACATGAATGGACATATGTAAAGTCCTTAGAATAGTGCTTAGCACATACTACATATTCTTAATATTTGTTTTATTGTCTGCTCTGATTTTGGAGTATTTCTTTTGCCTCGCAATTCTGGAGTGTAATAAATACTATTAACTAACCAAATATGACTTGCCTTCTGTTAATGTTAATAAGGAAAAATATAGGTCCACATCTGTTATAACACCCTGTGCTATGAAAACAAATGGAGACACGTCTTAAAACACCTACTTTAATTTGTGTCTAGATTAATAATGATAAGAGTATATGAATCACATATATTTCTTCGTGGTGCCCCTCGTTTTGGCATTTTTCATTTATAATTTCATTTACTGATTGTCCTGAGTAGGCAGATCTAAAAGATCAAAATCACATTCATGGGTGTCAGGCCTGGAAGAGGAGAAGATTTCAAATTAACTGTTACTAGATAGGGGGCTTCTCTTTTGGAGGGAGGAAAATATTCTGAGTATTAGATAGTGGTGATAGTTACATAATCTTGTGAATAAACTAAAAGCCAGGAACTCAAATACACTAAAAGGGTGAATTTTATGGTATATGAATTTGGTAAAGACTTTTGAGGAGGTCGCTGGAATAGTAGCGGCTCACTCTTTTACAGAGGAAGAGATGAGTTTTCTTAGCACCAAACTAATGGATATTCAGGCCATAAAATGCTTTATTGGCATCAGTTTTACCCTAGTGAGACAGTACTAAGATAATGTCCGAAGTGGTGCTTATATTTGCTATTTCCTGTCCTGAAGCATCTTCTTCCTTGAAGACAGCAAATTCTCCATCAAATCACATATGTCAATGGTTTAAAAAAAAAAGAAGTCTGCCAAATGAAAGCTCTGATTTTGCACACGACATTAGAATTGGTCCAGAAGAACAAATGTGGAGTACGAGACCGTGGAGAGGAGAATTTGCCTCTGGAAATATTCCCCACAGGATGGTAGGAAATGAGAATTGGATGAAGTCCTTGCAGTGCTGCTTAGCATGACAAATGAGAGCTTGTCCTGAGGCCCCAGGCTCTCCTAAATGTAAAGAAGGATATATACTGAAGTACTAACAGGAAAAACAAGTGAGTTTGGAAATGTTTATTTCAAAGACTTGTGAGAGAAGCTCTGAACCAAATCTGTCACAGGAACATGATCCAAGGACACCTTAATGTAAGCACAGCCTTTTGACAGAGTCAGTCAGGAGCGGTTCTCCAACTTTCTGCAGAAGTCAAAGCACTAAGGAGGGTGCTGTGGTGGTCCAAATGGGGTGGGGGCAGTGTCCAGATCAGATCTAGAGCTGGAGTGAAAATGTGAGCTACAGTGGCTGAAGACAGCCTGCTTCGCCGCGAGCTGGGGCTCACCAGAGGCACAGTTCAGGCAATCTCTTCTTCAGCAGGAGGATAACAGCAGCTTTCTTCCGTGATTGCGATTTTCATTTCAGAAAGATTTAGAGGACAGTAAGACTTTTGACTAAGAGCAAAATCGAAGAAACTGAGATCCAGTTAAGAACCTTTGGTAAACTGCGCCTTGAATCTTAACTTATCCTGAATGGCCTACATCATCACAATGATCCATTGTTCTTAACTCAATTCGCTGCAGACCCTATGGTGAAGGCCGACTGGGTCTGCTCATTTACTTTGTCAGAATTCAACCTTTTTTAGACTAGAGAAATATTCTCAAAGTGCTCTGGGATCTGTGATTAGCGTTTTTATCGTTTAGTGGGTAATTGTGTCAAAACTCTTAGAACACAGAAAATTTGACGAAGCATAATGATTATATTTTAGGTATAAAAGTTAAACTATTTTCTGGCAACTGAAAGGCTACTTAGGTGATTGCAATCAAACAAGGCTTTGGGGTATGATATGTCTGGCCCTCCTTGATTATTAAGTCAATAAGAAGTGCTGAATAAAGATTTCACAATTTTGTATGGAAATTTTAATTGATTCAAAATCACTGACCTGTGATTGACAACTTTCTTTGATCTTTTAATTGGTAATATAAAATTCACCAAGCTGACTTTTAGTCCTATGTGTTTAAATGCCCCTTGGCAACTACTAGTTAATTAATTTAAGTTCCTTTATTTTGGAATTTTAAATAATTGGAAAAGGGATGAACTAAATTTTACTATCTACAAAAGGGGTTTGTTAGCAAATGAAAGCTATAGACATCATAGGGAGAAATGTTTAGCATAACTAAGAGAAATATTTTTTAAGCATTCCAGAAGCTTTCATTTGTCTAAGAAATTTAATGTACTGAGTAATATTTATATCTGTTCATTAGATAGCTTAGAACTTTTATTTGCTATAATATTCCGGCAAGACTTATTAATTTGGTATAAGAGAATACTCTAAATTTTAAAATATAAGACTATGTGTTTTATATTCATTTTGTTTTTCAGTTTATTATATTTATTTTGTCATTGGTTTTAACTAATTATTCCATTAGTGTAATTAATGGTATTTGATAGTATGTGAAACACAATAAGAGGAAATGCATGCATTTTATATTTTACTGGATTATTAACCCTGACAAAAATGTCCATTTTTATAGATTTACATACATTTTTCAATTTATGTTTCTTCCTACCACTCATTACTAAGATTCTTATGACTTTTATGCTTCCCAGGACCGTGGGGACAAGGAGAAAGTCAAGCAGGATTTCTGTCAACCAGTGAAAGGAAGATAATAAAGGTAGATAAGTATGAAAGAAGCATCTGAGAAGAATTTTAAGTTCTCAAGCTAAATGAAGACGCTCACATGACCTAAAATACCTTGCTTTTTGCTAAGTTCATTTTGGCAAATTAGTTATCAAGCAAGAAGAATACCTATTTTTGTTAATGATCTGGTCACCTAATGACATGGGCTCAAAAACCTTGAATATTTCCACATCTTCCTCTTCCTTATCACCCATACAGTGTGTCCATTCTCTGCCTTCCTTTATTGTATTGGTTGATTTCCTGCATTGCTACCCATTCTACTTCAGGTACCTCGCATCTCATGGTTTAGTGCAACATTTTTGTAACCGATCTCCAAGTCACTATGAATATTGACACCACTTTGACAAGGTCACTATCTTGTTCAAGGTCAGAAAATGCTGCGCCACTGTTTCTGTTATCCAATAGGATAGAAGACTCAATTCCTTACAGCATACAAGTCCCTTAATAAACCTGACTCTAACCTTCTTTTTTATCTCTTTCTCTCATTATTCCCAGCATCCCTGCTCTATTCAGGTAGATTTCACTCCTCTAAGCACATGTCCTGCTCATGTCTTTCTCAGACCCTAGTAACTACTTGCTCTAGTCTTTCTTCATGACTGCCCTCCTTTTTTATCTCCTCTGCTTAAGACTTCACTTTTGGACCTGGTCAAATGTCAATTCTTCCAGGCAATGTTTCCTTACCATGCTCCCAACTCCCAGGATTCTCCTCTTCTACAGAATTACTCTAACTGTGTAAGCCATGGATATGGTTAAGCATTAAAGAATGACATTGATAATGCTATTTATTTTGGTACATATTTATTCACTTCCTCTACTGGACAATGTGTTCTGAGAGTATGTAGTTTGTCCTATACTACTATTTATCAAAGTGCCTAATACATGATAAGTGATTGGTTAACATTGATTTAATGAAGATGAATGTCAATGCAAAACCAAAACAGTGTATTTTACACGCGTGATGCATAAAGGAAATGAACGAACTCAAGTTTCATGAGGATAATGTACAGAGGCAAAAGGTTAAGGAGGATCATGAGAGGGATTACAGTGAGTATCACTGCAAAACCATGAGTTTGTACATAATGAGCATCATGAGTACATATTATAAAACATTGTTAATATACTTCTAACCTCACAGATCCTTTTTCCCAGAGAAAGGGATTATAGTTCCAAGTAATTTGTCAAGCAAATGTAAAATAAATCTAGCTTTTTGCCATACCTAGGGAGCTATTCCATTGAACCTAGTCATTTGGACACATAAGAAATAGCTGTGTGGTGTAGTAGAAAAGACATACTTTTGAGAGGGGTTCAAATCTCTGCTCCTCATTCTTAATTATATACCTTCGGGAATATATGTAACCTTTTTGAGACCCAGTTACCTCATCTGCAATCTGGAAGGTCTGCTGTGTGGCTCTATAATAATGTATATAAAGTATCTGACACCATGCTTGTCATGCAGTGTAGACCAGCTATTAGGAGGTCACTGCTTTGATAGTTTTTTTCTGTATTGCCCCTAGAATTTCTACCTTTAGTTGGTGTGCCTATCTGTTGGTTTTTCCTCCTTTTTTCCCCCCATAGTTACCAAGAAAGCAAGGCCAGAAAAAAATGTAATATTCTGCTGTGGTTTCTAATACTGGAAGTTTTGTGAGTTTAGTAGCCTGTAGAAATTAGTGTTAATCTTAGCACGTGACTGAGATATTAGCTGAGAATGCAAGATCAATAGGGGAATCTAAGGAAAAGGTCATGGGACCAGGCGTGCTCATACTGATATGTGAAACATCTTTTGGAATTCTGGTTTTTATTCTCGAGTTGTCAACTCTACACAACAGTTTAAATGCGTTGTAGTGACTTATCATCTCAAAAATCTCATATATCACTAATTTCTCTATCCAATGTCATTTAACTAGATATTTTAATGGTCCAACTAGATCTAGCATGTTCGAATGTCTTCCTTTTTGCTAGTCATTTTAAAAACATCGTCTCCCTTCTTTTTTTGCTGTCCTGAGGTGAGTTTTTCAGTCAAAAGTGCTGTATCAAGCTTTTACTGTATCTTCTTCAGCTCAGTGTACATAGCAAATAGAATAGGGACACTTTTGAGCAAAATATTTGCTTCAGCTATATTCATCTTTGGCTTTGCAGAAAGTCTTTCCCTTCATGATACTGTCCACAAAAATATTACGTACTTCTGAAAATTCACATACAGTCAGTTCTCTCAAACTTAGGAAAACAGAAACTACAGGCAGTAATAAATTTATGGGGCAGTAACACAGCTTAAGTTTTAGGGTCTCTCACTTGTATGGGTTCCTTCCAAGTCTAGAGAGGGCCCTGGCAAATATTCACATGATCTTAGATATTAAAAAATATGCCAAAGTGAAAAAATTTTAGATTATTTTTCTTAAACAGATTCCTCAAATTGAATAAGCTTTGGGCCCAATAAATTAGGATGTGCCCTGGCTATTGGTCAAACTAAACTCTCTTTAAACTCTCGTGCAGTGTTTCAAATTGTGTTCTGTTCAATATGGTTTAGATTATGTGAGTCAGTAAATAAAATTTAGAGTTTTTTTATTATATCATGATGTTTTTTATAATATTTTTGCAACAAAATTTATTAACCAATTTGAGGATATTTTTCAGATTATGTTGCATAATATAATTTGCCCATATAATGCATGAAAATAGTTCTTTTAAGCAGTTTTAATTCTTAGATGCTTTATAATACTGAATTTCCTCTCTCATGATGAAATATACTTAGAAAACAATGTCAGAGACTCACATTGAAAAGTAAAAAAGAACATTTGAAAATACATGATAACCTTTAAGCACAATGCTTACCTATGTCTAAAATCTTTATTTCTTGGTGGAAGCAGATAAAAAAGGTGGAAAAAAGCACAGTTAGAAAAGATTTCTAAAATATAATGAGTTGAATGAACACTGAGATTTTAATTATTTGTATGGAAATCTGTCAACTTAAGCAGAAATAACACTGGAAATAAGTTTTGCAGGCCAAGATTTATCAAATAATTAACAGAAAACGATTTTGGTAATCATACTTAAATGAACACAGCAAAGACAACACTTTATTACTCTATTAATATTGTGGCTAATGCATTAAGTCAAATTGAAGATCCAACACTCTAGCTGAAAGTTATACACTTAGTTTCTATACTCTTATGCCTTGAAACTGTAGGAAAATATTTATGCTTTAATTTAAACCACTGTGGAATAAAGGAATAACAACATAAAGTACCTATAGGGAACTTTATCTCACAAGGTTATTCTAAAGACAACTGAAGGGACTTAAAAATAGTAACTCTATCCTACCAGAGCAATGAAAATTCAGTGAATCAGAAAGAGATTATATATTAGATGGCTTTCTACTCTTATACACTATGGGCACAATATATATGGTGGCATGCTTTTTCCAACTTGAACCAAGAATCTAAATTCTTTCTAGGGAGAATTTTACACATTGGGAAGGTATGAATAAATAAGTACATTAAACATGAAAAAAAAATAAGCATGTTGAGCTTTGATTAAAATCTCAAAGTAAGCAAACACATACCTTAGTTCTAAAACACTTGTTACGTTTCCAGAAGGGAATATCCGCCGAACATAGTTGAAATCCCCGACATATAGACTGCCATCGATCCCACAGGCTAAAGCAACAGGGGCCAAGAGTTTATTACCGTCAGCTTGACCATTGCAGCTTGGGCATGAGATACTGCGCCTTCGTCCATTTCCCATGATACTACTAACAACTGGAGGCTGTTGGGAGATGAACTGATTTTCCCCATTCCCCTTGTACAGTATACCTAGAAGAAATAAGATACATTTTTCTTACAACAAAAAGTAAAAAAGATGAAAGGAATACATGCTCACTATGGATCTAACTACAATTCAGTTCCTCTTATATTTGGACTGGGAAAATTTTTTATTTAAAGTTCTACTGGAAAGAACGCTACTCAATACCTCATGAGAAATATTATATGACAAAATACATGGGGTATATACAAAACATGCTCTCGGGTATGAATTCAAAGAATGTCTGGTGAAAGGAACAAAGGACTAACAAGAAAAATGAAAAACCCAAATTCTCAACATCAGTGATTCTCAAACTTGGCTATACATTGTCATGGAATGAAGCTGTGAAAACACTGATGCTTGGATGGCATCCCAAGAGATTCTGATTTAATTGGTTGGGGGTGCGGTCTTGGCATGGAGATTTTTAAAAAATCTCCAGATGATCCTAATGTGCAGACAAGTTTGAGAAGCAGGCTCTACATAATGCTCTTTAGGGAATAACAAGTTTGCCTAATTGTTAAATGAATTGAAAAATTACATATGAAGCTAATCAATAAACATGTACACCATACACCTGAATTTCATATACATGAGTTTATTATTGAGTTTTTAAAAGTTGAAAACACTTTCTGGCAAGCAAATTTAAAAAATATGTATCAAACTTCAATATACTACTGTACTGTCAAAGAATATTATTCTTGCTTTTAGTCTTATGTGAAATATGAATGCATCTACATGAAGTTATTCAAAATTTCAAACCTAACAAAACTATTGCAGGAGGGCAATTTATTACTTCAAGTGAATTCTGCTTTGAGATGTGAAGGTACCAATATAGTTTTTCCTTTTACAAAGAGAGGAAAAAAGAAAGAGAGAAGGAAGAAGCATTTGTAAGGAAGGAAGGGAAGAAGGAAGGAAGGAAGGAAAGGAAGAAGCATCTTTGGTTATTTAGTTGTTCATTTTTTTATTTTTAACCCCAGGCCTGGGTCTCGAACCTGGGTCCTTGGGTTGTCTGTGGCCTGCACACCTTGGGCTGTTCAGTGGTCTACAAGGGTGTGGGTATAAGTAACTTTAAGAAGACACAATGCCAGTCTGCTTCACTACGGTTTTCAGTGAAGATCTGAGAAAATATTTTCAAATTATATGGAATATTTTCATATTTAAGCTGAAATTCTAATTTTCTGATTTCTTATTTTCCATTTGGCCCTCTGCATTCTGGACCATTAGCTGTTATTATGCCATACATATTTCATGACACTTCTCAAAAAAATATTTTCTATATAAAATATCTGCTTTCACTTTAGAACTGTACATATAATATTTATTGGCTGTTCTATGTTTTGAAGCAGTTCTTCAAGCTAATGCTTATACTTTTAAGCAGATAAGACTTAGAAGAATCAATCCCCTGCAAGTACCCACATGAAACATGAGGAGGTGTTTTTTTCTCCCACTTTGGGATAATTTTAAAGTGAAGAAGAGAGCAGAATAATTATGTTCCCCTTATAGCTTAGCACATTTTAGGTGGATTCTCTGATTACGTTTTCAGTGCTCTGCTATTTGGGTGATGTAATAATCACAGAAAATTTACATAAAGAAATCAGGAAAGATAAAACAGGTTTCTTCAAATTTTTAAAAAATAATCTAAATTAGGCTGGATCACAACAACAGATGAAATGAATTTTGCCTTGAATATTCAAAGAATACATTAATGATACCTAAGATCCTTCTTTCCATGATTACGTGATTTGACAATTGCGGAACTATAATTTCCTCTAAGAGCTGGCTCTGTAATTTTCATCAGAAGAACCCTAGAAGGCAACCTACTACTCTCCTGCACCTGATTTATTCAGTCATTACTTTGAACGATTGGCCCTTCATGCATCTCTTCTATTATGACAGAATAGAGAGATGAACATTAGAATATTTATTTCCATGTTTCAGAATGCCTATACAAACACCTGTCACTGTCTACATTTTTGCCTTCTCTTCTCTCTGAATATATATTCATAGCCCATCCACCTTGGCATGATTACAAATCACTTTGTTTATTCAATTAGATGCATGTCAGTTTGAAACTCCACTACCTGTCAAACTGTTCTTGGATAAAATTTGAAATGACAATCAGTTCACTCTGTGAATTAGGTTACCCTACTTAAAAAAAAACAAACCCACATATACTTAATAATTTATAACATTTTTTGGAGGATAGAATTTTGGGTATTCCAGTGTTGACATTTGAGCTGGTATCTTACCAATTGACTATACATTATTCTGATCGTGTGTGTGTGTGTGTGTGTGTGTGTGTGTGTATTACATAATTATACACTATACACAGAAAATCTGTGAACTTCTTCATTCACTTGATTTCTATACTGAGCATTGTGGATCATAAGTGTTAAATTACAGAGATAGGGGCTTTCCTGAAGTTCTTTGCTAGTAATCTCTCCTACTGGCTCATCATAATCTTGTGGGTAAAACTCTGGGGCTAACTGGCTATACACTTTGTCTTATAGTCTCATGATAACTAAAATACATCTGGAGAGGCTTCTAGTCCTGTTTGTAAAGCATGTCTGAAGAACTAGCAATATGTCAAATCGTGTGAAAGATAATTTTAAATAATTTAATCAAGAGCCATGACTAGCATGGCTGACACATGGCTCTGCATTTTCAAAGACCATGATTAAGCCTTGTCTTACTAACACAACAGACGGAAATTACTCCTGCTTCAGAGAGTGCTGGTGATTACTGGTGGCGCATGGAGTGTGTGTCTTGGCTGGGACTCTCCCTTTTCCAAAGTGTATGTTGTCCGTACTTGTGTTTTCTAGCCTGTTCTTGACCTCCTGGGACACAAAAAGAACTACAACCTGATGTCTGGGACACAGCTGGAAAGTGAGTAGCAACTAGTTCTGCTACAAAATAGGAAATGGGAGAAGGGCTTTTTTGTTTCACTTCTTACCACTGATGTGTTCAGTGCTATTCGCCACTGGAGTCTAGACCAGCATTTTCAAGCACTGGCTTGGAAACTACTTTGGATTGACTACATGTGCACATTGAAATGCAACTTCTTCAATACCAAGAGAGGAGGGAGAAGCATTTTGATGTATCTATTTTTTTATTTAGTTGTTCACATCGGTTGTTTCCCCTGGGGCCCGAACTCAAACCCTGGGGTATGGAGCCTGCGCTCTTTTGGAGGCGACTGACCTAACTGCTGCTCTACCAGGGTATGCCAACCACAATTTTATTTTTATAAACATACATCAAAACAACATTAATCTGAAAAAGTGACCACTGGTCACAGTTACACATTTTGTTGCTTTGCATGTGCCACTCAGCAATCGAGCCTTCCCACCTATAGAAAACGGAAAGCTAGATTATTTCACCAAAGCTGTGAGATTTTGTCTCTGGCTATTTGTAAACGGAGAGTAGAGTTGCTAGCATAATCTGGTTTGGGACAGAAGGCTAGAGGAAGTCATCTGAAAGTGCGCTTTTCTATAAAATATCTATCAGACAGCATGTGGCATAGAAACTCAGCAAACACTGCAAAAACCCTTGTTAAAAATAAACATTCTTTCTGCGATTACATTGGTCACATTTTGTAAGTAATTTATGTCTTATGGTCTGATATTTGAAATATATTTATAGATCTTACAAGTAATGCTCTTGATTCTTGCTTTTCCTCAGATCACTCATTAATTTTTTCCCCATAGTATTCTCAAAGTCATATAACAATATATATGGCCCAATGTGAGTGGGAGAATAATTTATTTGTCGAAGAGTATATATGAAGAACTAAAGACCAAAAAAAATTCCCCAAACTCAGATTGATTACCTAAGGATTAGGATTAAGATCTATTGGAAATATTTGATAAAGTCATAGGGAATTTCTGCTGCTTTATTTTTTAAAAAGCCCTTCCCTCCATTTTTGTTAAACTTTCTAAGGCCATTTGGAGCAATTCACCGATTCACTGTCCCAGCAGACACTCCTAGATGAATCCATGGTGATCCATCCCACACAGAGTCCTTTCACTGCATTGAATTCTAAGGGGAAAACTATGTCGGTGATAAATACATGAACACTTTAAAGTTCATAAGACGTATACTACACAGTTCCCACCTCAGACTTTTATGGTCTTTAAAATATATATATATTTTTCTGACTAACTCTAATCCTACAGCATGCATAGGAAAGATGCTCTGCAATCTAATCCATTTGAAGGAGAATAATATCAGCGATATGCAAATGAGTGCTTACCATTCTGAACATCCAACACATGATGTTTGTCTAAAGTCCAACCACCCATGTTGGAAGCATCTAATTCATAGCCTTGCAGAAAGGCGGTCCTCTTTTCCCAGAGGGTCAGGTCCAAACACGACTCATATTCATAGCCCACTGACACTGGAATCAAAACAAATCACAATTCATCTTCTCAACGACAGGAAGAAAGGCAATTTATTGAATTATTTTTGATAAATCTGCTTTTGGCACAAGTGTGTTCTGAGATCTCTCTCCTTATATAGAAACAGAGCTGGGTTTTTTTTTTTTTTTTTTACATGGAAGACTTGATCATCTACAGGTGTATTTCTAAAAATTATCTCCAAATGTTATTTTTCCACTGATTTAAGAGAAAACTAGTATTCGCTTCCCTGCATCCTGGCCCACACCAGTCTTTCACAAGGTTTTGTAGCACAAAATGAGAGTCCAGATTGAGCAACTGGCTAAGTAATTAGATCAGATAAATCAGCCCCTAATGGTGATTCGCTGATAACAGCTAAAAATAATGTTTGCTATCTGAATAATTAGAGCTATTTAGTCACCGAAGAGTAATGAATTATGAAAAAACTTATTATAAGTAAGATTCAATAGAGCAAAAAAGATAGCCAGATTATGACATGATGTACTCTCATGTTATTATCAGGAATAAACAATAAAACCAGTAGTAAATTAATATGAAGAAACTGCAAATGAAAAATGTTGACTTCACAGTGAGACACAGATTTCAAAATTTAGAACATTATGAAGGGAGAAGTGGGAATTATCTGCCTGATTTTAATTAGCTCTAGTCCAAATTATATACTGACTTCAGAATAAAACGTCTATTATATTTTCAGGTAAAAACCAATAGAACAGAAACATGTTCACCTTTAGTTTGTTATGCTTTGAGCTTGAAGCTATATATATATATATATATATATATATACACACACACACATACATACATACATACATATATATGTATGTATGTGTGTGAGAGCGTGTGAGTGTGTGCGTGTGTGTGTATACATTTATACATATATCTGTCTCAACATGCCAAACTTGGGTTGCACTGTCCAGTCATCTAGTGAAATAACTGGATAACTAGTTTGACTGATGTCTTAAGAACATTCTTTCACAGAACTGACTGGTCACATTCGTTAAATAAGCTAAAATAATTTCTGGACCCAAATACTATCTGATTTTTTTGCTAAATGTTACCATGAGTTGAAACTGCATCAATTCTTCCAGAAACAAAAGAACAAAAAAGATAAGGAAATTCAGGGAGTATGAAGAAAAGCAGACAATGGGTAAAAAAGGCCTAAAGAAAAGAAGAAAAGAAAAAAAAAAGGACATAGATATTAAAGGGCATGTGGAGAAAATGGAGCCTCCTGCACTTGGTGGGAATGTAACTTGGTGCAATCTCTTTGGAACAGTATGGAGATTCCCTAAACAAATAAAGATGAATCTACTATTTGATCTGCAATCCTACTCTTGGGCACATACCCAGAGGGTCCAAAGTCTCTAATCAGAAAAAAAATCTTTGCACTCCTATGCTCATAGTAACACAGTTCACAATAGCCAAGACATGGAAACAACTTGAATGTCAAAAACAGAGACAGGATAAAGAAGCTATGTTCTAGATACTCAATGGAATTCTATGCAGCTACTAAAAATAATGACATTGTGTCCTTTGCAATAATCTAGATGGAAATGTAAGGGATCTTGTTAGATGAAGTAGGTCACAAAGAAAAGGAGAAATACAGGATGGTTTCACTTCTATGTAGAATAGAATGAAATGAAACAAACAGATAAACCCCAACAAAAGCTCACAGGACACAAGATGACTGTCAGGAGGGCAGAAGGGGAGGGAAGAAAAGAGGGGAGAGGTGGTGGTAAAGGACCCTGGAACTCTGGTGGAAGGTGTAGTGTGAAATACAGACTGAGATGCAATATCAAAATTGAAAAATGAATGGAGCATTGTGAACAAAAGAGACAATAAATACCAGTAATTTAAAAAAGGTTTTTTTAAAAAGAAAAAGGGATACGCAAAAAGGAAAAAGAAAACATGAAAAAAGTACAGCTTGAAATCTCATTCAGAACATTCTTAGACAGTTGCAGCCAGAAAAATTGTTTTTTTCTCCTTCTTCTTATTGAGAATTATTGCGCATTCCTTTTCCCCTGGATCAATCTAAGATAACCAGTTTGGAACTTCCTCAGGACAACCTTACTGCCTTCCTATCTGCTTATTCATTGATTTCCACGGGTTACAATGAATTGCATGTTAGTTCTGACTTCAGGACAATTTGGTCAGTGTCAAATACATTTATAAGGAACTTACCAACAGCCTCAGAGAGACCGTAGACCTTCTGATTGTATGCGTCTGTTTTATCCCAGATAAAAGTATAGGCCAAGTTCGGTGAAGCAGGAAACCACTTCTGAAAGAGTCTTCCTACCACAGCTACCATGAGATGAACCTTCATCAGGTTAAACGGTATAGTGGACTGGGTCATGGTGATCTTGAGAACTGACTTATAACCTGCAGCTCTGGAACTCAAGTAGGAAAGTTTCAGGTCTGTTCCTGGAATTGTGGTTTCCTCGTGGAGTACCTAGGTTTGAATAAAGCAGAAGCCTCCAACTGTGATCGTGCGTGACTAGGAGATAAAATGTTATTTAAAAGAACTTCACGGAGCAATGCAAATGAGACCAAAGAGTCACCACTACTCACAAACACGCATTTGAACTGTTATCGTCTTCAATAATTAAAAATGCTTTGCTGCTGGCCCCATTTTTCTCCTAAAAGACTCTTATCATTTATTCTGAGTTCATCATACCTCAGGTGCTCTCCCCCATACAGGAAACACTGTGACTGTTCCATCAGGCTGACATGCACTGACTTGTTAGTTTCTAGTCACAGTGGAGTCTCACTAACCCATCTTTCACCCCAGGTGCCCTGGAGAATTAGGGCAGACATTTGCAAGATGGTTAACTCAGAACCGGGATGTGGTCTAGGCCAAAGTTTGGTCCTACGCCAGCTGGCTTCTTCAGGGACTGAGCCTATGCCTCTGATCTCATCAGCTGACAGGTTACACTCTATAAAAACAGAAATGATAAAAAAGGCCAACTCCTTTGGATTACATTGTAGCATATTTCATATCCAAGTTGAAAGGTAGTAGAACAGCCCATTTGCATACTTCAGTATTGAGCTAGGAGTCACCATTGATTTGTGATAAGATGGTAAATGAGCTAATATTTTAAAGCTGTGTAAATCTTACCCCAGAGAACAACGAATGTGTAATTGAACGCAGAAGATACTCAATGCATACGTTTCAAAATCGAAACCTGACAGTAAAAAGTTAACAAAATTTCCTGCATAAGGATTATCTGCTTTATAACTTAAAAAAAAAAAAATCACATACATTTTCCTCCCCAGTGGTTAATTTTATTTGTTTGTTTATTTCTTTATGTTCCACATATGAGTGATATAGGAAATTCCTAAACTCACAATTATCCCTATCAATATGACTAGTTTAGGGAATACCAATGTAATTTATACTGACATAACAAAATTGATTAAGCCCAAACATTATTCAATTATTTTGAATAATATATTTTACATACTATATAAAACCTTTTGAAGCAGCTGAGATTCTATTTACTAATGCTCCTACTAGCTTGGTTAATATTTGTTCTTCACAGGATTGCGACAAATATTACAGTGTGAGGCTGTGTTTAGAATCTGTATCAAGAACTCTCCACTCTCCCTATAAAGAATAAAACAGCATTCTCAAAGCCTTCCTCAGATTGCCCCAGCAAGACTCTTTATTCAGATATTCAGAGCTGACTTCTGGTGCTAGGGAAATTGTGTAGTGTTTTCCTTCATTTAACTCTTCTCACATGCAACAGTGAGGGATGATACATATCTGTCATCTCCCAATTTTAGGAATGTAAGTAGAATGCTTGACACTGGGGTGCAGCTGTCCATTTCAATACAAACAATCACCAGGTTGGAAGTAGCACAAAGGAATGGACAAAACCAACTTCCATGTGGCCTGTGAGTTGGGCTGGACTGAAGAGGGATGTGACAGAATAGAATCGATTAGGAAGGGTGTGCTATAACAGACACACCAGTTTGTTACAGTGGGGATTTTCCTCACAGAACACACTAGTGAATTCAGCCACAGGCTGTCTTAAGCAAAACAGTGTATGAACATACAGCACCTTCAGAGCTCTGTTAAATGCAGGAAAATGATCATATTTCAGATGGACAATACTTTTGTAGGACTGTAAGGTGTAGGGTGAATAAACAGAACTCACTGTTCCGCCATCACTGAGGTAAAATATCAATAGGTTAGTCTGGAAAAATAGATCCTGGGACTCTTGAATGATCCTGAAAATATATTTAATTGAAGCTTAAGGTATGCTACTCTTTTCCTCTTATTTTACTGTCAAAAAAACCCCACACTTGATAGCCTTCCATTAATGTATTTCCTGTGACCTTCTATGAGTTGTTTCTCTATTACAAAATATCATGTTATTCTTAATTTAAATTGATTATTGCCTTTGTCATTATTAACCTACTTCTACGTAACAAACATCTGTAATTTTGTTCATTAAAACATGTGTTTCTACTTATGTAACTTAACGTGACCATGTTACTGTGCATTAGTGGGAAAAGTAGATCTAAATGAGAAAATAAACCTAAGCCTATTTTTCCAGCTGAATGATTTGCAGCCCTATTCTTGATGCCACTAAACACCTCGAAGGATGTCCTGCCAATTCTACCTTCCAAATTTCTGTCTAATCCACTCCCTCTTCTCCACTTCCACTACGGTTGTATTGTTAGGCCCTCCCATCTGAGCATTGGCTATGTGTGGAAATACAGAGCCTGTTCTCTCAGTTCGATGTCACCTTCTATCAATTATGCATTTTGTCAGTGGAATTAGCTTTAGAGAAATGCTGAAAAAAAAACTGGTCTCTGCTGCCATATTGCCTAAAGAACTCAAGGTCGCCACTGCATGGTATTTTTGGGCCAATCATAATTCTGTCTCGGTCTTTCCCTTTACATGCCCTACATTTATATCATTGACTAGTTTTCATACATACATACATACACATATAAATACATACATATATACAGAGACATAACACACACATATATAAATACATACACACATATGCCTTTTCCTGCCCATTTAAGGTCAACCTTCTAAGTGATGGTTTCCTTGGCTTCCCTAGGAACTGGCCTCTTTTGAACTTCCACAGTTCTTCATTCAACTCTTTATTACATTTTGAATGTCAAGATCCATGTTTTACTACTGTTTATCCTAATCTTGTACATAACAGGCTCTAAATTTTAAATAAATGCTCGCTGACCGATGGGGTGGAAAAAACAACTTTCATGTATTCATGGAACGGCTGACTATTTGGAATCCATTTAAATAACCTTGGTTTGTTAGATACTCGGCATTCACAGATCATGTCTGTAGGTTAAATCTGTTTTAGGACAGGCTAAGAAGTTCAGAGTTACTGTAAGATGAAACTTGGAGAGAAAACATTAAATAAGGTTACAATGCATTTCCAAGAGCTTCATCTCAAAGTCCACTTAATTGTTATACAGTAAATCACTGAGGTATCTCTTCTGTATCATATTTGCCTGTGTTTCCATATTTTTTATCCTAGAACTTTGGTGAACCAAGAAAGATAATCTAATCTTTACACTCTCTCTCTAGAGGATCTCATCCTTTGCTTTAAGAACATCTATAATGATGATGACTCCCAACTTTACATCTTTAGCTCCAACCTTTTCTCTGGACTCCACGCTTACATGTCCATTTTCATTCCCACAATCTTCATCCAAGCCATCATCATTTCTCCTGTGCATGACTGAGATTGCTTCCTAATTAGTCTCTTTGTTTCCACCTTTGTCTAGTATACAATATTCTTAATATGCAACTTCAGCAAATCCTTCTAAGAAGATTAGTAACTGTTACAAACCACCAGCAGCTTTCAATTACTCAAAATAAAAAGTCCTTTTCCTCGCATGGCCTTCAATCATTTGTGTACCAGTACCTTCACTCCCACCACACCTGCTGGCATCTTTGCCATCCTTTATACCAACCAGAGTTTTTGAGCTTGCTCTTTGCTTTGCCCTTCTATGATCAAGGATTTTTCTTTCACTTTCTTAAAGTTTCCTTTGAAATGTCCTCTTATCAAAGAGACATTTCCAGACCACCCTTCATAAAATTGCACCCCCATTTACTTTACCCTGCCATAGCATTTAAAAATAAATCTGTTCACAACTGGACATATAGTCATACATTTGCTGTCTCTTTCCATTAGCTGGTGGGTTCCTTGAGAACAGATATGTTGTCATCTGATAAGTTTTTACAGCTTTGTTACATTAGAACAATGTCTGGTGAAGAATAAGTTGTCAATAAATATTTGAAGGATGAATATGACAGGGCTGCTATGTGCTTTTGTTTTTAAAGATCACTATTTTTTACTTAGTTATTTATGACTTAGAGTCAATTATTATTTACGTACAGCATTACTAATGCCCTAAATTTAAGATCTGAAAGTTATTTCTTACTGGAGACATAGAAAGGGAAATAATCTCCAGCTATTTCATTAGATAAAATAGTGAAAGTTTCTCTTTTTTTTTAAAGTACTTTTTATTTCTTGTGGAGATTAAGTCTTTATGAACTATAAATGATTAGAGTAATACCAATAGTTTCAGGTAATAATATCCTGAGGAAATTGATATTTCCTGTCAAAAAATCATCTTTTGTAATTTTTTTTTCAGCAACAAACAATTAGTGAGAGTAATGACCATGCATTTGGTATACTGACAGCTAAGAAGTACTCAAAGGCGCTGAAACGTTTTTTCCAATCAGTGAATGAATGAATAACGAATGAATGAATGAGTAATGTTTTCATATTACTTAGTTGCTAAGTATAAGCTGTTTTTCCAATTGACTACAACTAATAAGCATATGCAGATATAACCTTAAGAAAAAGTCTTCTGAATAAATCTTTAAGTAATAACTGGATATTCTACTATAACAATAGCTATTCTGACACATACACATAATACATTCGAAGACTTCATTCTATGAAATGATTTAGAAGAACACAGGCTTTCTGTCATCCTTTCTAAAGACTCTTTGAAAACCACATGATCTGAAATGATCTATTTAAAGTGCTGATGGCTGGCATATTCTACCTGTGTTTCAGGAATGATGGGACTGTCTTCAGGAGAAGATCTGAAAAAGGTAGATAAAGGTGATGACACGATGATGGGATTTGGTCTCACAAATCCACTCAGATCACAGCTGGGAATGTCATTCTCTTCTTTCTTCATGACGAGGGTGTCCATCACATAAAAGACATTCCATGGAATCCACACAGTGTGATACTGAGTAAGGAATGGGGCGCGCTCAAATACCAGAGTGAGAGAAGCCCCACCATTTGCTACCAAGTCAAACCTAAGAAAAAACAAGATATCCTTCATGAATGATCTGGGTCCCTTAACTTCCAGCACTCACCTTCTTAAATAAACATGCTTTATAAAGAAAATCAACTTTTTTCCCAACTATTATGTGAAATAGTCCCCAATCCACAGAACTATTAAAAGAATTACACAATAGCACTCCTAGACCTTTTACCTAGATTTATCAATTTGGAAACATTTTCTCAAATCCTCTTTATCATCCACCTATTTATGCCTTTTTCAGAATCATCTGAGTTTAAGTTGTCGATATAATGAAATGCTACTCTTAAGTATTTCAACATGATTCTATCAGGACAAAGAACATTCTGCAAACCCACAATACTATTATCATGCCGTAGAAAATGAAATCAACTCTTTAAGAACCATATGAGTTGATGACTTTAAAATTTCAACCACATGTACCATCCCAGATTTCTGGAGTCTTAAAAAGAGTTGTTGAATTTATAGATTTAAAAAGACAATAAAACATACTGGGTTATAAAGGAATGTTGAGTTTTTTAGGCTTCAAAATCTTCCAATAGAGATAATGTGTTGGGACTAACTTACATTCCATCCTGGCGGGTAATAGTATGTCCATATTCTGGATAATGAAAAAATGAGACATTGACTCCAATAAGTGGAGTTCCATCAGCAGTTAGTACTTGGCCTCTGATGACGGATGCCAGGCTGTGGGAAAAGTAGAGGAATTAGAGTGAACATTTGTTTTCTCAGGCCAACATAATCATGATTTAGAGATAATTCAACCTAAGGATAAAATAACACTATCACAGGCAATCAATGGTTATTCACAAAAACCAGACCTGAAAAACTTCCAAGATAAGGTCCCTTTTAATTCGTATAATTTATATTCTCTAAAATGTCTGGTGCTTACCCCTGGTTCTAATTTGTTGCAATCTGATTTTTGGAGCATTATCAAGACCAATAACTTAGAGATGAATTTTTAAAATTATAAACTGTGCTTTTTTTCTTTTTTTGTAAGTTATATGTCTAGCGCTTACATGAAGAAAAGTATACTTTGCAATTAATTCCAGGGCAACCCGTAAATCTGCAGGGACCAAGAAGCACAAGATTTAAGGGGGCAATGGGAAACATTTGTGCAACAACTTTTAATCAACTGCTGAGTCTAACTGCATTAATGCTGTTAAATGACTGCCGATCCAGGAGTTGGAGTGTAAATCATCTCCTTTTGCTCAGTGAGACACACGACACCTGCTTTCACTTACTGGTTTATTTTCAGGTCATTACTGTTCTGTAAAGCACCAGTCAAACAGCTTATGCAATCTCAATGCCATGCCGTTAGCAGTTCCATTACATTAATTCATAATTTATATTATTTAGTGAGCTCAGCTAAAAAAAAAAAAAGTACACTTCTGTTCTGCCTTTTGGGGTCTTTTCATTGCTTCTTCTGAAACATTTCCAACTGTGCTAACAAAATCAACTAGTTAAATGAAGATTTATTGACTCCTTAATGGGATGTCCTGTTATGTCTCCAGTACTGAAATTGACAAAGTATGTGAACTGTGTCAAAAATGCTTTGAAATGCTAAATTTGGTGAAAAATTTGCCAAAAGGAGAAAAACTGCATGTAAAAAAGCAGCCCTAGCCTCAAATTCACAGTCATCAGCATTTCATCTAAAATGCATCTACCTGTTGATAGTATCACTAAACATCTCTATATACAGAAAAGACGAATTAACCTCTTATTGAAAGGACTTTCTCCAGGTATAACATGGGTGCTATCAGATCCTATAAGAAAGCTGATTCGATCATAGAAAGATTTGGCAGCTTGCTGAGAAGGCGACTGTGAACTTTGGCTGATGGCGTCCTGAGGATCAGGCAGCCCGCGGCAGTAGGGCTGATTTTGGCAGGAACTCTGCAAACAGCAGTCAGGATCCATGCAGTCAATGAGTCCATCTGCAGAGAGAAATGCGAACCAGTAAGAGTATATTCCCTTTCATGCCATGATGTAGAATGTTTGCTGTTTCTCTTTTTCCAAATCAAATGACTCACACACCTCCCCATGCCTGTCTGAGACTAATCTCTATGAGGCCTACTTCTGGGAAACAGATGAAGCAGAAACACAACCCTTGCAGCTGTTTTCATACAGAGTACATGTTTGGATTGGAGATGACTGAAAAGAATCCTAGAATGTTGACTCTGAGTCAGAAATAGAGTTATGGATTAGAACATATCAGAAGTATAAAGGAATATGGATTCATCTGAAACATAAATATTCAAGCTTTATTTTATTGAAAATGTAATAGGAGTTAAAAAAAAGCATGCAGAGTGTATGGACAGAGGCCTAATAAAGTTCTAAAATTTGGGAAAGGGTCAGAAAATGAAAGTCTGTGAAAGAAAGAAAATACAAATCAACATAAAGTGGATGCGATTAGCCAATCACCTTGCAAGGAAGTAGCTCTCTCATGGAGTGTAAAGAGAGTTCAAGTAAAATTAAGGCATTTCTCAAATTTTAAACGGGGCCTGATCCTTTCATGTGCCTTCTCTAAAACAGAGGTGTTACTTTAAAACGTGGAAAATGTAAATGAATCCTAAGATTGGAAGTGATAAGCAATATATTATCAAGAAGTGACCTTCAGTTCTGGTAACATAAAGAGTATGGATAGAAAGAATTGGCTAGTATCTCTTCCAGGAACATCAAGAGGAAACTGCAGGCAACGGCCCATGAAATTTTTGTTTGAAACATAAAAGTCAACCTACTAGTGGATAAGAGTGTCAGGTCATGATGGTTTAACAATTTTTTTTTCCTAAGAGAGGAAGGACAGAAGAGGAGGAAGAAGCATTTTTAAGGAAGGAAGGAAGGAAGAGGAGGTAGAAGTTCTTTTATTAATTTGCTTGTTTATCTTTTGACTGTTTTCTCTGCCTCAGATGAGATACCGAGTCCTTGGGTTTTACATGGGCTATGCCCCAGCCATTCTTAGGGCTTACCAATGATGATTTCAAGATATTACCCTCTAAAGTTATTATTCACTGACTAGTTGATAAAGGAATTTTAATCAGCTTGGCAATTACATTTCTTTTTTCTAAAAGGAAAGGTTCATGCAGGAATGAAGGTGAGCAGAGGCAGACAGGCAGGAAGACAGAAGAGGAAGAAGTGTTTTATTTATTTTACTTAGTTGTTTATCTTGGTTGTTCTCACAGCGCTGAGTAGAGATCCTTGGGATGTGTATGGTCTGCGTTTGAAGAACTTAATCACTAAGCTACCAGGGCATGCTGCAATTACATTTGTCAGTCTCAGTTTCTGAAAACTTTCATCACTCTTGAGAGAAATGACAAAATCATTTTAGAGTCTTCAAAACTAAGTATCAGGTCTTGGAATGACCCTATATGGCAAACTCAGCTGAAAACATCCAATTGACCTGTTTTGTTTACATAAGAATTTTTTAATAACCTTTATTTAAAAAAATGACAACATACTAGGCCCTTTTTATTTTTTTGGTTTAGTCTACTCTTATTAACAGACTATAAACTTGCCCCTTCATTATCTGACAGTAAACAGAGAAACAAGAAAATAGTCTAAATTGAATTACATTGCCTAGTCTAGAAGTAGGTCAACAGGTAAGAAGCAAGAGATGAAGGGGCAGGCTCGGTGTCCTATGTCGTTTTTCCCATCTGAGAAAGGTGCATTGAATACTTGTGATTTCCTCCATACACCCATTTCCCCTTCTTTGGGCAACAGCTCTACATGTTCATTTGGGTGTCCAGCCCTCCCAACTCTCAGTTCATGTACTTTAATTATTCCCATCTATGTTTGGTTCAAGAATGGATATTTGGCTCATCCTGTCTAACCAGAGCGAATTTCAGGAACTCTCTGAAGATACTCTCTCCCTTCCTCAATCCCACTGGGTTTGGGCTTTTGAGCTGTGAGACTGGGCAGTGGGGTCACTACATCCCTCACCCTGCCAGTCCGGGAGACTCTGGGAGTGGATTCATCCCTGAAGGAGCATAGCCAGGAACTGGAGAGAAAAATAAGAGGTCATGGGGACATTTTGGGGATTTTGCAACAAGTTATATATGATCTGACCTCCTGGACTGCTCAGTTCTAGAAGGCAAGGCATTGCCTTTTTTCCCTACACCTGTTTGGACTGGCTTACATAAAACTCAAAGACTGAATTAATCTAGAAACAGTAACTAAAAGTCTCAATTTTTCTTGTAGCTGAAAAAAAAAAGCTTAATAAATAAATATTTGAATTAAAGTTATGATGTTTGATTCTTTTTATGTTACTATTTTACTTTTTTGTTACCACAGTTTCTATACACTAGAAAATACATGGATCAGAGTTCTGATAACCAGGTCTTATATACTGTTTCAATGTAACATATTTATAGCTACATTTTCATGTAGATGGAAGTTATTTTTCTTAAAAAGATGTTAATTATCTGAAATTGCATATTTATTCCTTTGACAAAGATGTAAAGTCATGCTTTAAAAAAGTCGAATGAAACTGAGCTTTGAAATTTCATATACATTTATTGAGATATCACTTTCTTAGCCAAAAGGCCACAGAGATGAAAAATGTCTAAATATTCCTCAATATTTCCAGTGGAAGATAAAAATAGGCTATAGGCTTATTTATCATGAGGAGATATTATAATACTCATGCAGTACATTGCACTTTTTGCCTCTCTCCCAAAGAAATAGAAGTACCGTTAGTAAAACTCAGATTTTTTTAAGTAGTTGGTATCAACCTATTACCCCAATACCATTTCACATTCTGAATAAAATAATGAAAAAAAAAAAAATCTTTCAGTAACTATTCACAACTATTGAGACTTTATGACGAATCTTTATTATGTGTTTTATGATATATTTAAGAGTTCTTAACTTCATGGATTCGGGTGTGTATAGGTTTGAGAGTAAAATAACAGAAATACTTGGTAGACATTTCCTCCATTATATTCAATATTTAGCACAGGCAGAAACTGCTCAATAGAGAAAATACTTTCAAGATTGTATTAATCTGGTAAATTTATAGTTAAATGCCACCCGGCCCCCTCAGCTTTCTCCCCCACAGTGTTTCCACAGTATCTTCCTTTAGGCAATACATGGTACAGTTGTCAAAGAGAAAGGTTCAAATTTAGTCATTCATCTTTGTTAGTTTATAAAAAGCAAATGTACATCTGGCATGTAGTCTGCAGGTCATAAAGCGGCATGAGATTGACACCTTCCGAACTAATCAGTTGGAAATGCATTTTCACAAGCCTCTCTGCTAACATCAATCAGAGAAAGAATCTCATTTTCAACAGCCAAGATGCAGGGACACACTGTTTGCTATTTTTCTGCAGAGTTTATCAGTAACTTGCCTGCGCAAGTGACGAATGGTTATGAAGCTGGCTCCCTCGAACTTGAGAAAGCATTTTTCATTCTTTGTGCTTTTATGTAGCTAGCTAGCACTGTCCAGTACAACTCAGCTGATTAGGCACGTGCCTGAATGGATGCTGTCGCCCCACTGTCTTCGTGGACTAGCTTCTCAAAATCATTGGGATTCCATTTTAGTCTCAGGAATATTAGGTTGGCTTAAATTGATATTGGCAGAGAAGCCATATTTAATAGAGGTAATCACAAAAAAAAAATACAGAGAAATTCAGAAATGTTCAATACCCATTGAATAACAACTTCAATTATGAGTTAAGAGCTTTCTAATAGAAGTGGTACTTTGATGTAAAGGAGATAATATAGCTGATGCTTCCCTCCACTCAATCTAATATTAGTGCGCTAGCTATCATTTTAAAAACATGTTCTTGTCTTTCCTTAGGCTTTCATTGGACTTTAACAATGGCTGGCAAACATTTTGGAAAGGGTCAGGTGATAAATATTTTAACCTTTGCAGGCTGTATAGTCTCTGCTGCAGCTAATTCAGCCCCACCTTTAACAGTACTAAAGTAGCCACTGACCAGAGGTAAGTAAATGCATTTGACTGTTTTCTAATAAAACTTTATTTACAAAAACAGGATTTGGTCCAGGGAACAGTTTTGTCACCCTCTGGTCTTGTTTTACAATTTCAGTCCTGCCCTACTTAATTGTATTCGTCAAACCATTCACATTTATTTCTGGCAACTTGAAATGATGCACATTTGGATAGATTATTAAAACTTTTTTATGTCGGTATGCAGGTGTGTTTTCTTACTTTTTTTCTCATCGTCATGCTAAGTCGTCAAGACCCAATGCCAAAACTTATTATTCTCAAGTCTTTTCCAAGGTTATCATCTATGCTGGCTTTGACCTGCTTGTCAAAATTCTTCCTCTTTTCTTTGAAGCAGCTATGGTTATTTTTATTTTTATAAAAAGTTGATTTACTGACAAGCTAAAAAAGTTATGAATCTCCTTCCAATGAATTTTTCCTTTTTCCAAAGGTAACTAATGCCCACCTCAGAGCGCTTGGAAACCCTTTGCCCTTAGTTCTAGATAGAGGTAGAAATTCCGGTGATCTATTTATGTGTGGGCGTCAGAATTTTCAAAGCACACAGATGTAACTTTTTTACTCTTTTAGTCAAATTCCTCTGTTGGCTACTGTTGGCTTTCAGTATATTCTTCGTTTGTCTACATCAGTGATTTCTCGGTGGCTCTGGTCTTTATGTCCCAAATATTTCAGTGCAAATGGCTTCAGGCTGATCAGTCTCCTGAACTACAAATCCATAAACTACCTTCTAGGTATTTCATTTACATATTACACAGATGTTGAAAACTTAACTTGTCTAAAAACGTAACACACAAGCTCTCTCGAAACATGCCACTTCTTCCATATTTCATATTTCAAAAAATGGCTCCATCTACCATCCAGTTTCTCAAAGTCATCCCTGACTTCTCCTTTTTCTTCCTTTTTATCTTCACATCATCATGACCAGTTCCTTCTTTTCATCATATGGCATAACTCTTGAATCAATCTATTTCTTCTGATTACACTGAAACTAAACTTTAGGCCACTCTGGACATCTCTTGGAAAGATCTCAACAATAGTTTGGTTTCCTAGGTTTAGTCTTGCTCCAAATATTCTCAACACTTTAGACAAGAGTAATCTTTGTAGACATAAAATTTTATTCTTTTACTTCTCCAGCTAGACACACTGTCATTACTTGGTTCCTACTGTTTTCTGAGTAAAGTCAGAACTCTTTAAGATGGCTTGTAAGACCTTTTATGGTGATCGTTTCCTCTGCCTGGAGATTTCTAATTTGCTCTCTCACTCCCCATCACCACTTGAAATTCCTTCAGCAATGTGTTTGGGTAATGGTTGCATGAAGTTCCTTGAGGGCTAATCTAGATCACTGGTTGTATATGCAGCATCTAGCATACTTCTCAGCCCAAGCAGGCATATAATGTATGTGCTGAATGAAGGAATGAGTGAATTCATTTCCCAGACATTATGAGGAAATTAATATGTTGAAATGATGCCTGAATTGCACATTGGAGCTGCTCTTTGCCATGGAAGGAAACAACCAGAAAAGAGTCATCTACAAATCAGGACCTGAGCTCTCACCAGACACTGGGGCTGCTGGTCTGGACCTTGGTCTTCCTGGCCTCAAGAACTCTGGAACCTACAGCAACCATGCCTCAAATGTGAAGATGATGTTAATAAATGGAGGCACTATCCAGGAACCTGGGCCACTGATTAAGAAGCAGAGCTACCAAGCAGCTTGGAATGCTGATCTTGGACTGATATATGAGAGCAAAATAAAGGTCTTTAGTAGGTCAAAAAAAAGTACACTAGACACACTCTGGTTTTCTTTCATCATCCTTTTCTTACTCTCAGAAACGATAATAATTCTTGAATTTCTATTTTGTTTTTTTTATTTTAATAGGGATTTTAAAGTGTTCTTGATTAAATAACCCATTCAATGATAAGAAATATTAGAAGGAAGTATATGAAATACTATATTTAATCTTACAAATGAAAAGGCTCTCCTAAGGCGACATGCAACTCAGAAGTCACAAATGAAAAGCTAAACCTCATAACAGTTTACCTCATGTTAGTTGAAAGCTCCTATATGACAAAAGACTCCATAAACAAAGTAAAAAAATAAGTAAAAGTGCATCCTAGGGGAGGAGCAGTTGGGTTAATCGCCTCTGAAGGAGCACAGGCCACATACCCCTGCGTTCGAGTCTGGGCCCGGGGGAAACAACCAGTGTGAGCAACTAAATATAAATAAAATAAATACTTCTTCCTTCTCTCTCTTCCTGCCTGCCTGCCTACTCGCCTTCATTCCTACCGACATCTTTAAAAAAAAAGCGAAAACTTGAGATAAAATATCTACTGCCCCTCTAATAAAGAATCAATTTGGTAGAATGTACCAAGAAGTCCTAAAAATTAAAAAAGAAAAGTCAAGCAATTCCATAGGAAAAAATGAGCCAGAGAAATAAATAAACAATTAGCAAAAGAAGACATACAAATGGTCAAGAAACATATATAAAGATCATCAATCTAACTAGTAATTAGGGAAATGCAAATTAAAACAATAAAATTGCAGTCACTTTCACCTGTCAGATAAAATTCATATTTTTCATTTTGTTGGACAATTTTGTTTATGTAAATGATTATGTACAGACTATGAACATGGGGGAAATAAACTCTCATATTGAGGAAGTGTAGAGTGGTGAAATGTACTCACAAGGCAATTTGGCAGTAACTATCAAATTAAAAATTAAAATACCCTTTGACCCAGCAATTTCAGTTCTAAAAATCTGTATAAAGGAAATATCTCTACATTTACACAAAGATTTATATGCAAATGCACACAGATTCACTGCAGGTCTGTCTTTACACTAGGAGTAAAAACACTTAGAAACAGTTGAATTATTATGAGTAATAATTTAGCACTACAGTGGTAAAATTGATTCCATGTTTTCTGTTATAAAGAATGACATCATCTATATATACTCTCATAAAAAAAATCTGCAAGATATGTTCTTTGGAAGACTCAAATTTGAATTGCACCTATCCCATTTTAGTTTAAAAATACAACCGCGGGCATGCTTTGGTGGCCTAGTGGGTTAAACCAGGAACAGCCCACATATAACCCAAGGTCCCTGGTTCAAGATAACCAGTGATGAACAACTGAATAAAATAAATAAAGTGCTTCTTTGTCTTCTCTCTTCCTGCCGGCCTACCTGCCTTCATTCGTGCCTGTACCTTTCCTTTAAAAAAATAAAATACAAATAGAAATACAACTGCATATGAAGGAAGAGCAGAACTATGCCTGTCCAGCTGTTGACAGTGGCTGAACCTTTAGACAATGAGAATATAGTATTGGTTACAAGAGCTACAATAAGCCTCATCATTAGTATGGAGGCTTTTTAATGTGGAGATATAAGTAACAAGGAGACCTGTTTCCAAAAATGCCCAGGTTCCAGGCTCTGCGGGTCTGATTTTAGTCTCTTTCTAAAACTCATTCAAAAGCAGCTGCAAAATGGCATGTTTCCTGTGTACCACTGGGAAGTACTGAGGTCTTTTTCTTCTGTACAAGCTGGGTTTCCTTTTTCCTACAACAGGATTTACTATGCTCTAAAAATTCTGGAGAAAGCAAAAGAGTTCAGATAACTTGAATTTCCCCCCTAAAGTCAGATCCAGTAGAGTCTTTCAAACTAATGGTAATTTCTACCCCCAACCGCCTCCAAATACCATCTACCAGGAAAACGCGTTTCAACACTCTCAGATTGAGCACTGCTGTCTTCTGATAAGACCCAGATTCTTTGGGGACATTCTTTTGATTTGTTGTAATTTTCTTTTTTCCATTTCCTTTCTCTCTTCCCAGTTCTATTACTACGTCTTATTTATTTCCTTTTTATGCTTTTGGAGAATACAATAGTTTCATCCTCCTGCTAGAACTTAAAGAAAGATGTCTCAAATATTTCCATATTTCCATTTGGTAATCTCCAAACTACTACTCTTCATACTCATTCTGATGTTTATATTAATATTTCATTCATTTTTACTCCTCTTTTTATTCTGGCACATTCCTGTTTTTCTTGCAGTTTGAACATTTCTTTCTCCTTCTTGCCTCCCTCCCTTCCTTCCTTCTTTCCTTCCTCCTCCCTCCCATCTGTTTCTATGTTTCTAATTTCTGAATAATCTCAGTAGAATTACACTCTCTTCTGTACTGTCCTCAAACCTTGAAAGACTTAGAAAATGCCTATTTTAGGTACATCTCTTCCTGACATACCTCCACGAAATAGTAACTCTAAAGGGTCAAGAATATCTATCTACTTACAAGTAAGATGTAAGCAGACAGATTCCTGGCAGGAGTTATTTTTCACCATTCTTACACAAAGTTTAGTATGAAGCTTTAAGTCATCTTGTGCTTTCAACCATCCAAACTCCAGGGGAGAGCTTAAGTCCAGGCCTTAGGCACCCACAGGGGAGCTTTCCCCAGAAGGACCACGACAAGGAGGGGAGAGGTCAAAGGGAACCCCCAAAGTAGATCTCCCTAATGAGAAGGAAGTTGGGGACCTGGTAACAATAGCCAGGGATAATATAATTTGGAGAAATTATCGTATTAATAAGTATGTCAAGTTTCTAGAAATAATGATCTCTGGTAAGCTGTTGCATTTTGATGTTTGCATAGTGGGGTTGCCAAGTGGGCGGGCTAGGTAAAAAAACCACAATGCTTCTAAGAGTCTAAGGAAAGTGAGCTCTGGTGGAGCAGCAGGTGGGTCAATCACCTCCAAAGGAGACAGGCCACACCCCTGGGTTTGAGTCCTAGGCCCAGAGGAAAACAACCAGTGTGAACAATTTCTTCCTCCTCTCTTTTCCTAGCTACCTGCCTACTCACCTTCATTCTGCCTGCACCTGTCCTTTAAAGAAAAAAAAAAAATGTCTAAGGAAAACGTGAAGCGTTGCCTGGCCAATATTGAGCATGGAGAACACTCTGGAAGTTCAGCATTGGCTTTCTGGTTCTCAAGGGTGAAGGCTGTCATTTTAGGGGAAGACAGGATATAAAGAAGAGATAAAGATTCCTCTCAAAAGCAACAGATGTCTATTAGTCACAAGAAATAGCTATTGGATTATACTGTTCAGGCACACTTAAAACTAAATGCTATGGAAAGCTATTAAGATTCCTCTAGCAGCATCTGTTTTCCTGCTAGTCCAGCATCTAACACCCTTTTCCTCTAAATGGAACTTGAATTTTCCTTGGGGCAGCTGAGTCAATTCAGACCAATGAGAGTAGCTGCAGGCCCAGGCCCCAGGAAAAGGCATTAGTCCTCCTTGAATGGAGGTTGTTAATAGAAAGCAAACCTAGAGTTGGCATGGTCATTTTCGGGGAAGGACAGTTTGAGAATAGGGCCAACAAGAACAGTGCAAAGTTGACAATGAATAAACCCTGAGTTCTGTAATTGTTTGAACTTCTACGTATAGCTAAGTCTAAAATTTTCAGTTATCTAAGCTAAGCCCTTCTTTTTTTAAAGCTCGAGATTGCTTGAATGCAGTTTCTATCATCTGTCTTTGTTGGTAAGAATAACCGACTGGAACCTTTGAGAACAGAAAGCATTTTCCTGTTGAGGGTGGTAGAAATCTGAGCAGCACACACTGTGAGACGAACTGGGTCTCAATTCCAATGGTTGACCAAGAGGTACTCGAGAAACTGAAAAATGTGCGTGCCAGGGTCACTGCCTTAAAATCCATTTCAGACCCCACTCACAGGATTTAATAGTGACCTGTTCTTGTCTTTGCACCTGTCTTTTCTCTGATCGGAGCCACTTCATGGGCAGAGTGAACTTTGGCATATGAAGAAGACATGGTTCAATCAAAAGGCTGACTTGATAAGTGAAGGGGAACTTGGAGAAGATACATTTATATGGGAGCACCCTGGTGGCCTAGTGGTTTCAACCTGGCACAGTCTACAACATCTCAAGGTCCCCAGGTCAAGACCCGCATGGCTGGGGAAACAACCAATGATGAACATCTAATTAAAATGAACACAGTGCTTCTTCCTCCTTTCTCTTCCTGCCTGCCTACTTGTCTTCATTCCTACACCTTTCCTTTAAAAAAACTAAAAGAAGAAGAAAGACATATTTATATGCCTAGTCAAAGCATGTCTTGTTATTCATTTGCACTAAAAGCTTTTTCAGCTAGGACAGCGCATCTTGTAGTCATTCCCAAAGGGTCTGCATGTCCTGTTTAGAGATGTTATTCACAAAGATCTGATCCAGTGATCGGTTATTTCTGACTTCTACCGCATGATTTAAAGCTACTGTTGCACTGTCGGCCTATGTCCAAATGATCTGCTCCAACAGCTTCTGCCTGATAACCTGGAACTAGATTTGAGAAGCAGATGGAGGAGGCACCTTGTTGAGTCCACACAGAGGAAGAGTCTTTGTCAAGGGCTTATTCTGGGTGAAAGATTGACCTTAGTTCTGAAAAGCCTTGTGAACATAACAGTTGTTTATTTGTGCTTTAAGGAAACAAGGCATTTGGACAGGATTACTCTTCAGGATGTGCAGGTGGTAAGGGAATGGCCAACAGCCAGTTCATCCAATCCATCTTAATGGTAGTCCATTCTTCCTGCTCCTCATAAAGGGAGTGCCTTCTGAGACTGCTCTCCCTGAGCCTTTCAGAGAGGTAAAGAGGACCTGAGAATCCACAGGCAAAGAAGGATATCTATTAAGTGAGATTCAGTTTTTGAGGCTCTTTAGGCTTAGACAGTAGAGATAGAGTGAAGTAGATTTAGGAAAGAAGAGCAGTTTTTTGAGGAGAAGGAAGATGTTTGGTCTAAAACAAAAAATTTAACTTTTACCCTTCCGTAGTTGTCCTTTCTAAACATTATTTATATGTCTTCTTCTATACTTCTAATATAGTTCTGGGAATAGTATGCAATTTCTTCTTTTTTAATTGTCTTCTATAGTGTTGCGCAGACTAGACTATTAACTATTTATATTCCGTGTTTCATTTCTGACTAGGGCCAAAGAAAACCTCTTCATCCTCTACACCTCAGTTATTTAATGCATTAAAACAAATTACGTAGATGCTTTTGGTCTAATTCAGCATTTTAATGCCAACCTTAGGCTAGTTGGTTAACACACATCATAGAATTTTAGATACGATCCTATTTTAAACATCCATTCCTTTGCCCTCATATAATGATGACATTATCCTGAATGGCCAGATTATGTGACTTTGTTTGGGAAATGATGTAGAAAGTAGTATCTCTATGTATACAACTTCTGCTTAAGCTGAAAGACCCTCTAACTTAGGTTATAAGCCACCCAGGTTACAGTCTCAGGGTATAGTAAAGCTGGCACTGAACTTCCTTCTTAGAAGATCAACAAAATTAGGTTAGGGACAGGAATACAAATTATATGAGATAAGCAGAGAATCCACAGAGAGGTGTTCTATCAGCTCAGATTTCCCCTTGGAGAGAGAAGCCTAGAGATAGCATAGTTTCATGCTAATAAGTATAAACAAAGGGGGAATGAGGCCAATTCACAGTTGATAAATTTTGAGGAAAGAGAAAAACCTCCTTAGCTGATAACAATACTAAAGAGTCGATTAGCCCTTAAATTACTCTGCAGCTTCTCTGCAGACTTGGCCTTGCAGTTTGTTTCCCTCTGAGAGTGTTCGTACCCTCCTCAAGACAAAAATCTGAAATATATGATCAAGAAGGAAGAGAAGCTCTCCTCCTCCCCAGGCAACAGGAGACAATGGGACAGGGGCTTCTTGAGGGAAAGGAATGAGGAAAGCTGCCATCTGGGCTGTGGTTCAGAAAAGATTAATGTCCCTATTTCTGCAAAGCACATGGTTAAGAGGAGTCAGGGCAAGAGGACAGCAAGAGGTAGGAAAAGCTTCGAGGGCTCAGGACCACCTAAATCTATCAGGAGCTGAAAGGAAAGGAAGCCTTCGCTCAGAATTTGTGGCTCAAGTTTCTTGAGAGTCTTGGAAGAAAGAAAATAGAGAAAACAGTCTGCTAGATACTGGAGAAGAACTCTAGCTCTTTGTGAGGAAGATGAGACACAAGGAACATTGGGTTTGAGAATGACTGCAGGATGGGTGGGGTGGGGTGTGTGTATGTGTTTCAAGAGATGGGGGAGGTTGAAAGTTTGTTCTGTTCTCTTCGCTTCCTAGAGAATAGTAGTTAGATCCACTCCGTGCTGTTTAATCTTCTCTAACAACCTTCTATGAATTTCAATTAGTCAAGATGAGCACTTCTGAAAGCAAAGGAAGGAAAATTGGATAATAATAACTGCTACGTACAGTATGCTATATTCCTGGTGATATGCAAAGTACTTTACATACATTCTTTCACTTAATTCTTTCAAAAACTCTTTTGTTCCTATTTGATAGATGAAGTGCTGAAGTGTAAAGAGATTAGGCTCTTGTGTAATATCACATAAGGTCACATAAGGTGGCCTGAAGATCTGACTGCAGAATCCATCCCATTAACCAACATTACCTTGCCCCTACAGACCGCTCCCCAAGAGCAGGTGGAGTAAAGGAGATCGCAGGGAAACATGTTCTCACCCACCGACTGAGAGGCCAGAGGCCCAGTGGAACTAAATTCTTTCTAAAGACTCAATCCAACAGCTCTACCAACACTGAAAGCTACCAGGGGCGACGACGCCATTACTGCAGAAGTCGCGGCCACTGTCGTGCACTCTCTGCTCCCTGAAATGAAAACACGTGGATGGCAGGAGGCGCACAGTGGGGACAATGAAGAATTCTTAAGCTTACATCAGTGGAATAACCATCTTTTTAACAGAAGGAAGAGTTAAGATAAAGGTCCTGAAGCACAGCTTCAGGGGGACTGCTTGCTGTTGTTTTATTTTTTGCATCCATGCCTCTCAACAGAAGGGCTTGGAAAGCGGCTTGCATCTTTTGCAATGTTTAGTTATTAAAATACTGCTTACAAGCTCCCAATCCACAGGGCCCTAAATACTGAAGCGAGGAGAATCGTCAGCTGGAGATCAGGAAATGGTGTGGAGAACAATGCACATTATACAGTAGCTTGGTTACCTTGCCTTTTCCCTAAATGATAATAATCCTGCATTTGTTTCGGGGAAAATACGGAGTGAAATCACTCTATCAGCACTCATACATTTTTCAATTAATCTGATCTACGGGGATCAGATTTCTTTTTTGGCAAGAGACAACTCTGTACTCGCTAGAACTTATAAACGTGAGCTCGAGCACACACTTGTCTTCACACTCAGCATTTCTTACCTCCTTCATTGTCCTTGCTGTCTGTACAGAGGGTCTCCATGGCTACATCACAGCCAGCTCCTCGCCACCCTGGTTGGCAAACGCAATGCCAGCCATTTTGGTCCAGTGTGCACCTTCCATTGCTATTACACAGACCTGGACACCCCTCTGCCAAGAGACAAAGAAGGAAAACACAAGTGATTTGAGTGTGGAAAGTTTTTGCGCCTCAAATAAACAGATAAGGGACACTGAGTGGGAACAGGCCTTTAAAAACAGCACATATACTGTAATTACACATGGATAGAAACAGCAACGGTATTTAAGGAATCTAATTCTTATCCAAGTGGCATCTTTGATTGGCCTGACCCTTGAGACACCACTTACCTGTGCAGGACAGAAATTAGGCAAAGATCCACTAAACCGTCGCAGGCCAGACAAAATCAACCGACTGTTTTTTTTTCTCTCCTTCAGCAAAGTAACAAGGTTGATTGTACGGTGTGAAAAAAGGCATCATCTCAACAAGATAATTTCCGGAAGCCGGGCAGGGATATTTGTAATTGAGGTCAACATTATTGGTCAGTCATGATGCCAGGCCGGCTGAAACACCTTGTCGCTTTAAAAGATTCCCTCACAATTCAAAAGCATGAAAGTGGGTATGAAGCTATGAGTGATGTTAAAAAGAGAACATTAATTTTATCTGGCCTCAGAGTTGCCGTGTATTCATGTGAAATTACAGTGCATTAAATAATTGCACAAAGTATAGGCCAAGATTAATGACTATACTTTATGCCAAAAGTACATTCCTTTTCACAGAGTAAGCAAAGCCCAGGAAATAGTGAAGCAGCTTAGCATCTATTCTAACAAACATTGGGGTTCAGGCTGCATACGGATGGGACAGGACCGACAGGATTTCCAACTAAATGTAATAGCTGTGCATATTTATTACTTAGGACGGACAAAATGAAATACCATAAGAATCACAAGAAAACATTGATAGACCGAACAAAAACACGGTAGTGACGTGCTTCAAGACAGATAGCGAAGAGTGATATTTTGTGACAATCTCCCTAAGGCTTTTATGCTGTTACCTTTATATCCTATCTTGTCTGCTTTTATGGGCAAGGAGGGAAAATTTGGGAAACAATTAAAATAATTTAATATATCCAAAATCGATAATTGTTTCAGTCCAACATGACATTTAAAAAATAAAAACCAGTTTTGCCCCTTCCTATGGATGATGTCTGGCATGCGGCCAACATGATTTGTTTATGAAGATGACACTTAGATATAGGAGTCTGACATTCTTGTCTATGAGTGTGATGTGACAGAAACGAGGCTGCAAATAAATGCTCTAAAACTATAAGCAGAGTTAGCTATTCATCAGATCTCTTTGGACAGTTATTGATAAAGCAGTATGAAACAGAGATTGGCAAAAATGCTCGTTCCAGCAACGGGGGTGGGCTCTACAGCTTCTTATTAGAAGGCTACTCCGGTTTCGGTGACAACATGTAAGGGGACAATCTTTTTAAAGATGTTTATTTTAAGTCTGTATTAAAGGCATTATTCAAAGATTGGCTTCCCCTCCTCCACTGTGGAACTGGAAATAGAAAGATCTCAAAGAGATGTTCTGTCTCTTAAGATTAGAGTTAATGGGAAGAAGAAGATTGTGACAGTCTTGTGGCAGGGGGCAGGGTAGACTGAAACTACACTTTGTGGATACCATTAGGCCAGGAAGAAGTTAATGCTGCTGCTTTGCTTGCAGACAATTACCATCTGTATGTATGGGTATGGGTTATTCAATTCACAAAGGTGAATTTTCCTTATGGATGCTTTTTTTTTTTTTTTTTTTTTTTAACTTTCTTTCTTTTTTTAATGAAAAAGATTTAATTGCCCCGCTGACAAAGAGGTGCAGCCATTGAATGCATGCACCCAAGAGTTACTATATGAAAGCCTGGATATTGCCATGAATATTTTCATATTCTAATGAAGAGCACAAACAAGGAATAGAAAATAGGTAATCTGAGGAGAAAGGGAAAGGGAATTTTCTCTTCTGAAAAAAAAAAAAAAATTTCCACCTCTATCTATGATAACTGAAGACATGAGAATCTGCTGTTTTCTGCTGAGCACAGTTATGATTTCTGTGTTATAGAATGCACAATATTTGGTAGCTTATTTAGAAAATCACAAAACATAAATTATATACAGATAATTTGCAACATTGACAAAAGCAAAGAAGTTTCCATATGAGGATAAATGAGATTTCTCTCAACATATGTTAAACAGAATCTTCTTTAGATTGACAATTTCTTATTCTGTGATGAGAGTGAGCATTTGTGATTCTTTAATTTGGAATTGAAAGCTCATTAGTGGAATTGCCAACAATGAGAATCTTGAAGCAAAAACAACAATAAAAGAACATAAACAAAAAACAGCAAATATACTGTTATCTTCAGTTTTTGGTTCCAGTGAAAACTAATGCTTGTACATAAGAATGAAATCTGCGATAACCCAAAATTATAAAAAAATGAGACACAGACATTGAAGTCTCAATACTTTTTAAATCCAAGGCATATCACGTATGTAAGCCCGATTTATAATTTACAAAAATATGCATGAAAAACAGTACCTAGAGCAATCTGATACATAGGTATAGTTATACATGGAGATATGTCAACAAAGAGCAAGTATACAGTACCTTTAACTATCTTATCCAAATAGTGAGCTTGAGAAATTAAAAGGAAAAAAGAACAGACAGACATTTCAGAAGTGTCACATGGGACAAGGAAATTTTCAGAATTTACATGCAAATTGAGTAGCTGCAGCTGACATAGACACAGCACACGACAGAGTTCATATCTTCTAACAATGCAATCTATTCACATTTTAGCAATAGTTTTTGTAGTCATGATTCCTGCAAACCCTCAGCATTTAAGAAACACAGGCAGGTTAACTGACGCTGCCTTTCACAAATTATTTGGAAGGCACTCACCCTGATGCTTTTAAAGATACTTTCAAAGCTAAAAAGAACAAATAGAATCAATTCTTTATTATTAAATTTTTTTGGACACTGATGAATTCGCTGACAAATAATAAAATTTTTTTTGGGTGGAAGGGTGAGAAAACAATTCTATTTTTAAAAAGTTTTGTTTTTAATAGTCATTTCATAAGAGTTACCCAGTGGGAGGGCAAAAAGGACAGCACAGAAGCCCCAGCAGAAGCATTTATGATGTTTTCTTTCTTCAACCTGAGAGAGAAACCCACGGAGACCCCACTGCACTCATCTTCTCTCTTGAGTTATTTGCGTATTTATGGAGGATCAAACTTTAATGATTAACAAATAAGGCAAAAAAAGCGGGGGGGGGGGAGAGCAGGAAAGAAATGGAAAATTCTGGAATAATTTTACTATATTATGAAAAAGGCCATATTCAAGTTCTGTAGAAAATGATTACCCAGCATCCCCTGACAACATGGCATATGGACAATGATATATCACACAGGGAGTCCATTAAGAACTATGAACTGCTCTAAGATCTTGTTTCTTTTAGGAATTCATACTGGAATAGTTTGTGTCCCACAAAACCGTTGCAGAAACAGTCGGGATTCAGACTAAAGTCTTACTCTACCTGTCCCTTTAATCTTTCATGAGGCCACAAATCAGCCTCTACCTTTCTTCTTCGTTCCCTTCACTCAGTGGAGAGACCTAATATATTCTTAATAAGCTTCAAATCTTGTTGCTTTGTCAAAATTCATACATCTTTAATGATCTCAAATTGCTTTTCAAAGATGCTCCTGTTGATTCTCTTTCATTACTGACATAGGCAAGTGGTAGCAGAACTCTTAACAGAATGATTTAAACTCCAACTTTCAGACGAGCCTCTTAGGTGGAGGAGTTCTGCCGTGTGTGTGTACACACGAGCATAAATGGTTCTGACACATCTGTACTGTGTACAGAAAAGGATTCTTCACTTTGCCACAAGATTCCATTAGAGGTTTCTGAAATGCATTTAAAAATAAGCATGTTTACAGCTAATTGGCAATAGATTGCAGGGGAAATTGAGGTGAAGAAGAAACCATGTTAGGTACTTTTCTGAAATGACACGTTAAAACAAATCTATTTCCAAACATTAAAACACAAACTTATTACTGTACACCATCATTCATCTAACTTTTAGTAATTCTTCCTAAACATTATATAATCTAGAAGAGTTTCCTAATAGTTTTCAGTTGAGGATTTGAATGGAAATAAAACGCCATTTGAAATTCTGGATTTTCTGATTCAGATGGGGTTGCATTTCTGAGAATATTGAAGATATTCTCAGTTTATAAAAATTAATAACGCGGATCACAGCTGGAAAGCAAGACTTTTACTTCTCTATCAGGTCCATTTCTGTTAACATAACTGAAATAAAAAATGTAGTTAATTCTAATCTAGAGGATTCATTTTAAAGGAGAAATAAATGTCCGGCCGACTCCATGATCTTAGCAAACAGAATCACAGATGCTAAGTGGATTGATTACAGGTCAACACAGGCTTGTCATTTGGTCAAGAAAACATCACAAGTGAAGCTGAAATGAGGAAATACATTTAAAATATACAGCAGGTCAAGATTTATATAATACTGTAAATATTAAAAATATTCAACATGACTTTTGCAAACATTCAATAAAACCCATAAAACTAGTATCTGTACTGAGAAGAAGATACTAAGACTTGTTATTCTGATATTATAGGGAGTAATTGCAAGACTGATAGTTTAAGAGAGAGAAAGAAGGAAAACAACCACTTATATTTTGGCTTTAAAGAGCAAAATTTCTGACAATACCACAAAAACCTGGTTCTAAATGATAAGAAGCTAAAAACAGATATTGATCTATGAGGTCAAATCATGATTAAAAATAATAATTGCAACAATAAAACATCGTTATATAAGCCAATACAAGAAATCATTAGAAAAATGCAGGCACATGGTAAGAAGCCATTAGGAACAATGATCATAAAAATAATACAGTATATTTAAAAATTAATATACCTAACAATTGCTAAAGTGCACATTCAGTTGCAAAAAATATCACTTGGAAAATGAAAGAGTGTGTTCTGACACTAAAGGAAAGTCATTCCCATTAGTTCTACTGAGAAGCTTTAAATTCGTTTTATAGAAGAAAACTCCTAGAAAAATGAGGGCTAGCCATCTAAAATGGAACCTTTATAAAAACTCTTCTCTAGTAAAATGCTGTATTCATAAAACACTTGCCCTGGAGTTTCAATTATTTATCTTTTAGGAGGACTCAAGTGGGACATAGGGGGTACATATTACCATATTTTCTGTGAGAGTGATTCTTCATTTCTTTGTCAACTCAGATCTCTGAGAAAAGTGGTGAAAATTATGGATTCTCCCTCCAGAAGAAATGCACACATGCTTACAAGCAGAAAATGCTGTTTATGATTTCAGCTTTTTTGTGAGCTTTGGTTCTAAAACTTGCAAATTATGAACACGTGGCTGAGGTATTAAGGATAGTGAAATTTCTAGCTCTGGCCCAAGTCTTTCTCCTGGTTCAGACCAGATTCAGAAAAATTCAGAATAAATCAGATCAGAAGTGCTCTGATCTCAGCCTCGCTCCCTGCAGATAATAATAAAAGCTGACTTTATGTCAGAATCTGCTCTAAGTGTCTTATATTCGTCACGCATTTAATCTTCCCTACAACCCTAGGATGTGAAATCAGTTGATACAGTAAATACAAAAGGAGAAACTGAGGGCAGGGAGACAGATCATCTGCACAAGGTCACAGGCTGGTGGTCTAGACTGACTCCAGAGCTGTTTCTTAATCGCTGTGTGGCAATGTTCCTCTTGGAGATTTAGAAACAAAAAGCTACGATTTTTTTTTTTTTCCAGTGAAAGAAACAGCTAAAAGAGGCTGAAGTAGGATGCAATAATTTCTGACCTGACAAGAACTGAAGCAGAGACTACTTTTCCAAAAGCCAGAGGGTAGTACCGTGGTCTTCCACTTAAACTTCCCTACATGGCTTCCTGGGGAAAGGACCCCGTGGATCTATCTTGAATGGCAGATTGCAGGTGAGTGCCTATTTCTTGGTCTTAACGGTCTCTTTTTAAAAAACACACTCAGATACAGTCATCGCTGGAGCACGACAAATGAAACACTGCTCAGGTCATACACGTTGGCGGTCCTGAGTCTACTTGCTGGTACAGGTGGGTTAAGACTCAGTGAAATTTTGGATGTGGAAAAAGTCTTTGGCTTCTCAAAAATACTTTTATTGTATGATTAGCCTATCAATCTCCAATATCGAATGGAAGCAATCTCATTGCTGTATAAACTTTCAAGAAATATCTGCTGAGTAGTAGTCCCAAAGAAGGCTACTCATTTAAAAATGAGGTCAACGGAGTATTTGTGCCTTCTTTGAAGTGAAATTGAGATAGTTGTAGGTCTATATAGAATAAGATTAATTCCAAATTTGCTTTCTTTTCACTGTCAGAGGGATTCTCAAAAACACAGAGAAGAAAACACAGCAAGGAAGTTGGTGATATATACATTAGGCAACTCACAAGGGAAAAATACAAATAGTTTGACTGTATACATAGTTGCTGATGTAAATAGTTGTGAACTATTCAAATTGCTTTCACTGTGGACAATGTGCTTGGATGGAGCATATTAAATAGGATAGCATTTTCATTGGGCTACAAAACTGTCTCCGGGGTTTAGCTGAGACACAGGCAAATGACAAAATCCAGAATGCTAGAAATATTTCTCAGTTTAATTACAACAATAAAAATCTTAGGGGCCTATCTTCAAAAGAGTATCATCCAATCAGACGAGTACATAATAAAAAATATAGACATATTCTTCATGATGGCAATTATTGCAAAATCCTTGGAGTGGAGGACAAATTTTTATTTAGCATTGTGTGTTTCATAATACTTTATAATACCGACTTTAAAAAATGATTCACATTAGTATCTCATTAAAGTTGTAAGTAGGTATCATTCTTAGATTATTCATGTACCAGTTCCTGTAGGATGACAGAAAAGCTACAGTCTGCAAGTAAGTACATATTAAATCCATTTATTCCAATCAGCAACTGTTTAAATCAGCGTGCAAGCAAGCTCCATACCCATTGATTTGATGTTCTTTAATTGGTACTCGCTGCACTGTTTTATTACTGATTACTCTGTCATAAAGGATTATGAGTGACATAATTTTAAATACCATAAAACAATTTACTCAAGTCCTAAAATCTGTTTTCCCTCACCATAGAATTCTCATTCTAAGATAAGAATAAACATGGAAAATATTTTATCCTATTTGGGAGAGTCAATTACTGAATTTTGACAACTTACATAGTGAGATTGTTCCGGTAAAGAAGATGTGTGTGTGTGTGTACCTTAAAGAGCCTTCGCTCCCGCTCAATTGACGATACTTTAAAACCTGCTTCAAGTGAAGTATTCTTGAAAGCTTGGATATTTTATTCATTTAATAGGTGTTTTTGAAAAGTAGTGTAAAAATTATCGGTATAAATATATTGCTTCTACCTTGGACACTTGCAATAGAACTGAGGTTACCACTAGGGAATGGGACAGGGGGCCAAGTGGTGGCAGGACCCAATGGACAATGGTGATGAACACTTGGTGATTTGCTGGAGGACAGGGGTTAAAAAACCAAACAAAAAAAAAAAGAGGTAAAAAAAATATTGCTTCCTGTATGCACCTACCCAAGCAAAATATCATACTTCAGTTTGGAACGTTACTGACCCCAAGACATTTCAAAAGAGACAGAGTTTGCAGACAATGGGTAGCATAGTATTTGGTATTTTCCTTCAGCGTAGAACTTCCTGTCCTACTGTGGACTGCATTCCATGATGGAAGTACCGTGGGGCTGTCTCCAAGCAGACAGCGCACTCACCGAAGCTGGCAGGTACGCAGACCAGTGCAAGAGGCGACTACAGTTTGGGTTCTGCGCTAGTCCTTGCACATGGTGTGATTTCATGCAGTAAACACATGTATCCTGGAGACTTTTACCCCTGGTTGAGTTCATTCAATGACATTTGCAAAAACACATTCTCTTGGGGTTTCTTAGACTTAAAAACTGTCAGTTTTATAGCCCTAGTTGGAAACAAAACTATCCAGATAACTCAACATTAATGAAAAAAAAAATTACAACACAATTTTTTGCGCTAAGTGAGTATTTGGATCTTTAAGATTTAAGATGAACTTGGTTATAACAATTACTGAAGTGGTGTCTGTGTGGTACTAAGCAAGTCGAGTGACAAGAAACTATAAAAGTGATCTACTGATTTGTTCAATACCCATGAGTACGTATACTTTCTTGCCCACAATCACTGTTTGTATCTATGAAATGTAACAGTGAAGAAAGCTTCCAAGATAAGGATGGTAATTAAGTGAAATATACAGGGACTTACTGTTTCACTTTTTCTTATCAGGAAAAATATTAAAAGCAAGGCAACAATCCTTTTAACTCACCTTAAATAAACTTAAAATATATTTTTGGAAAATCGCAGATTCTTGGATGCTTTCAAAGGTTATTCACAGAAAGAGTAATTTTATTTGTGGGTGAGAGAACATGTACAGATGTTCACCACTTGAATCTTGGGTACTAAACTTCTCTGAGTCTTTTTGTCAGAGTTGATACTGATTATGCGAGTCATCTATCTTCTTTCAGGGGTCAATGTCTGTACACTGTAATCAGCCTACTTATTGCAGATGACCAATACCCCCCAAAAAAATTGAAATAAATTTTGGGAGGACTTGTATAGAGTTTTTAATTTTCTTAAGTCCTTGATAGTCTAAATAGATTTTCTTAAACTTTTTCTGTTGCTGGCAATTGCTATTTTGGCAAATGATGGATCCTATCATCCACCAGAATTCAAAATTTCCTGAATAAAAAAGAGCCACTCTATTATTGGAACATCACTGACATCTATTTCTATGATAATTCAATATAAACATAAATAACAATTTCTCTAGCACAAATTTTGCCCCCACCTATTCCATTATACAACATACACTCAAGAGCAATTAAAAAGTCAGTCAGGAGGTGGCGGACTCTTGTGCGTAGGGAGTATGGCTGTGGGATCAGCTTCATGGACTTGGTTCTGGCTCTATTTCCTACTAGCTGTGTAACTGCAGAAAAGCTTGTATTCCCTCAATGGAGAGTTTAAACACGTCAATATGGTTGTAGTGAGGACTAAATAAGATCATGCATGCAGAGTATTTTGTATTGCGCCTTAGCACCTAGCAAAATCTCAGTAAATATTAAGTATTATTAACTTACTTTGCTAATAAGTACAGTTTACAAGGGACAAACTCATGAATTAACTGGAATCTTTTAAGAGATTATGAAAAAAGGAAGAACTCTGACTTTTAGCAACAGGATCTTGGGACTTCTGATTTATTTACTGTAAGACGTAAAGTCCTCATTCCACCAATATGTTAGGATAAGCAATCTTATGATCCAACTCATCACGATATGCTTCCTTTAATAGGAACATTCTTTATAGAAACTAGTTAGGTACCAGAGTGGGGACGGCTCCACTTTGGTGTCAAGAGGTTTTGTTATTCCTTGTCTCCCATAAACCCTCTGCCGATACAGCGGCATGATTCCCAATCAACACGGAATTCTGCATTTTAGAATAAAGAACACACCACAACTTGTTTTTAAACATTGTGTGTTCCCTCATTAGTACTTTTATTTGAGCAAGGTGAATGTTTCCTGAAAGAATATAAGTGTCCACATAATCTGCCCATAAATTCAGAAATACAAGGCACTTTCATAGTAACTACTTGGACATTAAGACATTTAAACATCATATTTCACATGGATATCCCTATCTGTCTATTGCAATGCTGCTGAAAATGTTTCATTCTGTTTTTCTGTATGAAACATGCTAAGGAGATGCAACAGAATTTATATTACTAACTTTTGTAGCAGAAGGATGTAAGTTTGTGCCACCATCCCTAAATACAAGAGGAAACTCGCCCTCGGCTGGAAAAAAAAAAGCTTCCCCCATAGCTTGTAGTGCATACTGTGGGTGACATATTGGTACATGGAAACTTAGTGACACAGTTAGGCTTTCACTATGTGCTTTGTACCTATACTGGTCACAGCTCCGAGGATAATGCTTTGGGGGCAGAAAAGAGGGTAGGCATAATAACCACATAGGTAGTTTTCTCTTTGCTCTATAAGGCAGCTTAGGGTGAGTTTCTCCTTGCATCTACCACTGGGTTTGGAGCGGGTCCCTTACATGCATAAAAATCACTACTGGGGACTCATCTTAAAAGCCAAGAGTTGGAGTGTCTGTGAAAAGCATTATTTTACACTCCATTGTTCTGTGGGGATTAATTAATGAATACCTAATGCCATTAATTCACAATTAGATCACTTATGTTTAACCACATGCTTTCTATGCATACATATATAAATATTAATTTTGGATAGAATGATAATCATTCAGCACCATAACAATTAAACAGCTGTAACCTGCCTCATGTGTTAAGTGATGGAGCTGTAGGCAAGCTTCATAAGCAGATGGTCTTACCCACCCATGCTTAATGTTAAAGACTTTTTAAAAAAGAGGTGTTGACAAATCAGAACAAGTAGGCATAGTTTTAATGCAAATTGGTCAATTTGCAATGTAGATTGCCCTAAAAACTAATTTGGTGTCTAGGAAAAAATGAAGCTCTGTTGTTAAAGGAAGGCATTATATTACATTGGATATAGTAGATTCCCTACCAACATAATTATTTACTAATTTCATTCAACCAACAGAGTTTAATGGAAAAGCAGCTGGTAAAGTATTCATATTTACGGACCTCCTTTGACTGCTCCTTAATTTATCCAAGGCACATGTCTGTTAAATCCCAGAAATCAGAGCCATATTTCAGACAGCTGTTTTCCAGGCTCACGGAAGAAGCACTCAGAAAGAAGAGGGTCGATGAACCCATCATGAAGATGAGCAATAGAAAAAAATTGGCTCTAGTCACAATCTAATTTGTGAATGCAACATGTTAATAGGAAAGGGGAGGAAAAGTCATGGTTCCCATATGGATGAACACTATTACCAAACTGGCATTTTAAAAACATTTTGGGGAAAAATGAACTATTTTATAATGAAAACTGGCTAATTTCAACTTGTCATATTCAAGTAACCACAGAGATAAATGCTGACAGGAAAGGATACCACTGGACCATCATGAGAAGAAATAATCACATTCCTTAAAATTGTGGGTTTACTTTTTCCACCTGCACACTAAACTGAGTGCAAAGTTCTGAGTTTTAATTTTCTCCGCAGGGTAAGGAGGATCTCAGCATACTATGAAAACTGCTTAGAAGCCACAAGGACGCTTCACTGATTGGCTGGTGATGTGCAGTTACCTGGCTTACGTTTTAGGAAGAATATGACATATTTATAATCGGGCTGTAGTTATAATCTCTCTCTCTTCCTTGCTGATATTGTAAAGTAGTTGACAGTGAATTATTTTGTACTTGGTCTCACTCCCAAGTGCCTTGGATCTAAATTTTTCAATAAAAGGCTTCTGATGAACTTGGTAAGGATTGAAATGAGCATTTTTCATCTTTATTTCTGGTTAAATTGTATATCCAGTCAATTCAGTTTTAAAACCTCTCATATACTAGGTTTTGGGGGAAATGACAGTCTTAGATGACTTTTAAAATGTGTAAATCAGTGAGGTGTTCCAAATTGAAAAAGATACTCTAGTAAATTGGTAAAGGAATACAATGGAAAGCTTGTCATAAAACAATACAGTACATATTTGACATAAAACTAAAATAGTTTTTATTCAGCTATCCCGTCTCTCAACAAATTTTAAAAAATAATTTAAATTATCTTAAGATGAGAAGTGAGTTTTAAGGAAGCAAAAGGAAAATCCTAGGTATCAACCCTATTAATATTTTTTAAAACTGATCACGGCATAAGATATTCTAGTTCATGTGAACAGATAAAAAAATTTCCTTGGGATAATAACATAATTTATAAATAGTTTCCATAAGACACAGTAAATTATTTTGAAAAGATTTAGAAAAAAACAACAACTAGAAAACCACTAAGTTCATGGTGAAAAATAAAAAGAAGCTAGTAAGAAAGGAAGGGATCAAATTCATCAAGTCTAAAGAAGCCAGTTTATTTCAATGACACTTAAGTGATCATAAAATAAAATAATTAGCTGCTTTTCTAATCTACTGCTCCTATATGAGAAAAACAACAAGTGCACTTAACTTTTCATTTTTCCTGAGCACAGTTGCTTTACACTAAGTTGGAAATTCTTGGGACCCAACTTATGGTAGATTAGAAGGAAAAATGTATGCACAAATGACCCCTATCATAGCGAATTATTAGATGAATCTAATGTTTTTCTAAAGAACTCAAAGTTCTTATCCTCACAGGCTATGTGCAGATCACCTAAATAGAAAGATAAACATTAGTTCGGATATTTTCAGTCACAATCCAGTTGCTTGCATTTAGAACAGAATCATAGAAGTCCTAAAACCATGTCCGTTTACTGAAGTAAGAACACAGTTAACATTTCTCAAAATAATGTACTAGCACCAAAATGTACTGCTCAGTGGGACGGCTGCCATCTTGATCCCACACCCAGCTGGAGGCTGCTGCTTCTTTTCACTTGGGACGCATTATGCTCTGAAGGACAGGACAGAGCAAAAACCCCACCCCACCATACCTGATATCAACAGGGAAAAACTTTTGAAGAAACAAATGTTGGTGAGAAAAGGGAACCCTTGCATACTGCTTAGCGTGAATGTATTTTGGTGCAGCTACTCTGGAAAGTGGTAAGAAGAATCCTCAAAAGATTAAGAACAGAAATACCAGCCATCGTACTTCTGGCTACATATCCAAAGAATCTGAAAACATTAATTAAAAACATATGTGCTCACTGTAGCATTAGTCACAGATAGCTAAGGCATGGAAATAATGTAAATGCCCATCAGTGGATGGGATGTGTGGGTAAAGATGTGGAAGACACACATAATGGAACACTACTGAGCTATAAAAAAAAAAAAAAGAAATCTTGCCATTTGTGACAATACAGTTGGACCATGCAGGGATTATGCTAAATAAAACAAGTCAGGTGGAGAAAGACAAATGCCACATGATTTCACTCAGATATAGAAGATAAAGAAATAAAGCAAGAGAAAAGAGAAACTCACAGATTTGGACAACACAATTAAGGTTATCAGAAAGGAAAGGGGATGGTAGTCTGAGGGACAGGGAGAAGGGGTCAACAGTAAAATGATGCATGAAAATGAGACTTCAAAAAAATAATAGTACAGAGAGACTCCAAATGGTTATTAATACCATCTCACGGGAAGAAAGAGACATCTAAAAATCAGTCTGCTTTCAGAGCATGGGGCTACTCCGTGAGCTCGGAAGGAGACTTTCACAAGTTCTCTCAGGCATCACTATCCTCTCTGTCACATCGAATTACTGGAGGAGTCACTGGGACTGCAGACCTGGAAGCAGTTTAAGAAGTTCTTTTTTTCATACTTCACGGAGATTATTTTTTATCCTATCTTCCATTTCCCCTGAAAACCAAGTCAAGTTTAGCAGAATTTCATTCCACTCCACTCTGTGCCTACTGACTTCTGATGACCTGCCCCGCATCATGGAGACAGACACAAGGCACGTACATCCACAAGCACTCGGGGAAGTGAAGGAGTCAGTCAGTCTTGCATCTGGCACGCTCTCCTGTTTTTCTATTGGCTAATTCCTCTGCAGAGAGACAAAACTCAGCTGTGACAATTCCCGTCCGCATACCTGAGCCACAAAGGTAGTAACGCGTATGTTACATGGTGTTTCTTTTTGCCAGCTACTGTTCTAAGTAGTCTTCATGAGTTAAGTCATTTAAACAGCTCTGAGGTAGGTACGATTTTCATTCCCACCTGATAGGTGAAGACACTGAGGTACAGAGGGCTGATCGTGTCAACATCACATAGCTGTTAAGTTACTGGAGCTGGATATAGGCATATTCAGGTTTTGTGAGGTCAGAAATTAGCTAATTAGGCGGGACTTTTTAAGAACACTAAGCTATGCATATGAAATTAGGTACAAAAGTGAGTATATAGAATGAGAAAATAAACCACAATAAATCATAGTTTTTAAGCTGATTAACATCACAAATATAAAAAGAACCCGTAATATTTTTAAGTGTCTGACATGACTTGAATAAACATTTTTCCTTTATTTTTGAGATCTATTTAATCTTTGCTTCTTTCAAAGACAATGATTTGGTAATATTTTCCTAGAGAAAATAGAAAGATAATTCAGTCTTTATTCAATGTGAATGTTTAATATGATTTTCATTATTGATAGTTGAGAAAAGTTACATCGCACCTGAAATGTGTCATTGTTCATGTCGTGTAAATTTTTGGTCTTATATCAAATTAGGAAGACTTCATTGTGTAATAAAGTAATTTCAAATGCTTTGAATTAATGACATTTATTAACTTTGTTGTGATGGCCTTATTGTAGAATATTATGAGTTTTATGTTATGTTTGTCAGTATCAGTATTTCACGTCATAAAGGCAAGAAATCTTTTTCTGGTATGTTCATGATTCAATGATACACGAATGTATAGAACACAGGTGATTTTACACACTGATGAACTCAATTTTGCAGGACTGCTTTAGGTTTGTCCCTAAAAATACAGGAATTCTGACCAATTCTTCAAAAAGAAATATTCATCAAAAGGAGAATTTTTTTGGTAAGTTTATAATAATATAAGTTGCATTATTAAATATTCCTGCCAGGAGAACACTTCCATTTTCACTAGGCATTTTATAACACATCTGATGACAAAGAGCTTTCCACAGAGTAACTTCTGGTTCATCCATTTCAAACCTTATTTCTCCTCCATTACCTATTTATTTCTGGTGCAGGGTTCCATAGGAAAAATTCTTATCTTCATATAATCTCTGACCCTGTGTTTTCATGTCACCAGGGGTGTCAGTGGGTGGTAGAAATAGTGGTGGATGGCTAGCAATAACAACAACAGACAGCAATGATTTCACACCTCATAAATATATCCAATTAAATCTAAACTCAATGTATCCCCAGATTAAATCCTCCGCAGCTGAATCCTCAGAGTGCCCACAGTCACTCTGACACCATCCCACACAAGGAAAGTGTGATGGAAAGGAAGTTGGGGGTGAAGAGAAACAAAGGTCTGAACTGATTTGCAAGTTTTATTTATATTAACACTCACCCATATAAACCCATTTTTACCTGCAAGATCTTAGAAGGGGCCTGTGCAAGTAAGGGACCTGGATGCTTAATTCACTAGCTTCGTAGGAAATATGTCCCTGGCCTGTTCAGGGGCCCAGGCAGGTAGCACTAGAGACCCATTTCTTAACCACTATATCACACTGACAAAGGTAAAGTCAAATATCTCCCAGCGCTACTGTTTGCAGGTGCCATGTGGTACCCTAGCTCCAACTGTTAAGAGGGAATTATAAAAAAAACAGCACACCCTTGTGGCTCATTGGCTAAGGTGCAGGCCATGCAAAGCCCAAGGGACCCAGGTTCCAAATCTGGGGTTAAAAGGAAAAAAAAAAAAATTCTTCAAAAAAATTTAAAAGGTATTTTTAGAATTTCCATAGTCAGTGTTATTCTAAATAGGATTCCTAATTTGGGACCACTATTAAAGAAAGATTATTTAATGAAATCTAAGTAAAGCATTGATTAGAGTGGTCATCTTTTAAAAAATTGTCACCTATATTTTTATTTAACAACTAAAATCCAATTCTTTCACTATTATCCTGAGATAAGAATTGGAACACCAGGCTTAAGTCTTGTCCACACTAGAATGGTTCTGAGCTTTCTTCTCTCCACCCATTTATTGTTTAAGTAGATAATTCCCCAGCTGTGTGTATTTCATTTTCAATTTGCAGTCTTCAGCATCCCAAAGCCCAGAGCAACCATGGTCTTTAATAGAGGTATGCTGAGTACTGTATGACTAAGTTTTGTCTGAACGAACAAAGCATGTGTTTGTGACCATTAATGATCTTGTTTCCCAATGTATTAAAGAATTAGAATAAAAACAAATAGCTGGTCTTTCATAGCTTAAATGAATTAGGAGTTCCCCTAGGCCAAATTTCCATTTGAATGGCCTGAAAGTACAAGAAAACCAATGTAGCTCAATCAACAAGTCTGTGTTTGAGACATTACTAGAAGAAAAACACCCTACTGGGCTCCATCTTTGTCTCATCACCATGATTTTCAAAAGGACACCTCCTAGAACCAAATATTTTCACGGTTTGTTAGGTGACATCCACTCTGAGATGAGGTTGCATTTGATTACAGTTAAAATACAATCTCATTAACTCTTTTTTTTTTTAGACATTTTATTTACATTTAAGGGAAGGGTGCAGGCAGGAACAAAGGTGAGTAGGCAAGCAGGCAGGAAGACAGAGGAGGAAGCACTTTATTTTATTTAGGCATTCCTCCTGGTCCCAGGTCTTGAACCCGGGACCTAAGGATGTATGTGGGACAGCTCCCAGGGTGCACTAGATGATTAGGTCACCGGGGCGCACCCTCATTAACCCTTTAATGTAAACTTGGGTGTGCCTAACAACTTAAACCAGGCGCCAGTCCACAGACATCCCAAGGTCCCAGGTTCAAGAACCAGGACCAGGAAAACAGCCAAGGTGAACAACTACTCCTCTCTTTCTGTCTGTGTGCTTACTCGCCTTCATTCCCGCCTGTACCTTTGGAAAAAAAACAAAACAAAACAAATTAAAGCACATTGTTGAATAACAATTTGGGTTTACTTTTTTAATTTAAACTTCAGAACCCAAAACATTGCCTGAGCTACTGTTTACCTCACTTAATAACAAATTTAGGACTAATTTATTGAATACTATTTGGTGGGCACTTTAATAAGTGGTTCTGGCACTTCAGTTGATGCTAACAAACAGACTCCAGTGTTTCACACCCAACTAATTTCGGTATTGCTAAGCTTATTGGATTTGGGGATTCAAACATTTCTTTGGGAAGTGTGAGGAAATGTTTGGTTTGCCCAGGGTAATAATGTACTGTATCAAAGGTGCAACAAAGATTAAAATTCCAAAAGCTCTTAAACATTAGTCTGCTTTAAATCTCACATAATAGGTATGATTATAGCCATTTTACTACTAAGCGCCCCCCCAAAAAAAAACAAAAACAAAAACAAAAACAAAATAACTATGAGGCTAGGAAGAGTTAAGATCCAGTAATAGCGACAAAAATCACAGAACTGATTTGAAAGCCTATCTTTTTTATTTCAAAGTCATGCTTTTTTTCATTATATTACACCAACTTTCCATTAGCAGTCGTATTCAAATATCAGGTGATGAGATGCTCAATAATTGCTTAATGGACAAAGAAATGAATTAATTAACAAATGGAAAGCAATCGAGGCATACAAAGTGCAGTATCTTACAAAGAGGACCCCCAGTGGTCTGAAAAAGTGAAGAGGATTTCTATTTTAAAATGCCACTGGAAAAATAAGAATAAATGTTAAATGAAATTAAGACTAAAAAGGGAACCCCATGGCTCAATCTAGTAATTTTATGAATAAAGTAGGAATTATCAATATTAAACCATTCTAGAATTGCAAGAGAGCTCAAGGGCTCCTTAAAATAGGAACACTACTCAAAAGACTTAATCTTCTGGGATCTAGAGTGAAGGGAAGTTAGAAAACATTCCCCTGTTTAAAACAGTCCTCAAACTAACAAAAGAACAAACTTACACGCTGATGTTTCACACCTAACTAATTTTGTTATTGCTAAAGTTTATTGGACTTGGGGATTCAAACATTTCTTGGGGACTTGTTTCAAGATCTAAATGTTCTCCTAATCTGTGGGTCTTCATTATGTGGAGTCATCTCCTTCAAAATCTCCAGATAGGCCTTTTCCAGAAATGCCCAAAGCAGGCTATTTCTACCTTGTCACCTTGGTGTGGGAGCTTAAGGTTAATAGAGGCTCTTTGGGACTCAGAGAAGTTGTTACCACAGATACTAAGGTACAGAGTTACCTCCAGAAACAAAGTTTATCAGAGAAACCTAGCTTAAAGCCGAGAAAACAACTAGAGGCAAGGTTTTGCTAAAGTGATTCCCTCATGTGAGACCCCTTTCTCTCTCTGTCTCTCTCTCTCTGGCCCTGGGTCTTGAACCTGGGTCCAGAGACTGCACATTCATCACCTGAGCCTTATAGGGGACCCTCCTCTCTTCTTGACAAACCAGGCCCTCTTTTCTATACCTCAGTACAGTAGTGTGTGTGTGTATGTGTGTGTGTGTACATATATAAATTCTCCAAACAGATGTTATTAAATGTGGTCTTTTGTTCTACTAATCCTGTCTAATGTTAATTTGTTTGTTCCAACAGACTGTGAAGAGCCTCAGAGGGCTGAGGGGATTTCCCCCTGGTCCTTACAATGATATATAACCAATGTTTGATTTAAACCTTTTTTTCTCTCTTTCTGTTTGAGGAAAAATGGAAATGCCAATCAGTCTCCAGCAGACAATTTGCCTACCTGCTGACAGAGATCCAGGCCTTCTTCACCTTCATAACAATCCTCTATGTCAGACAACAGTCAAATGTGCTTCCCAGAACTCTGCTCTGCAGGTGCCAATCTCATTTATAGTCTGCAATACTCTCAGATACAAATGGATGGTCTTTTTTTTTTCCCCAGGTATAAAGAATGGTTCTTTGAAAGACTCAAGTGAACAATGCTCAAAGTTGGTACTTAGAATTTTACAACCGACAAGGATGCTCCGTTGGTATCACATTTGAAGTTACTGATTCTGCCAAGAGACACTGGGTTCAGAAGAACCTGATGTAACATTTGCTTATATGGCCAATCAGACAGTTGTTTCCCCTTTTTCCAAGCAAGTAAAGAGAGAGCCGAACCAATGGAGATGCCTTTCTCAAGGCTATAGATTCTGATTTCAGTTCTGTACCTTAACAGTGAACTTGCTGAGTTAGACAGAGACATGGATCACCCACTTCACAGATTTGAATTTAATTCACTTCAACTCTTACAACACAGAACTGCTCAAGCTTTTGAATATAGAGATAGCCATCTAAAACTCTGCATATCCCAAGCATTATTTATAAAACGTCCAATTATATTTAATATATTTTTACTTGCTTTTGGAATCTCTAAATCCTCTTACCTCTTTCTCATCTCGTGAAAAACAAAGAACCCGAGTATGGTAACCATTTAATCCTTTTATGGAATGGTCACATACAAAGGATGAGTTTCTGGTAGTTTGGCATCTATATACCCACATGCTATTACTATTAAATGGCGTTAGCAATCATTGCTGATGGTTATTTGATGTGGTTCAATCATGCAACTTCTTTTTCGTTACTTATGAAAGGGTCTAGCAATCATAGATGCTTTTTTGGGAAGGAAGGGAGAAATATTTATTTTAATCATTCTATTGCTCTAAGTAGATTTTCCTTTGTTTCATTTTCCATCTGCATACATCGGTAATCGAAGTCAAAACCAAGAAAGGAGAAGGACTTGGGACAACGAATTTGCAGATGAAAATGCCTAATTTGCTGAACACATGATTCATAACAAGAGGAAAATATGAACACACTAATAAAAATATCAGGATGGATTCCTTCTAGGTAGAAAAGGTGTTCAGCGGATACTCTAAATTCATAACCTATTTTACTATCAAAATGCCTATGGTTTTATGAAAATATGAACAGTTTATGAAGACAGTAAGATGACTAATGAAGAATATTCTTGGCTTTCTATTGGGAACTTTCGTTTGCTTCTAACTGTTTAATTTCTCCTCCATCTCTCTTTCAATTAACCTCCCTGTTTGTATTCAATGAGATGGCACATAATATGGAGAAAGAAAAAAATCATGCTGATTTATGAGGATTCTTTCATAAAGTGGCAGCTTCTTTCAGCCAGAAGCAAAAGGGCTGAAATTGAGAGGGAATGCAGAGAACAGTAACCATCCTGAGTGAGAAAACATACTGGAGCTTCCTGGGTGGCTTAGCTGGGGGTACATAAAGCCCCTTTTAAAAAATGGCCCCTGAGGCTTTATTGTGGACACAGATAGTAAGCAGACAGGGTAAAACCATGGGATCTCTGCATGCCCCAAATCAGGATCACTAGTCGCTAACAGTATAAAAGAGTAAAACAATAATGTAAAGGTTTTCTCCATCTTCTGAAAGGCTGACTTCTAAGATTTATTTTTCAATGAAGCAGGGCCTTGATTTCTACATTGCTACTCAGAGCAACACAATAAAATCAAACAGCAAAAAATGGAACTGTTAAGAAGATAGGTTAAATAATAAAAAGACCTTCAGTCTAACAGAAACTCCGTTTCTTCCCAGACCACTGGAAAGTTGTTCAAGAATAGCTCATCTATGGGACACTAACTATGTAATATTATTAAGGTCAGCGATGATGATAATGGAATGATTACTAGCTTCTAGCGGACACGTTAAATCTGCCTGCGGATAAGTTTATAGAATACATTCTGGTTTTCTAAACTAGACATGTGTTTGCTGTATTCCCTAGAGTACACAGTCGCCTATATACCATGCCCTCGCCCCTCAGCTAGAATAAATTCACTTCTCTTGACTGGGCATGGGGTGGTGGGGTCATAAAATAGGGCTGAGTATGATTAGAGGCATATTTTCCTGGCCTGCGCCTGGTATATGGGCGTTCTGGGATTTGGAACAGGGAACGGCTCGGTCACAGGGGTACTGCATTGTCCTCTGTGTGCCCACAGAAAGAAACACAAATTATGGTTGTCTACTTCTTTCTGTTTTAATGTAATTCCGATGAACAGAGGCAGCTATGGTCCTATGAAGTCTCAACTGAACCGAATCAAGCAAACAGACTTTTTAGTCTATAGAATCAAATTAGTGGTTACCAGAAGGGAAGGGGGTTGGGGGTGGGCAAATCAGATAAAAGGGGTCAATTATTTGGTGGGAGAGAGAACTGGATTTTTGGTGATAAAGTTAATGCATTACACGTAGATGGTGATTAACGATATATATGCATGTATGTATATGTATATATATATGTATGTATATATACATATGTATGTATATATATGTATGTATATATACATACATATGTATGTATATATATATATACCCTGAACCTATGTAATGCTAAGATGCCCTGTTCCCTCCATACAATTTCAAAGTATCAAAGAAACTGGGGAAAAAAAGTGGAGGAGGGGAAAGCCATATCCCAGGGATGAGCACCCTGTAAGGGCTGTGAGTATGTGCTCTACACATGTCCCCAGCTATAGGCAAGAGGCTCACATTCAACAAGTGAGACCCTCAAGGGGTTTCAGAGGTGAGAGTTAGCGTAACAGACCTTATCTTTGTTGGTCTTCAGGGCAGGTCCTTGGCTAGCATCTGGGAAGCTGGATGTGACGCTGATAAGGTTTTTTTGTCCACCTGGGGCACTAAGTACCTGCTTTTCTTCTGGGAATCTGGACATTCAGTGGTTGTGGCTGATAGAGCAGCAGCAACGAAAGCCTTGAACTCTGAGTCTCAAACGTGCTCCCTGGGCAGAAACACTGCACGCATGTTGATGCATTTCACTGCTCTGTGTGACGCAAACGCAGGCAACCTGTGTGTGCGTGTGCGCGTGTGCGTGTACGTGCATGTCGGTCTAGACATCGCCTGTGGGCTTTTTTCCCTTTCCAATAACCGCTTTCTCTGAGAACTATGAGCCCTTCTAGCAGGTCACCGATGCAAGGGTTGGCAGCAAGACCCTCAGAGTGGCTGTCAGGATGTCATTAAGATTCGAAAGAATCTTGCTCAAAGTTTTGCTAGAACAAAGCAGTGGCAATTCATAAGATGTCCATGATTTCATTTTACCCATGAAAAACTTCCTGGCTAGCCCACCGAAAGTAAAACAGTGAAATCCATTGACACCTGTATGAAGCACTAGAAGAAGACATTTTTAAGACCAGAATTCCCCCAACAGCTTTAGTCAATTTTACCCTAAGGATTGAACAATGCAGAGACACGCCGTATCTGAAATTAAGAAAATTTGTATTGGGCTATGCCGTTTACACTGAACACTGCACATTTACACTGAAGGCAGGCAGGCATGTACTGCTTACTTTTGTTGTGTTTACTTATTTTAATGTCAGTAACTCAAATGGCAAAAACAAAGGCACTGAAAAACCTTGAAAATAAGGCCCTCTTGTGTTCTGGATACTTGCGTAGCCCCGTGGAAGACCACTTGTGTTCCACCATTTTGATCTTAAACACCTGGTGATTGTGCTGTTTACACTACAGAAGTTCACGGACGCCACGCTGTTCTGAAAGGCTTTGAGCTGACACATTTAAGAACACTCAGACTGGCACACTTTATTCTACCTTCTCTCTCGTGGCCTTACAAAAGACCGTCACACAAAGTCAAACCGCTCTGAGACTCAGATGTACGGTCAAGTGTGAAGAAGTTCAATTCTGGAATCTACAGAGGCCCCCAAGGCCACATGTTCGGAATTTTTGTTTTAAATAAAAAATATCGTTGCTATTAAGACTGGCAATGGCTACGGGGACGCCGAAAAGCCATATCCCACATAAGCTGACTTACAAGTAAGAAACGCCATCATTTTTCTGTGAGACAAGTCTGCGGTACCCTCAAAAACAGCTAACAGGAAATTCCTAGCCTTCCTCCAGGTGACTGCTGTCCTAACAAGAACCCCACTGTTGTGAAAGGATAACCACATTGAGAAAGGAATTCCTTTTGAAGAAAGACAAGCCAGAATGAATGGGAAGGAATGAGGCCTCCCAGGTGGGAAACCAGCCAACAGTGGCGCCCTTCCCCCGGGGTGGGCCTACCGATGGTGCAGTGCTCTCCATTCCAGCCCTGGCTGCACTCGCACTTGCCGTCCTTGCAGGTCCCGTGCTCAGCACAGCGGGGGTGGCAGGCTCTCTGATTACACGCTGGGCCCGTCCAGCCTTCTTCACAGCGACAAGTGCCCCCCATACACACGCCATGGGCGCCACAGTCGACGGAACATATTTCTGGAGTGAAAAGAGAACAAGCAGAACAGGAGAGAAGGGTTGGTGGGAGTGAACAGGGGAATAAATAAGCAGGGCTACAGCTTCAACTCGGACTGAAAAACAAGATCAAAAGTATTGATGTGCTAAGGGGATTTCAGCATCAACCACTAAGAATGTGAAGTGGGACAAGTCGGTGTCTTTTATTCATTGCTATCATTGTGCATCCAAAATGCACAATTTTGTTATGAACGGTTCCCTAGATTAGATACAGAATATGGATGCATGCACATATAAGCACACAAACACTTGGGCGTAACAAAATAGAACACATGATTCATAATGAGAGACAAATACGATCCCATGATTTATATGCGTATCTATATATACAGGGCTATTTCTAATTCTATGGTTTAAAACATTCAGAATTTTTCCTTAAAAAGAATCTAGTATAACATATACTTCTGCTTGCTTCTGACACACAGATTTGCTGGTTAAATAAAATCAACTGTTGCTTTTCCTATTCAATATATTTGTGCTCTTGACAAACATAAGTTGCTTAGCGAAATCATAGGAGAAAACCTATTTTATAATATACAGGACCACTGACTGCTGTTTGAAAATCAAGATTTTTTTGTATTTACTAATGAAAGGAATCGAAGTGACCAAAGGACTTCAAAACCACAAGAGGTTAGGTATTTAAGAAGGATTCAGGTGTCTGAAGTAATTTTTCTTTAAAAAGCTTTCTTAAAAGCTTATTAAGTAAATCTAGTGCGGCAGGGAGAGAGAGGGAGAGAGAGAGTCAGAGAGAGAGAGAGGAAGGGAGAGAGAACTGTGAAGGGTATTTTATTTTTCACTCTACATATAAAGTTAAATAAAATAACTGTCTTTTTCAAAGACTAAGATTATTTATTCATCAGTTTTGGTTTTCTTGCAAAAATGAAAATGCTCTACAATTGAAATCTGAAATGATTTTTAACTAACAGAAAACGGACTACTGCCTTATTTTAAAATTAAAAACATGAAGTGTGTATGTAGTCACATGCTCCGCTTTTCTCTATTTCTTGCCTAAATAACTTTTCTCAGGCACCGTCGTTCTGTTTCACTGTGCCGCAGAACTTGAAACGTGAAGCAGGGCTCTAGGACAGCTGTAACGTTTTCTACAAACAGCAGTTAGGACTCTTAACTGGAAGAGAGTCGGATGTGGGGTTTTGTCTTTTTCTCGCACGTCACATTTTTCTATCTCCTTTGAATTAAATTTTTGATTAAGAGATCCAAGATGGTGTGATTAACTTCAGAGCAACAGAACATCAGCTCGGCTCCAGAAGAGAGTGGTTTCTTTCAGAGGTACCTTTTTTTATTCAATCTAATCAATTTTTCATTAGGGTGAAGGTGTTTATCAGCGTTCAGCACACCCGCTTTGAGCAAGGTGCGTCAATCTTTGTAATGAACTTATTAATTAGAGTTAATTTAATTGAAGTTGGAATTGAAGGGCTAATTAATGGACAAACTGCTGATGAAGATAGAGGAAAGCTCTGTGGTTTTCAAACCTATAAACTTTCTGATGGAAATCGTTCATTTCTTCTCTCTTAGCAGCTTACCCAAATGTTTCTTCCTGGGTAAAACCTACTGTGCTATTGAATTTAGATCTCTGAAGGTCATTACCGCCACAACGGGAGAGGTGGCCGGTAAAGTGTTTTACTTTGGGATTGAGTTAGGAATTCTGAAGGCTACCGTCGGTAAATGTTCGACCACAGATAAATTAGCAACTACATCGTCATAAACTTTAAACTTGACCTGTGCAATGGGTGGATACATTTGAGGCAATGAACCCAGACATCACCACAGAATGAACAGACACATATCTGAGAACTTTGTGAATAATTCTGAGTATGTTTTCTGTCTTTTTGCCACTAATTGAAAAGTTTAATAACGGTTTTTCTGTGTTTCGCTGCATTCTTCTGAAGAAGACTATTCATTCTTTAACTCCATATATTCAGAGTTTAATGCATGTTATAGGTATCTGTATTCACTGGGGATGGAACAAAGATCTTTGTTCTCTGTGTCTAAGCAGCCATTTTGTTTACTGGCAAAATATGATTTCCAACTAGCAAAATAATACATCGGCATAAAAATCAGTCTAAATATGAACAACAATGATAGGTGATTGTGATGACCAATTTTGTAAATAGATTTACATATCTATACATAATTGTGGTAGTAACAATGTCATTTTATGAAAAAAGACTAAATTGTCTTTTGAGCTATTTAACATCAATAACAGATTATCCTTTGTAAAATAATTTAGATAATGTGAAATAAATGAAATACATGAAATAGAAGGGCTATTTTGCTAATCCTTTCCTACTTGGGTAATAATGGAAAACAAATTAGTGTAACAACATATCAAACAAGTATTTTATAGCTAGAATTTTATAGCTAGTATCATGGAAAGATAAGAGATTTGAACTAAGTAAACCTACTATACAAGTAACTATATGTATAAACTCTAATTGTATATTTTTATGTGTGGTGCAGTTTTTTAGTCTAGAAGCTGGAAACATGAATAAAGACAACAGAAATAACAAAATGCTTATTTTGATTGTTATTATAAAATAAAAATTTAAGAACAGAAGACAAAACAAGTTAATTAGTTATTTAAAATAATGCCACACACCCAAGCTTGATAAATTTGATTGGTGACAATTTTCAAAAACTCTTTAGTGAGATACTCAAAGGTTTCTATAATCTAGTCCCTGATGTATATTTTAACTCTTATTCATCTTACACATGTAACTTGCTCTAGGAATCATGAATTTCCTAAGTAAAATTTCTGTTTTTCCAAATTATCTGAATCAGTTAGTATTCTTCTATGAAGCAGTAAGTAAACGTACTATAAACCATGTCTGTCTCCAAAAATGCATGGCCAAAAGATGAGTGAGTTAGAAGAACAGGAACGAAGGAGGGATGGAGGGAGGGGTGCAGGGAGGAAGGAAAATGAGAGAGGCAGGAAGCAAGGAAGAAAACTTGTAAGATGTTCCTTAAGGGTATCTACTTATGGGTTCAACAGAAGCTTTTCATCAACACTAGAAATTAGTGAATACAAACATTTCTTTGGTTTGGGCTTTCATAACTGAATTTGTAGTATATACTGTGGCATATAAATCTGTCATGCTGACACTGATTCACAGGGTAGCATCTTCTCCCAAGTGTCTAAAAATGCTAAGAAAGAGTACTTGTAAAAATGCCTAGTCATTTTTTTTCCTTTCTGAAAATCAGTATGTTAATCAGACACTGAGGAAGATTCATGCCGTTAGGTCATACTAGCAGATGAAAGAACTTGCATTTCCTAAGCTTCATTTTTGGAGAACTGTATGCAATCAATACTTCCATGCAACAGTGCCTCTGAACTGATGAGGAATTAAGTGTGAAAAAATACGAAGTTCAAAAAAAAATTAAGTATGAAAAAAATTTAAAGTAGCTTGAAGAATTATACGACCTTAACTTTCACAACCACCACCGTTACTTCTATCAAGAGTTGACAATTACTGAGCATTTACTACATTCACATGTTCATATATTTACCTGTATTTCACTATTTGTACATACTAATTCATTTACTCCTTAAAACACTTATAAAGCTAGTGCTTTTAATTATTCCATTTTGTAAAGAAATGGAGGCACAGAGAAGTGAATTAACTTGCCAGAGGTTAGACAGCTGGTGCACGGCTAGACCAAGATTTGAACCCGGCAGCTCAGCCTTAGAATTCATGCTTCAGCACTTCCGATTAAACAACAGGAGCTCCGTGTGGGCAGATCAAGAGCAGAGCCTCCTGCGCTGAATCTAAGTGCTATGCACACTGTTTTTATTCATTCAAAACCACTAATAAAACCCGTCCTTCGTCATTCTCCTAATTCCTCCATATATGTATACAATTTATTTTGGCTTAGTTTAAACACCCAAATAGAAATCATCATTTTCTCTGTTTCCCACTCATTTCCTTGTTGTCTCCTCTATGCTTGGCTCATGCAGGGAGCTGCAATCCTTTCCAATTTTCTTGCCTCATTCAGAGACATTATCATTCACCCTAAGCTTCCTTGTTTCTGACTTTTCAGCTCTTCTCACTGTGCAAATTCCAATTTTTCTAAGGATTGTTGATTTTTCCTTTAAAATGCCCCTCAGAGTTGTCCTCCTCTTTGCTACTAACTCCAAACTAATTTACATGCTCATCACTTCACTAGGAAAGCTCTCTAACCTGTCTTCCTGTCATCAAAATCTCACTATTCATTCTCAGACACAGAATCTCTATCATCCTTCTAAAATATTGTTCTTTTCACCTGAGTGGGCACCCATCATTATTTGTAAATTCTCCATTGCTTAAGCCATTATTTCCAAACTGCATTCCTATAATTAAACCCAACCCAGTTTTTTTTACCTCCAAATACTTTATTATCCTATGTAGTAATTATATTCTCACAGTTGTATCTTTGCTAGTAGAATCAGTAGCAGTAATAATAGTAATAGTAGAAGGAGGAGTAGAGGAGGAGAAATAGTAACAGTAGCAGCAGCGGTGGTAAGTATATTTAGAATTTATTATGGGCTATGCATTGTACAAAGTACTTTATATACAGTAAATCATGTAATTCCCACAGATCTCTGTGACGATACCTTCCGATTAAACCCATTTTATAGATGAGCAAACCAAAGCATAGTGATTTGCCTAAGGTTACATAGCTTTCAATTAGTAGATACTGGATATGAACTCTTAGCATGGAATTTCAGAGTTCCTGCTCTTAAGCACTTTGCAATAATCCCCTCGCTGCCCAACTGCAATTTTTAAAAGCACCATTCCTCAGAATGTCTAATGAATTTAGCATATTATTGCACGTAACACTCGATGAAATATTTCACAGAAATGTATTGGCTTCTAATTATTTCATGTATGTTAATCTTATCTCCCCACTTAAACTGTAGTCTTCCAGACGAGAACAGCATCTTTTCAAACTGTGTGACTAATGAGTGGGTCATGCAATTAATTCACGGGTTGCAACCAGAATGAAAAAAAAAAATGGACCTGAAAACAGTTGCTTTGTAATGATGTTCCTGCAGCTCTAGGAGCAACATGCAGGTCTATGTAAACTAGGTCACAGTGTACAAATGTGTTTGAGATTGTAGAGCACTTAGGTCATGGTCCAAAAAACATGAAAGTCACTGTTGTCGAGGGCAGGAATGATTCATCACCCTACAGGATCCATCACAGAGCCATGCACACAGTTGGTGCTCAATTACTACTTGACTGATGGGGGTAACACTACCAGCTGCCTTTTCTATATTAATCATATTATTATGATACAAATTCAGTGCTGAACCTCCATATACATCATAATCTCTACATATGTTTACTCTTTATTGAGATCATATTTAGTTTTAGGCTATCAAACACTTTTTTAATGGAGGCATCTCTGGATGAGACAATGTGCCTAAATTCCCAAGCTGTGTCCAAGGGCCTTGAGAGTAAGAAGACAGTTTTACACAAATGAGAGATTTGCTTTTACAGTAATACGAGTGGGGCATTTTAACAACAAATCGACTAAGCCTCTTTCTTTCCTTTTTTTTTATAAGGCAACTAAATTTCATTACTTTTCATATTTATTTCTATTAATCATCACTTCAATAAAACCTACAGAACAGTTAATAAGCCTGTTAGAAGAATGAAAGCTTCTTCATCTTTCGTTACACAGCATTAAGCACTCAACTGAGCTGCATCCATTAACCTCACCGTTTGAGCAGTCGGGGCCAGTCCAGTTAGGGTCGCAAGTACAAGAGCCACTTTCTTGAAGGTATGTCCCGTGACCAGAGCACTGGTCTGGACACATGGTCTTCAGAATTTCACAGTTGCTACCCCCCCATCCTGGGCTGCAGTGACATTCCCCGTGGATGCACACACCATGACTAGAACATCCGGGGTCGAGACACTCGGCTAGTGCAAAGAAAAGAAATAAATTACGATTCAATCCAGAAGATAAATGATATCGGACATGCAGAATAAAGAAGTCAATCTCAACCTGAAGTATATGAAAATTTTGGAAAATCAAACCGACCACTTTCAAGAATTTGTTTCTGAAAATGCAAAGACTCAGATAATAAAGCATTAAGAATGATGCCATTTAGGCAAGGGAGTCTCCCGCAAGGATTTGCCATCTTCATGGATTACATACATATGCTGCTCTGGAGATTTCATAATATTGCTCTCTGCTCTGCCTAATCAGAGTCAGAAGTATCGGTTTCTGTGTAACAAAATCAGCAAATCAGCATCAGCTGACCTAATCCACAGTCACTGAGTACTGACAGCTGTACAGGACCCTCAAACTGTTGGAGAAATAAATGAGTTGCATTCTCTCTATCCTTCTTAATTCACTTTAATGTGCTTTAGATGACGAGATTTAATTTAGCAATTTGACTCAATAAAACTTTACACTTGTAGGGTCAATGGCCTGAAAATTTAATTCTGGAGACTTAATTGCATTACTTTGTGTGTGCAGATCAATAAAATCAATTTGATTGAAGAAAGGAAATGGTGCTTTTCTGCCTTTTGGAAGAAACAATTCAACTGCACTTTACAGTATAGTATCTTGATGAGGGTGTTGTATAGTTATGAACAAACCCATGATGTAATCCTTTTCTTCACCAGTCTATGCTCAATTTTTTGTCTTTCTGGGGTTGCCAAAATGTTAGATGTAGAAGCTGGCATCAATGTAAAAACTCGAAAATTTTTTTTTACAACTATTAGAAATACCCAAGTTTACTGTTGGTTTCAAGATGTAAATGTTTGCTTACTTACTCTGAGTGAAAAAAAAAAAAAAAAAAAAAAATTACATTTCACATTGGGGCTCTTTGGTATCTGTTCCTTTTCTGTTAAGAAAACAATGCATCTGTAAATATGGAAATCAAAATGACTTCCATAAAGAAGCCTCTAAAGAGTCATCTGCCCCCACTACAGGTTACAAACTCCATCTGATTCTGTGTGATGCTGACAACAGACCTCTGTAAATATTGACATGTTTACCTTCTTCACAATTTTCTCCTTTGTATCCGGAGTTGCAAGCACAAGAGCCCATGATACAAATGCCACGGCCCCCACACTGCGGGTCAATACACTGTGTGGTCGGCACGTCACACTCAGTGCCCTTCCAGCCACTGAAACAGAGGCAGCGGCCCTTGGAGTACTGCCCGTTACCACTACACAGCACTGGACAGGCTGCTGTGAAATAAAACACGACAGAGGAATTAACAGCCGCATTTTCAATCGAGATTCTGAAAGAAAAGACACAAGTAGTATGTCACTCCTCCCCGCCACATGCCCCCCCCACCTTCCTTTCCCGTCTTGGTCATTTGCTGAATGACTCGTGTTTCTACAGCTTATTTGTACTGGCCTAAGAAAGAGAATCTAAGTCGTATACCTCTTGAACAATCTGGACCTAGAAATCCCGGAAAACAATGGCAAGTTCCAGAAACACACTCTCCATTTCCATGGCAATTTCGGGGGCATTCCACCACAGACTCTGAAGAAAAAAAGAAAGGAATGCTTGTACTGCCAGTCTCTCACACAAGGTAAACTGTGTCTCTTTGATCATTTTATCCATGAGTTGAAGGAAGTATAGATGGCTTACTGCATAAGCCCCAAAAGGATTTATTTGTACTAGGCTATTCAAATAGTCAAGCAAAAGCACCGCCATGTTTCAAATGCAGATGTTTTCAAGCCTGTTCCTGATGTACTCATCATCGTCTCCTAAGATACTTCCCAATAATATTTTCCTCCAGCCTCATGGTTTGTCATATCTTCTTAAATAAACCATTTATGGATGTTTCTCACATTTTACCTCAGGAATCCTTCACACTTGGTGAAGACAATTTAGTTTCTACCCAACAGTATTGAGGTGGCCTGAGAAAAGGAAGCCTGGAAGATTGTTCTTACCTATAACAATGGTATTGAAAGACACCTGCTCCACATTTTTCCCATCATTATAAAAAGCCAGATGCCAGATTCCAGAATCCAAGTACTGGATAAAGCCAGCCTCGTGAAGACTGACGGATCTCGCCTGTCGCCCAGCCCTCTCTGACTCCAGCAGGTTCCGCTGCTCTCTGGCAATCAACCTGCTGCCATCCAGGAGTTCGACAAAGTCGTACTGAGGGGGAGGACAAGGAAAACTGGTCAGTCGTGAGAAATATTCCAGTTGCCACTGTTCCTCTCTTTTCTTTAAACTTTCCTCCTTTGTTCTCATAAACAAAATGTTGGGGGAAGAAGTTTCTAATTGGCTGGCAGATCTGTGCATCACACTGGCAGGGGTGAAGAGAACGTATTTAGACTTCACGCATCTCTTTGTCTCTTACAGGACACACGGTTTCCAAGTTTATTGAATTCTTCTGACTGATAAAAAAAAATGCGGCCAGTCTGGGATGCAAACCATTAACTTCTAACATTCCAAAACAGCAGTCTTAATTTAGGGAGACCACCATTCGATAATCTCTTAAAGCTTCCTCCTCCTATTTAATACTTACGTAGTAACAACTACTATGGAATACTTAATCCTGTGCCAGAATTGTTTCCTATTTATGCTTTAAAGAAGAAGGAAACTGGAATTTGAGGATTTTGGGCAAGGTGAGATAATGGGGAAGCAGTGGAAGTGGCTTGTGAGCTTGAATGAGCTTTTGCTCCAAAGCTTGGGCTGTCTCCACCAAACACTCTACCCCTCCCTGGGACCTTGAGCTAACCATCCCAAGAACCCATGGAAAACCGGTGGATTTTCAGTTAGTTATGCTTAGATTAAGAACATAGAATAGAGGCCTTTACATCTTTGACCAAAAGTAAAAAATTCACAATGGAGTTTTGTTTCATTACAAGTAAATAGGTTCTAATATCATTATGAAATCAGTATCATTACACTTAAGTTTTGGTTAATTTTTGTTTTAGTATTATTGGATATCTAGAAGAATTAAACAACAATTAAAATATGGAGGGTGATTGGTAATAGTGGGGTAAAATTTTGTAACCAGAGATAATATGGTGGAAAGTGACTTTCCAACATAGGGTTTGGTTTTGTTTTTTTTTTTTTAATGCTTTATTTAGTTGTTCACAGTGGTTACTCCTGCCCAGGTCTCGAACCTGGGACCCTAGGATGTATGTGGGACTGCTCCCAGGTGTACTAGACCACTAGGCCCCCAGGGTGCCCCCCCTAAGATAGTTTTGGTAACGTTTCAGATTAAGAATGTCTTAAAAGTAGAGTGATTCCATTTCTACATACTCTTATCTTATTTCATTTTATTACTGAGATGTGTTTATAGTGAAAAGTTTATTATAACATTAGGTACATCAATAATTAATATTACAGGCCCAGTCATGTGAATCACGAAGATCCAATTTTCTGATAGATTTCTTAAATAGAACTTCATCAGAGGTTTATTTAAAAAATAATTTATTGTATGAATATCTTAATGAGTTGGATAAAATCAGTTTCTGGTATTCCTGAGAACCAGTTAAATATATCACCCACTGTACTGGTCACAGGCTTCTACTGTTAGTACTGGACAGAATTTAGAATATCTAATTTAGTTTCTGATTTATTAAAATTTGAATTTAAATATAAAAATATATTTTGTATGGGTATGTATAGTAAAAATGTACTATACGGTCATTCAGCTATAAGAAACTGGATTAGCATTCAACATTTATTTTTCATTTATGTCTTACAAGGAAAAAAATAATGACTGGTATAGATGCTAGACCTGCAAAAAGTTCACTAAAATTTTATTCCAAAATTATTAGAGAAAAATTAATTCTGTACTTTTGAAAGATAGCTTTATCTCAAATAAACTTATCATTTCTCACCCAATTTAAATATCTGTATTGGCATGGCAAAGAGGAAAAAGTTTGTTTTTATGGTCCCATTGCAGATAAACATTTTTCTCCCTGACGTTAAATGCAGTAACTCAAAAAGTAAAAGGGATAACATTTTCAAGTCCATATTCATAATCATCACCTTTCTCATAGAAACTGCCACAGGCGCCACACTATGAACAATAAAATAAGATTGAAATGACGTTATGATGGTGGTGGTGGGGCAAGTAGCTGACAGCTGCTGAATATTCATTTCTTGTCTCCTCTGAAAGGGAGTTTCACACACAACTTCAGAAGAGTTGTTCAAACACCTGAAGAAAAGTTTCCTACTTAATGGTAAAAACATCTCTACCAAAGTGAACAAATGATATCAAACAGAAATATTTAATAACCTTTGTTCTTAGGATGTAACTCAAGTTTTGCTTTGAATATCTATTCTTAAGATGGAGACATGGATTTTTTGTGGGGCTCCGTCTTAGACTCATGTCTCTTTAGGAGAAAATTCAATCGTATCACTTCGAGGGAGTTATCATGAGACAAAGCTTTTACTTGATAAAAGTATCTTGGTCATTCATTTTTGGACAGTTATATGTCCACATGCTTAACTCAACTCAGTTATTAAAACGATGAGAACTCAGAAGTGATGAATACATACCAATGTTATGAAATCAATGTGTTGGTGGTGGCACAGTCTTGCTGTAAATCATTGCAATAGAGGAGGAAGAAATTTTAGAGAGGATTTGATCCAACTCTTTCATTTTACATACAGATATTGAGACACAGATAAGGAAAGTGATCACTGAGGTTCTCAAGGTCAAACAGTGATAGGGGTGTGCTTATACTCCAGGTTTTCAACTCGCCTTCTAAAATAGGCTTCATGCAAATGCACTCAAAGGATACCACACACGATTAACTGTAAAGTGTTAAATTGCTTCCTTAAGTTTCGTACTGTCTAGGAGAATGAATTGGGCATCAGGGAAAAAAAAGTCAATTGATTCCTCGGCAACAATCAAATGGACAGTTATATAGAGGGTCACAAAGACTTTCAAAACTCAAGTGACTATTCTGAATGGCTGACCAGTTTTAATTATTTCAGGTTGAGTTGTTTAACGTTCCCTAGAAACAGAGAAATGTTCAATTTGGGCTGCTTTATAGCATATTTCATGTTTAAACACTAAACTCCGAAGCAGTTGTTTGCTCGGTTGATCTTGAATAAACCAGAGAAAGGGACTCTAATAAGTGTGGAGCTTAAGGAAATGAGCAACCTATTTCAACACATATATTGGTAGGAAAGAAAAGCAGACGTATCGCATATGTCGTATTTAAATTCCAGAATAATGATGAGAAAACCTGAAATGGCACGTTTTCTTTCCCTAATCTCATATAGTATAGAACTTGCCAAGAGTCAAGACCAAATCTTTAAATAAACCCCAAAGTGCACAGCACAAGAGACAATTTTTTTCATCAATCACTTTCTGGAATTTACAGGTTGCATGCTCACTGTTGTGTTTAGTTTAATAGCATATTTCTTGATTATACAAAAATAATTTGGCCATGTGTGTAGTCCCAGTGGAAAAAAAAAGTTTCCCCATTTAACAGGACTACGGTTATAAGTGCAATTTAACTGCTATAATTGAAGAGTGAGGCTCACTTTCGTTACAAAAAAGTCTGGTTATTATATCCCAGTCAGTGTCACCTGTAAAATAAACTGGAATCAAATGCAATTATAATCTAAAATTTTAAATTTGACAGTAGCACGCAATGAGAAGCATCTGATATGCAAAGATTAAAGGCATTTACTTTAAAAATGTAGATATAAAATATTCAATCAGAAAAATATACTAAATTTTATGAGTTTATTGAATATACTAAACCATGATATTCAAAAATTTCATGACCATGCAATTTATACAAGTACATGAAATTTTCCTTGATCTAGAATGACACTTGAGAAAGCATGTTAAAATTTACTTATTTGTCTTTTTTTAAAGATCGGATTTTTTCTCAGTGTATGATCGCTGTTTCTTCATAGTCTATATCCCTAGGTTACAGGAAAAACATTTCTCACATCATTACATAATATAAAGCATACACGAAAATCCTTCCGTTCTCATTTTATAAACCAAATTAAAACCAGCATGAAATTCCATGGATAAATAAGCTGATTATCAAGTATAACTTTAAGCTTATCCAGTTGTGAATTTTTAATTATCTACTACACTTTTGGAATTCCTGTATTTACTAACATAGTAGTTAATCTTGGGAAAAGTTTATACTCCAATTTTGTGGTAGGTAATTTAAATAATTTCTCATGAACATTACAGGACCTAGCTTAAACTACAATTTCCAATTTATTTGTCACAACCCAAAATTAGATAATGAAAAATCTGTGTAATTATGGATAGTGACTTTATTTTCAGGTGATTTTTCATGCTGGTGAACTGACTTCACAGTTTTTTGAATCTATCTAAGAATATTTCAGCTGTTTTGAGACCAATGATCATGTTGGTTATCTGATAAAAGTTTTTTCAGTGTTCATTTGTAGATGAGAAATTAAGGATTCAGTGAATAAAATTAACATCATCATTTGTATATTTATGCTCCCATAATTTCTTTAGTAAGAATAAATCTGGCATCAAGTAAAAAATATATAATACATCTCAACAGAATAGACAGATATTTGAAATGATATGCTAAGCATCTACTACATGAAAGGAATAAGAATGTCTGGAATTGTCACAGAATCTTTGTAAAACACTTGAAAATTCATGGTGCTTCCTGTGCTCAGATCATGTTCAATATTCATTCAATTACTCACAAATTTTAGCACATTTTAATCAATCAATAATGATTAAAGCAAGTCAGGAAGAAAATGCTATTCTTCCTACTAATTCAAAAACCTCAAGGTAAATGTAACCCTACATTCAAAATTCTTTTCACTGTAAAAGATCGATACAAAAGTGGTCAAACAAACAAGCGAACTTGAGAAAGAATAACTTTAAAAATGCAAAGTAGCCCTTTCCATTTCATTGACAATAAAGTCCACTTTTACCTGCGTATGGGAAGGTGGTAAGCCTTTTCGGCCATATACTCCAATCAATGCGTCCTTCTGAAGAGAGATATTGAATTTAAGGAACTGTGGCTGATCAATAAAGAGCTGTGATCTCCAGAAGATCCCAGGAGGAACCTCTTGAATTGCTCTTCGACCAATATCAAGTTCTCCAGAATCTATGGTGTTATTTTCTTGTGTAAATCCACCTAATTTTCCTGGATGCAAGAGATTTACGGAAGAACAAAAAAAAAGGAAAACTTTTTTTTAACAAGTTTATGTTAAATGCTCTGACATTTCATCTTCTCATAAATGAAATCCTCTCATTTAATTTTCACTTTGAAAGTATTTTTGGTTAGATATTGTTACTCAACTAATTCTGACAGCACGGTCTTTAGGATATTTAAGTCAAAATCCTTTCACTTCCCCCAAGGTATGCCTATTACTGAAACTGTTTTCACACTTACAGTCTTTCCTGATCACTTGAAACATAATTATCTTACAAATTATATGTCTTGTTATTTTGGGGAAGAGATTAAGTCTGGCACTTATCAGTCATTCTAAATACACCATAACACTGCAAAGTGTAAATTAAGGCAGAATGGATTATGGAGATTTCCAAATCAATCCTAAGCAAACAAGAAAAACAATTGATGGCACCGATTCATGGGGTTCCCTCTAAACCATATATTAGAATGAATTAAAAAAATCAGATTCGGGACTGGAAGTGGGGACATGATGAGGGGCAGGAAGTAGGGCTAAATTTAAACTCATACCAAGTTTTGACATAGGTCGCCATGACTATTTCTCTTTCTTTCCACCCTTACCTCAAATTCACTCTCAGCCTTGTGTGGCATTGTATATCCTCACTTAACATGCTCAGTAGGTTCCTGGAAACTTTGACTGCAGGTGAAACAACTCAAAAATGTCCTTTATTCGAGGACCTCCTATCCTACCCTCTCAAAGACCGTCATCCTCTGTAGAATACTAAGTCTCTACCCCTTGATTCTCCGGTAAATCTTAGAGACCATCGCCTCTCTTTCTGCACAGCCTGGCCTGTGAAAACATATCCAAGACTTGTCTCTTTGTGTGGTATGGAACTTCTTTCCTTCCCTCTTTGCTGAGGTTCATTCACTGCTATTCTGAGAGTTCTGTGATAGAGAAGGTTTTTATAGTTTGCTTTAAAAGGAAATAAAACCACATTAGCACAAAAAGGGTCTACGAAGGATAAGAAACAGAATGAAATGGGGCAAATTATCCTCTATCAACTGAATCTTTTATTAGAAGTGAGATTTATACTTTAAGACAAATTCTAGGAATATATATCTATAGATATATATTCTGAAAATAGGCTATATAACACTTATTGTTGAAATCTGGAAAATACACAAAATCACAATGAGCAAAATAAAATTTGCCCACAATTAAAAAAACAGTAAGTAACAAAGCTGATTTAATACTATGTATGTCTTTTTATAAAGATTAACCTGGATATTAATTCAGATATTACATAATGGCTTCCAAAACTGTTAATTCAAAATTCAGAATACTTAATTTCAAATCAGAGAGTTGTGAACTATCTTATTTTAATACAGGGGAAGGGTCTTCTGAGTATCTATGAGCGGTATTCACTAGCACTGAATTCATTCGGAGCACCTACTAAGGAGAGAGCACTGCAGGTGGTAAGAAGAAATGTCAATCAAAGGTTACATCTTAGAAGAGTATCTACTAGGGCTCCCGTGCCTTCTGCCATCCAGCAATGAATTACCTGGTTAGGGAGACAACACCTATAAACAGATACATTAAATGACAATCTGAAGCAACTCTAAATCACAGGAAGGTACTATAAATGCAGGCTGGAGCTTGAAAGGTTGCATACATTTCTGAGACAAACTTCAAAGGACAAGTAGAGTAAGACTTCCGAGTTGGGCTAAACAACGTGGTTAAAAACATGGTGGTGGAACTGGACCTGTTTAGTGTGAAAATGAGCAGAAAGACCCATCTGGCTAAAAGAAGTTGAGAAAATTCCTTTTGAGTTCTAATGACTTCTTTTCCCTATTTTCTGTTCCACTCTCCTTTTGTGAACTCAAAAGTCCTATGTAAATAATCCTTGGTATATTCTTGGTATACAGTTTTTTTTATTTTTTAAGTCTCTAGTGTATGTATTTGTATAAACAAACAGAGACCTTGGTGACAGAGGTTTATGGAACAAATTCACATTGCAAGTTTACTGTTGTCACTGAATCAAAAAAACAAACAAACGAAACCAAAAAGCAACCCAGATTTGAATCCTGGCTCTTTCACTAAGTAGCCATGTGACCTTAGGAAATGCATGAAATCTCTAATCCTAAACCTAATCTGCAAAACAGAGAGAATAATAACACATTCACAGGACAACTCTAAGCACTACAGGAAGTGTTATATTGAAAGTACTTGGCTTACAGAGGGAAGTGAATGTGGAAGACAACTGGTTTGTCATGGAAATCTTGGAGATAAGGCTTGAAGGGGAGAAGGATGTCAGTTTGTGAAGGGCACTGATGTCAGGCTTAAGAATTGGGTCTATATTTGATGATAGCGACTTTTTGTATTTTCAACCTCTTTTCCCTGAAGACGTATGCATTTATTAGCATTATGCTGCAATGTATATAATTTATGGTATGGTTTAAAAGGAAACACTTGAAAAGGCTTATTATGAGTTAAATACATTTCAATGGCTCAAAGGCACTTACTTGTTCGTGTGCACATGTGTGTGTGTGCATTTGCACGCACGTGCATGTGTGTAATCAGGAGAAGAAATTCAAGATTACTAAGGAAGAATTCTCATGATTGCCAATGAGTATGGCAGATATACATACACCAATGGTGATGGCCATTGGGTCTCAAGTAACTCACAACAAATTCATCTCAGATACATGTGAAGTTTGAGGGAGTATATTATTAGTAAATGTTGGTAGTGTTTTCCACCTGGACCACTGCAGTCTACGATGCCACGTGACGCATCAATGGGTGCAGCGAAATGAAGACCCATTAAAATTACAATATGTAGTTAGTTAGATTAAAAAGATACAAATGTATAATCCTACCACTAGATCTTTTCATTCCTATATAACCAGACATCTTTCTTTCAAAAAATTCTTTATTGCAATAACATTGCATAGCAATGTTACAGAGATTTAAGTGTGCATCTTCCTAAATAAACATCCGTAGTTATTACATTAAGTTCACAACTAAAGTCCAATTTTTTTAAATATTAAGAATGCTTACATACTTAAGACCAATTTCTATTTCTATTTTCACGGAATGCTTCTGCACAGGCACCTACATTTGGCATTAATTAACTTTTGTTGAAAAGATTAAAGAGAACTGCAACTAACTTTTATTGCAAATCGATGATGTGGGTAGTTAATATAGGTAGTTTTGCCTATATTATCTGCTTTCAATTTCTAAACAAGTCTGTGAGTTGATATTATTTTGAGCTAGAAAACTAACCCTCAGAGAAGTAAATTATGTGCTCAAAGTAAGAGTCAAGATTCAAAGTCTGCATAATTCTAGAACTATGTGGTTGACAGAATCGTCAGTGTAAATTTTACTTTTTATTAAAGAAAAATATTTTAAATTACTGAGTTTATAAAAATGAACTCTTAGATTCTGAGAACAGAATGGGGGCTACCCAAGGGGAAGGGGATGTGGGGGTGCATGAAAAGGGTAAAGGGGGCCAACTGTATGGTGGTTGATGGAAACTAGACCTTTGGTGGCATTGATAATGTAATATATAAAGATGTGTACATATATGCATATATATTTATATAATAATGCTATAACATATATTATAAACCAATGTTACTTTAATACATTTTTAAAAGAGCAGGCAACAACATTATTAAGTTTTAAATTTGTCTATTTCGTCAGCATCAGATATATTAACACACTGAACCAAGTAGAGAATCTGCTTAGCTTTCAAATTGAAAACAAAAGATTACTTATTTTATTAGGAAGGAATGGCAAAGTTTTGTGAAATAAAACCTGCCATGGAACCTATAACATAATATTCTTTGTGTTATAATTTATAATAAATTATTAATAAGTTTTTGACTTTTGACTTCCATATGAAACTATTTTTAAAAATACTGCATAGAACAGTAGCCCTTTCCCCCATTAAGATCTGTTAGGACACATACATTTATATCAGAAACGATTCTTCTTTGGGTTCATTCATCAAGGTCATATATTTCTAAGGCAATGATCATACTTTATTTATATTAGCAATTTCTATTGTTACTATCTGATGGATGTCATTTAATCCACTCTCTGGTGTTGACCCTATCTACTGCTGCTATAAAGGGTTTTTAGTAGCTTTGATAGCATACCTGTACTTTGAGAACTGGTAAGCATGCCCTCGTGCTAATCACAGAATTTCTTTTTTCCTAAAACATCATCTTTACCCCAGAGTAACTCTGACAATAGTTATAAAATTCTGATTTCTAGGATTTTGGGTTTCATTTGTTGCTTTCTCCATACACTGATTTTAAGGGGTTAAAATCTTTTCATGGAAATGATTTGTGTACTGCTGTGTCAATAAATGTATTTTACTCGATTAGTTCCAGAGTTAATTTAACAGGTGGCTTTTTTTCAGAAAGAATGCACTTTCATTTGTAAAACAAAAGAACCAAGGTTGATTGGACATGCTTGAACCCGGAAGTAGTCCAGGTCATTTTTTTTTCCTCCCCATAATGAAAAAGCCTGACTAATCATAACACAGACTCTGAGGAAAGAAGTACACTGTGCAAGGATGTTAATTTCTAGAACGTTAACAATTTTTACCGTAGACTTTCTACACAATGAAAGGGCGCACCTGTCACATAATCAGAATCTCCCTATGACACTCCCTTGGGACATAAAACTTCCTGTGTGCCAAACAAAGGCAGAATTTAAAGTGCTTTTCGTTGATAAATCTTTTTCTTCAAGACACCAGCAACCCCAAGTAGAACTTCAGGGTCTATTTTGGCCGCACATGTCTTTCTAACAAGGACAAAGTGTGGAGTTAAGAAATGGAATATTTAAAAGTGTTGCCAGGTTCCAAAATCTGATCCATCGAGAGGGAGAGAGAACGTTTTTGTTTCATGCCTTCATCACCTACCCCAACTGCTGTCATAGAACATTCTTCACCTGCAGAAGTTTCAGGATTGTAAAGAGAGTGTCAGCAAGATAACAAATATTAAAGGTGGTGATACCTTATTTAGCTCAATTGTCAAACTAATGGCAAGGATCTGTGCTTTATCGCGCTACTATCTACCCAGGGTAGGAATTCAGAACTATGATGCTTATGACAAAATAAAAGTTAATGTCTTTGAACTGAAAAAGTCAGAATTCCTGACAGAAAGTTTGATTTTAGACTTTAATGAGCACTAAGTCAATAAAATTAGGTATTTCCCACACATTCAATGAGCCAATTAATACAGATATTTAACACATCTGAGACAATAAAAGAAATAAAAAATGATTATGATAACAAAGGTGAACTAAAATGAACATTCTGTTTTTCTACCCCATTCTGTCTACATTGGATTAAACAAGTGCCTCTACGTAAAAGAGTTAATAGGTGTAATTAGGCATATTTTGCTAAACCCGAGCAAAGCCATTTTTGGTCTAGTCCACAGAAACTGAGAAATGGGATGATCTGAAAAGCTAACCAAACTTTAGGAATCAGGCAGCTGTTAGTTCTTTGCTTTCAAGAAAATCGAAGGAGGAATGTGATGAAATTGACAGCTAGTAGACCACTAACAAACTTTTAAAAAAATATATCACAATGTGATTACTGACATATGGTTGATAAGTCTTTCAAATAATGAATAGTATCATTCTAAAAAAAAATTCCATACCCAACTAATTATATTTTAGCAAGATATTTTATGTTTATATTCACACAAGGAAGCCAGGAATAGAATTAACACTGAATCTTGCTTTTTCTTCATGCAATAGGTAATATTTAGTCACAGAAACAAACGATTTAAAACAATCCTAGATCATCTCATTTAGAGAGATATTTTCAGGACACTGTCACTAATGTTCAAAAGGCTTTACATTTTATATCATTAGACTGATTTCAGTCAAATGTGTAAAACTCATAGTAAGCATAATTCAATATAGCAGAGAACAGATTGGAAAAACAGAGTATTCAACACTTAGGACATGATTGAATCTAAATTTATATAACTATTTTGTTGCAGGGCGCACAAAATAGTTTGAAGATCACTGAGCTGTTCTACCTTTTCCTAAAAGAACATGAAGCTGATTTTTAAGTACCTATCAACTTCTATTTGCTTCAAGTTATTACACTATTTAGAATGAATTGACTTTGAATTAAGATTAACCTAAAAGGAAGAGGCAGACCCAACTTCTCATTATAATCAGTGATGTAGAGTTAGGAAGACACTGCTGGTTTTTCTCTGCTTAAATCCACTCAACTGGCCGCTTAGATTAGCAGAACCTTCCTGAGTAAGTCTCTTAAGTCAGGGGACCAGAGTTTTACCAAGGAGCTTTGTCTTTTTAGATTCTGCATTCACGCTTTTCAAGTCATGGGCCTCCTCTAACGTGACCTGTCACATGTGGTCATTCCTGTTAGCATGTTCAAGTGCTTTTTACAGAATATCCACACACCTGGAAGTCGGTGCGCCATGTCACAGTGTGATAAACTGGTAAATACTGGCGGGACCTTTTCCTCTGCTGCTCATCAATCCTCCTGGATAAAAGTCTCTACAAAACTGTCTTTCATCATGTCCTGAATTCCAGAAAATCTTGGCTTCAGAGGAAATAAAAGGAAGGCCAGTGCTAGTGCTCGCTATCCTCCTCCCTTACTGAGATCACTCCATCCGTAAGCCCCTGGAGTCTGAACCTGGGAATGATCATAGGACCCACTAGGGTTGCCTGGAGGTTTTACTCAGAGAAAAAGGAGGGGAAACGGAGGAAAAAATAGACAGGCCAACAGAGTGCCCTGTAGTTATTCTAAACTCAAAGCTTGCAGGTTAGGAATCAAACCAATTAAAGGCTTCACAGTAAGAGTGAGATACACAATAGGGCATCATCTTGAAGATTTTTTCCCCATGTCTCCTATTGTGCCTGAACGTGGGAGCCACTAACAGTCTTTTCACCTACTAACTGTGATTTTCCCTTTCATCAGTAAGTACGTGTCACAGCAGACTTAATGTCTTAAAATATAGTTGTCAGAGTGTGAAAGCATAAAGGGCCAGGCACACAAAGCAATTGTTATTCCTCTCCTTAGGTGATACCCAGTTTAGATGAAAACATATCTGTCGAATGGCCTTTTTCACAAGAAGTTTTTAAAACAGTCCTTGGGACTCTGAAGATAGTTTATAAACAAGAGTTTACCATCTAAGGTGTTGTAAAACTGTATCTAAGAGCATATGGGTAATTAGAAGGTTTGGAATAAGTTTGAAAATTACTTTATGAGATCAGAAAGCCACCCAATGTTAACAAATACTACATAGTTCACCATTTTTTAAAATGAACTTGCTGCCTGCTGACGATGTGAGCAAACAGGTCTATAATGATGACAATAGAAAGGCCGAAAAGAAACCCAGCTCTCAAAGCCTAACTCACTTGTTGAAGAGGGTGAGTGGGCACATCCCCCAAGCCCTGCAGAGGCACGAATAATGAAGATCCCAGGAAGCAAACCTAGGAACGCACACACAATCAGCAGGCCACTCTCCAATTCTGCGACTGGCCTTGGATTCATACCTTCACTCTGCTATCTCTAGGAGAACATATCTTTTTACAAACAACCACCTACCATAACTTAGTGAAATAAAACAAACTACTCTGCAACTATAGTTTAAGGGGCAAAATCAAGATAGCATCTACTTAAGGAACTATTATACATTGGGACAACAGAAACACCATAAATAACATTGAATAAAATTCAATGCTTCTGTTACCTTGTTAGTTCCATTTCTTCAATTCGCAATCTTTAAGCTGATGCCAACTCTAATTCTCTGAAATTGTCTAGCACTTGAGTAAATTGACACATGAACAATAATATAGAAACTAAAAGCAATATAAATCATTTTGTCTAAATAGATGACACACGTGCATATATAGCCTTTGAAATTTATACTTACGCAAAAGAAGTTTTTTCTTTTCTTGCAAGAATCACTTGCCAGAGTTACACTAACCGAAGTTTATAGCCTTTTATTTTGCCTAATAGTAACTCAAATTGTCATCTCCTAACTTTGGGCCTTTGTCTTATTGCTTCTTTCCAAGAAAGCTAGGTTGAAATGTCCTGTTAGGGTCCCCTTTACTTTTCCCTACTGTACATTTTCTAATTCATTGTAATTGCTTGCATGATTTCTATCTTGCCGAGCAATTCACATGCTCGGGGGGAAAAAAAAGCCACCGTGACTTTTTTTTCACTGTAATATTCTCAGAACTTTGTGCATGGCATTCAAGGAATGCTCAATACATAAATATGGAATGAATGAATACTATGCATTCAAGGGAAAATTAAAGATATGATTCCTTTCATAAAATCCAAATAACTAAAACTAGAAATAATGCATGGTAGAGAGTTCTGTTAATGTTTTAGGAGAGACTGTTGATTTAAGAATCTACCTTCTTAAGAATTTTGTTACAAATTACCAGTTCATAATCTTGAACTGCTGATGAAAGAGTAAGCTACTCATTACTGATGCATCAAATACTCATGATGTTCCAACCACTACTTCTCACCCGACATACACGATCTAAGGTCACCACTACCTTGTGAAGGCAGTTTAGAGAAAGTAACCTGATTTTAAAGTGACCAGTAAGCTGCAGACCGTCAGCTCTTAATCACTAGACTGAACCAACAATTGCTTTGTAGCTACTTTGTGCAAGACAGAGTTGAGCCCTTTATATGCTTTACATCATTGTCATACTATGTTCATTCACTCAACGGACAAATAGCATTAAGTACCTATCATATGCCGATAACTACAAACTTGGGACAGGGCGCTGGAGCCACAGATACGGTCTTTGCTTTGCACTCTAGCAAAGACGCCCAGCCTTAAACAGTAATGATAACTGCTCACAGTTTTCAAGCAGCTATTCATTTTCTAGATCCCATTTAAAATATTTATATTGAATCTTCAAGACTGTTCTAACTGATGAGAAAACAGAGACACAATGAAAAGGAGAAAGGAACCGCAACATGTTAGGGACCGGGGTAGAGGAAGAGGAGTCAACTATACAAACCGAGATGTTGCCTCCAACAAGTTAGGAAGAAACCCAAGTTGAATGTGAGCGAAGGAAAAAGGTGGTGTCAATTAGGAGGGATGGGTCAGCTATTAAATGTTGCCAAGAGTTAAAGATAGAAGAGCATTCATTTTTGCTACCTGTCTCTGTGAATGGTGGTGGCAAAAGGCAGTGATGAGGAAGGAGAGCTGTGGAAGCCAGACTGTAACAGAGCAGAGGGTCAGGACACGAAGACAGAGAGTACACAGCACACTCAAGAAGGCTGGCTGCAGGCAAGAAGAGAGCAGGAGGGAGAATCAAGCATTTCATTTTTTTTTTAAGATGTGAGAGGCTTTGAGATGTTCAAGTATTGAATGGAAGATACCAAGAGAATAGGGACATTTTGAAGATTCACAACGGGATCTAGAATACTCATGGGTGGTATGCCCTGGTGTCCTAGTGGTTTATTCTGCTCTGGCGCAGTCCCCAGGTTCAAGACCCAGTGTCAGAGGAAACAACCAGGATGAACAACTGAATAAAAAAACAAAATGCTTCTGCCTGCCTCCTCTCTCTTCCTGCCTGTCGGCCTGTTTGCCTTCATTCCTACCTGCACCTTTCCTTAAAAAAAAAAAAGGTCATGAAAAGATGAACTTTAATCGAAGTGAAAAAATGGTGAAAGAATACAGGAGAGCTCCAGATCTACCCAGGAATTGAGACTGGTTTACAGGAAATGAAGAGTTCCTGCTGAAAAGTTTCCATTTGTTGAATAGAATGCAAGCTATTTTGAGAAATCTGAGGGACTGGAATTGTGTGCATAGTGGAAAGATGTGAAATATAGTGGAGAAGTGGGGGAAGAGTTTCCAAGGGAAATGCAGCGCTGCCAGACAGGTGAAGTTGGTGAGTCACAGAGAGGTATTATTACTCCCTCTTTACATGTGAGGAAATTGAGGCTCAAAGAGGTTAAGTAATTTGCTCGAGGTTACAGAATAAATAAATGAAGGAGCCAGGATTTGAATATAGGCCTGTGTGATCCTTTCCAGTACATTAGGCTAAATGAATTCCTTGGTCCAGGGGAATAATTTTAGTTTCTGGAGAGAGACTTGTGCTTGAGTGAAAAACCGTCTGTATTCACTTTGTCCACTTCTATCAGTTCTGCCTGAGACTCCACACTTCTGACATCTTATCTCTAAAATTTGCCATCAAAGGAGGTCTGAGGAATAATGAGTCAAGCATCATGGATAGAAGAGAAATTCTGCTCTTAAAGACTAAAGACCATTAGAAGCTTTGGTTCAGTACTAACTTAAAAGAAAGGAGAGAGCTTACCCACAGCACTGTGATTGTTTCTCAGAATTATATTTATAAAAAAAAGAGCAAAAAGGGACTGTATCAATAAGAGGATTGCATTTGGAAGCTGTGAAGCAAATTTCTCATTATGCTTAACATAGTCGATTCTCCTAGTGAGCTTTGTTTAGAATTCTAAGATTTTCTTAAGGGTTTGTAATTTCCTAGACTTTCTAAAGAGATGATGTGATTGGTTTCCCTGGACAGTTTATAAATGTGAAGTGGTAGGAGCTGGTGCAGGAGCACTTCAGGTTTATCACGGAAGCTTAAAAGCAGTGCTTTTGTTTTTTTAAAGGGAAGGTGCAGGCAGGAATGAAGGTGAGTAGGCAGGCAGGCAGGAAGTCAGAGGAGGAAGAAACTGCATTTATTTTTATTTAGTTGTTCATCTTGATCGTTCCCCGGGCCCCTGGGACTTGAACCTGGGTCCTGAACCTGGGTCCTGGGTCCTTGGGATGTTTGTGGACTGCACAGGCAGACTTACCTCTAAGCGATCAGCGTGTGCCTAAAAACACTGTTTTTAAAGCGTCTTCCGTCTTGCAATAGATTCCCTTCAGACCCCTATAAGTGTTTAAGTGATACCTACTAAAATCCTTCACTTGTAAAAACAGAAATAACAATTTTTATAATTTAGTTTTGGGGGATATTTGAGAAATAAAAATTATAGAAAAACCCAGTGACTACTGGTGACTTGAGGGAGTGAAAGGTGTGTGGACATGGATGAGGAACAGGGAACCTATAGCTATGAGTTCATTTTAATGTGTAAAAAAACAAAAATAATTAAAAAGAATAACAAAAACAACCAAATAACCAAGAGACGATCATTTAGGTCACACTTTGAACAAGGTCTGAGACCAGAGACTCCTTCCATAAGGAAAAACTCGTAGGCATAGTGTTGTTTTTCTCCAGTGTACCCGCCTCCCACCGTCTCTCTCATCTAGTCCGCACCTGGGGGTAAGGAAGACACTCTCCGTACACACACGCAGCTGCTCTAGACACAGCAGCACACGGTGCGTCCACGTTAATGGGGAACTTCATTTCCTTGAGAAGGGGACTTTCAGAGCTGTCTTTAGGAACCACTGTCTTTAGTAAATGGTGAAATTAGGTGCGTGAGTTTCAACCAGCATGTGTGTCGTTGAAAATAGATACAATACATTAGAATAGAAAACACCAGGGTGCGCGAGGCAACATGCGGGGAGGTTTTATTTAGGGAAACATCTTTCAGATATATATGTGTGTGTACAAGTGAATTTTGATGTGACTTGTATTTCTTATGGCAGTCACGGTGAATAATTTAAAAGTCACTGTGTTAGAGGACTCCAGCTCTGACGAGATTTCTGAAGCCAAATTTATATGATGGTCTTCCAAACATCTGGAAGCTGGTAGGAGCCTAGAATCTAGTCTATTTCAGGAATGCTTTACGATTTCCTTGCAGATCTTGCTTCTAAACACCTAGAGCACATTTACAAAGTAAGTAGGTAAAGAGCTCTGATTTGAATACAGGCTTAAGTGAGCGGAGGAATGTGATTCCAGCAAAACCCCAGGAGCCAAGACCCAGGCTGTGGGAATTCAAGACACAGAGCTTTCTCAGTGATCAAGCTTTTCGTACTGTAAAACAAATTAGGTGCAGTCTATTTTCATTTCAAACATCATAAAAATCTTTGGTTATTGTAAAAGAAATAAAATGTCTACAATAAGCATTTTTCTCTTTAGTCTAATTTTTTCAGTCTGTAAAAAAAGTTCCTCCATATGTGGTTAATAGGGGCCATTGGACGATTTTCACAGAAACTGTCGCTTTAAAGGAGAATCTAAATTTCAATCTCCATATAACAGCACAACAGAAAATCGCCCCTCAATTTCTCTGTAGTTACTTGATCAATTCAGATGCTTGCTATCAGTGTGTACAACATTAAACAATTCTTTAAAATAATTATATTCTACTTAAATGAAATTTCCTGCAGCAGTTTTAATTAGACAAACTTCTCTTCACTCTTTAATCCATCGTGAAGTGACTACCACTGCCTACTTCAGGTATGGTGACATCTCCGTCACCCAATGATACATTTTGAACCTGTAGAATTTTGCCCAAAAAGACTTCATACAGGGGTGGGGTTATTGATTATACTATAAAATCGAACATCTTATAAAATTTCTCAGCTTCCCTAAGAAGGAAGAGTAAAGTATTATTGCTAAAATCAAACAGAAGATGGGAAAAAACAAAGAAGGGAAAATGGTAAAAGCATTAGTCATAGTCAATGGGTACATGTAAAAGAGCAGTATACATAGGAATAGAATGTATATTATATATAAACAAGTAATGGCTGCTTTCTAGGCTTACAAAGAAACTAGTTACATGAGGGTGGATGCAACTGATACCCAAGCAGAATATAAAATAAAAAACTAAGCAGAAACAAAGAGGTAGAAGAGATAGGGAAATACTTAAAGATACATGATCTATTTATCATGTGACAAAAAGGTACTTCAATCTGGCGGCTTTGACGTATAAACTATTACGACATTTTGCAAAACGTCAGGAGATGGCAAATACCGAGACATAAACACACACACGTATCAAAATAACGACAGGTCTATGGGATGCACATATATACACGTTTGTATATATTTTGTGGGTGTTTATATTGGGAAAACAAAATGAAGTGTTCTCTAACCTCTTGAGATTTCATTTTTAATTCAGAGCTAATTGATTTGAAAGTCTGTTAGATCAAAGTGCCAACTTTTCAAGGTTTAGAGAAAGAGCGACCAGAGGAAAGGTCAATAAATTAGAATTGTTGACAGTGTTTTTTATTAAAGCCCTTTATAATCAAAAAGAATAAAGTATTCCAAATGAACATACTAGTGGAATGGAGAAAGCTTACTGTGACTGAGGAATAGAAGAGATGACACGCTGAATTATTCTCTACTGATGGACTAAAAAGTAAACAAAATGCATGCCTGCAGAAAGACAAGGCAGAAAAGCCTGGCCACCCAATTAGAAAACAGAAAATCATGTTATTCCTAGAATAAAAATGTACATTTTTCTGTCTTTCAGGTCCAGTAATTAAAAAGGACTCATTAATGCTATCTGTAATTTCAAATCTTTTACCTCTCTGGCATGAAAATGGATGTAACCTGGGTAAAAACAAAGGTATGGAAAAGAGATGTTACAAGATGAACAGGACATGTAGTTCTCTTACCATTGTCACCAGAAGGTAATGATACAGTGTTTGTTGGCATGGTATCAGAATTCACTTTTCCATTCTCAAATGTGTCATTTTCAGTCTGCTGTAACTGCCAGTTGAGACCAAACAGATGCATTGCTGGGGGTAAGAAATACAAGGTGTTTAAAGCGCTATTGCTTTTAGCTACAATCACAAATGGGAAAGACAGTTTATAACAAGAGTTACATGTACAGTCAAATTTTTCATGTTCTGAAATACCAAGGATAATTGCAAATTTAAAATGATAAAAGCAGCTCCTCAAACAAATGCAATTTACATAGCAACACGGTGTTATATGGCAGTCCTTTCATCACGATATTACTCAGCTAGTTGGCACCAGGAAATTCTTAGTGATGAATCATTATTTGCTCGACTTTGGTCAAGGGCCAAACTTCACCAACATTTAAGTAGTAAAATGCTCTTTGCAGAATTTTCCAAATTTACGTGATCCCAGGTCACTTGCACACGTCGAATACTGGTTGTGGTGTCCCCTGGTGAAGTAGCCATTAGGTTTGCCACCTCTGGCTAAGCGTGGACCAGACATGTTCCAAGGATCTGAGTTTGTGCCCCAGGGCAGGAGGGAATAACTAAGATGAACAACTAAATAAAATACATAAAAATTCTTCTGCCTCCTCTTTCTTCCTGCCTCCTTACTTACCTTCATTTCTGCCTGCACCTTTCCTTAAAAAAAAAAAAAAAAAAAGAATACTTTGTTATAATATCTAGCTAAAAGTTCCAAGAGACATGATGTTATTCCTTTGCATTAAGTTAAAGAGTGAAAACTGGTCTTGCAGATGAATTTGTTGGTGTATGAAATGACCGGAATGAATTCTGGGGTCTATGAGGTTTCAACGTCTAAGAAAATAACTGTTCTGGACAAATAAACTGTTATTTAAGGAAAAGTTAATAAATACAGAACAATTACATAAATGGTTAGGACTAGAATGTCATAGTGTTAAAATTATTAATACTTGACTTAGTGAAATAATGCATGAAAAATAGTTTAGTGAAAGTCTACTAGTAGTATATACATGACTAAAGTGTCTTTTTTAAGTTTCAACAGCTTGGGGCATTGTTTACCAGCCTCACATTCTTGTGTTAACCATATCTCACATGCTACAGTGAGAAACATACTAAACATAAATACACGCAGAGCTACATCTACTCTGTGCATCTACAATACACACACACAGTCATACTCCCTACTTAAATCACTGCTCGCTGGTCATTATTGTTTAAACTGATTGTTCACAGATGAAGATACAGGTTACAGAATTCTTGAACTGACAAACTATCAACTTGTAAAGAGGTATAACATCATATGTCATTAAGTCACATACTGTTTGAGTGGCAAAATGTCAGCAGCTTTCCAAACATCTATCACTTGCTACATTTTTCAAGGATTCATATACTAGAGCAATTTTTGTATAAAATGGGAGCTGGTTCTGCATAGAGCTATGGTTTTTGAAAGACAGATTTTGGCATAGCAGTGGTAAACATGCCAATAGGTTTAAAGTTTCTACACAAAATAATTTAGCATCATTGTGAGCTTTTATGTACCATAGAATTCTCGTGAATGATAGATTTGCACATATTATTGGTTTCAAGAGACTTTGAAGAATAGAGATAATCCATGGGATTGTGTACAGATGTCAAATGTTAAAAAGTAATGCTATTTTTGTGTTTGGGAGCCATTTTTTTTTTCTGCCAGATGGGCAACAGCTTATATAAATATATATATATATATATATATATATATACACACACACACATATATATATATAAAAAATCTCAATAAAATGAGATTCAAGTTCTACTTAAGATATTGTACAATTGGAACCATACCCAATGAGATAGCTTGTTTCATACACATTGAAAACAGAGGCTAACAAGTTTTGGTTTTAGGATATTACATATTTGAAAATATTGATATTTGGTATTTAATGAAGTTCCTGACACTCCTGTGTAATGTAAAATTTTTATACAAATACAGGGTGTTAGTGGGATTGACTCCAAAGTTAATGAGTTAATGAGAGAGAGAGAGAGAGAGAGAGAGAGAGAGAGAGAGAGAGAGAGAGAGAGAGAGAGAGAGAGGAGGCAGAGAGAGAGAGCACGAGAGAGCCGACAAACTCATAGAAATCAAGAACGCAACAGAAAATACAGAGAGTGAGTACAATGAAACTCCATAGGGTATCTTGGCAGAAAAACAAAGGAAAATTGAGTGAAATAAAATACATCTGTAAATGAAAAAAAGATGAGAGTCCCATTCTTTAATGTGTGAGCTGGAAAGCAGATCTGGAGGCACGGGTGCGCATTTGCTGGTGCAGTTCAAAAATGGCACAAAGATCCTGGGTGTATGATGGCCTCATGGACAGTGTTGGGGGAGGGGGACAAGTGGCTGGGGGCTTTGCTCTTGCTCTTTGTCCCTCTCACCTCTGGGCGGAGAGCTCAGGGGAAGAGGTAGGGATGACACCACCAGGCATTCTCTCAGCCTGTTCTGTGCTGGTTTTAGCACATTGTGATACTTTGTGTGTGTACTTTATATTTTCTTTTCAGTCATATACCATTGATTTATAATACGATGCAACTTTCAAAGAATATAGTTATAGCTCATTCAATGTATATATTACACCAGGCCCACCACCTGAGTTCTTCTGTCAGTCCCCACGGTCACTTCAAGCCCAGGTTCCCTTCCTCTTTCCCCGCATCTGGTAACCACAGTCTTGATTTCAGAGTCAGTGAGGATTTTTGCTGGTTTTGGTAGGTCATTCACTTTATTTTTTTATATTGCACATACGAGGGAAACCAGCTAGTGTTTTTCTTTTCTCTTTTGACTTATTTTGCTTAATGTAATCACCTTAAAGTCCATTCAAGCTCTTGAAAAAGGCATGGTTTCATCTTTTTCAAATAAATAGCTAAGGAGTACTCTATTGAGTATATATATATATATATATATATGTATATATGTATATGTATCACATCTTCTTTATCCAGCCACCTGTTTATGTTGATTCCACATCTTGACTATTGTGAATTGTGCTGCTATGAACACGGGTGCAGACATCTTTTTGGATTAGTACTGGATACAATATTTCTTAAAGACTAAAACATTTATTGAACATTTATGGGTTAAGTACCGTGATAGTGTTCCACACACATCATCTTATATAATCTCCACAGACTCCACCAAGCAGTTACGATTACTATACACTTTTTTCATCTTAAATCTGAGAAAACTCAGACTTTTGGGAGTTTAAGGTTCCAAGCCAGTTAGCTATGAGCTTTACTCTTGAACTCAAACCTTCTGATAACTACACGCCTCTCTATTCTACCAAAGGGCAGTGGCGTGCGAAAATCCACATTGAAGGAGATGAAATGTCACTTCCGTCTGGGCCACAGGTACAGATAATGCATTGAGAAACCGAACGCAGTGTTTGGGGGTGGACGGTGGACAAATATACTAAGAAGTAACATTTGTATATTTCAGGCACTGTCCTTATATAAAAGTCCACTACCCTATACTGGACTTAAATTTTGACAGAATATTATGATGATGAAATCAATTAACAGAACTTGGTGGCTGACCCTTAGTTTTAAAGACAATAATCTAAAAATTACTTAAACACTGCACTTTTATATAGTGTTATAAAAAGGGCAGTCATGTAGATTCGATCTAAAAAAATTATTTCTGATATCACCTTTCATAGTTTTATTGTTAGTTCCACATATTTCTAGGTGATTTTAATGGAGTGGGAAGCTGGAGTGACACCAACATGTCATCCAGAGAAGGGGGAGGGTGGGGGTATTCGGGTAGAGAGGATTAAAGGAAGGAAAAAAGGAAATAGTGTGAACTTAGTGTACTATATACAGACACAAATTTGCTATCCTGTATACTTTACACCTAGTTAATGTTTAAATGCAATATTCCCTCAATAAAATCAACTGTTCGAAAAACGAAAACAAATGTTAGTCAAGGAAGACCTGGAATCGGTGGTGGCCATGTCATCTGTTGGTGTGTTTTCACGATTTAGAACAGCTTGATGTCACTGCTTTCTAATAATGTAGTCAGAACACGTCAGGAATCACAATCCTGCTGTATGAGGACAAAAGGGAGGCAGAGGGAAGGCCCAGTGACTTGCTCAATATCTTATAACTTCAGTATAGAATGAGGACTCCTGATACCAAATCTCCTGACCCTCGTTCAGGATTCCTTTCCTACGCGGTGTGTGTGGCTTCCTTACTTATCTGAATTGTTCTGAATAAAAATTATCTGAAAATCGAGCATTCACATTAAAGAAATTAAATTTTGTAGCATAAATTGCTAACTGATGTCTCTTTTTTAGTAGCAAATACAATGAGCAATTCTCCATTTATTAAAATGACTTCTAAATGCAAGAGGCTTACAAATCACACATGGTTGCATTTTGCAAGATCATTTTTAAGTTGGTTGTCTGGAACTGCATTTTCTCTTATTAAAAATCTTCAAAGTCATGATTAAGTCCCTACTGAGACTACAATAGTCTGTTTATATATCCAGCAGAAATACACAGACATACAGATACATACACACACATGTACATACACACAGCACCAAAACGCCAGACAGTTAATGTCTGCAGAAGACAACTCAGATGTCTTCCAGCAGTAAAATGGATAAATGATAGCACAGCTATACAGTGGAATCCTATTCAGCAGTGTACAGGACTGAACCACTGCCAGACCCAAACAATAGAATTTCACAAGCCTGATACTGACCAATAGAATTCACTCACAAAAAAACTCCAAGAATACTATGTAGGTCCATGCATATAATGTTCAAAAGCACTTAAAAGCAATTGGTAGGAACAAAAATCATCAGAATGATTACTTCTAGGGAGGAGGGTGCCCGTGATGACTAGGAGGCTTCCAGAGTGCTATTAATACTATTTTTCTACCTGGCAGGTGGTGCCACTGGCATGTCTACTTCTGATCTGTATACTTTTCTAGATGCATATTATTCTTAGACTAAGTTTATTTAAAAGTAGTCCATATAACGCATATCATCAGAGCTAAAGAAATGAATGTTTGTTACCTTCCCTAAACCCTACTTCCTATAGCTGGTGCTCCCTTTGAGGTTCCCAGGCGCTCCTTTCCAAAACGTTGCAGGTGAGCCAATGTGATGGCCTTCATGAAGTGACCAGAATAAGTGCATATACAGGGCACAGACACAGTAGAGAAGAATAGTAAATGACTCCATCAGGTCAGTGGAAAAGGGAAGAGTGAGCAGAGCCTTCCTTCAGTGCAAATCTCAGGTGTCAGAAGGAAAACAATATGATTAACTAACTTCATGGAGGTTGTTCAGACTGTTCCTGGCCCTCCTCCACTGATGCACAGTGTAAGAGCATCGTAACCTTCTTGGTGAGGATGTGAAGAAATGGACACTCTTGTGCTGGTGAGATTGAACAGTGGTGCAAGCATCATGAAAATGAAGAATGTCATGATTCAAAATTCTGTTTCTGTGTACATGCCCACAAACATTGAAAGTAGGGCCTCAAAGATATTTTTCCCACCCATATTCATAGCAGCATGATTCACAACAGCCAAGAGGTAGAAATAACCCACATGCTCATTGAGAAGAGCGGATAAAGAAAACGTGGTATATACTCACTATGGGCTAGTACTCAGTCTTTAAAAGGGAATCTTATCACATGCTATGAGATAGATACATTTTCAGGACATTATGTTAAATGAAACGAGTCAGTCACAAACAAATAAGTACTGTATGATTCCACTTAAACAGGCTATCTGAAGGAGTCAATTCATAGAGACAGAAAGTATAATGATGGTTACTGGGGTGACGGGGTAGAGGAAAATGTGAGGTTGCTTAATGGGGGTAGAGTTTCAGAGTTACAAGATGAAAAAGTTCTGGAGATCTGCTGTACAACACTGAATATACTTAATGCTTATTAAATTAATGCTATACTTATTACATACTTAAAATGGTTAAGAGGGTCATGAAGAAATATGTAACAAAATTAATCACTATTTTTTAAAATTAAAGTTTCAGGCAGGAATGAAAGCAAGTAGGCAGGCAGGCAGGAACAGAGAGAAGGAAGATGTATTTTATTTTATTTTTTACGCAGTTGTTCATGCTGATTGTTTCCCCTGGATCCGGGATTTGACCTGAGCACTGCTCCACCAGGGGGCGCCCCAAATGAATAATTTAACCCACAGAGAAATGAGTGATCCCTTGCATAAAGAGGGGTTCTGTGTCTGGCCTGCATACTTGAGCAAGTTTACCATTGATTTGGATGAAGTTATGAAGAACAATATTAGTAAAGTGTGCAGATTACATAGAACACTTGGAGGGTGTTCTATGTGCAGATTACATAGAACACTTGGAGGGACAAATAACATACTTTATTAAAGAATCAGAGTTTTTAGTGTGCTGACATATATCGGAGAAATGGGGAAACTGTATACATGAGATTATTTTAATGTGTAAAAGAAGTTAATAAAAAAATCTAAAAAAAGAATCAGCTTTAAAAGACCTTTGACTTCCTTTAAATTATAAACGTATTTCTATTTCTCTTAGCCCTCACTGCCATGCATCTGACAAAATACCACATGCTATTTCCACATTTTCAGCACGTATTCCTTGTTTTTCCTCTCAACTTGACTTCTGCTAATTACTGCACTAAAATCTTTTTCTCAGCAGTGAGGGGTGAGCTCTTGCCTTGCATCAGTATTACGCTTGCTTACATTTCAGTAATTGGCATCATTCGCCACACATTGTTAATACTCGATCTTCCAGTAGATAACTCATTCTAGATCTCTGATTACTGCTTTTCTGTCATCTTCCTGAATCTCTGTATGGAACTGATAGGGCAATTAATAAACATTCCAGCTCTTGGAGACACTAAATATGGTTACCCTTCCCTTCCCCTTTGAAGTCCTATGACTGTTCTCTGGACAATGAAATCTGGGCAGACATAGAGTGTCTCACTTCTGGAAGTAAGTGTTAAGAACCAATGAGCAATTTTTGGTAATTCCATATAGTGATCATGGAAACAAGCTACTGATATTTCTGTTAGCCTTGGTCCTTGAATTACCATCCACCATGGCACATACAACTTAAGCATGAAATAAAACACCATTTGAAGCCATTGCAGTAGATGGCTAGTTTCTAAAATGGGCTCAATAACCCTGCCCCCTGGTTTTCATGCCTTTGTATAAATTCCTCCTTTTGAGTGTAGGCACGACTTAGTGCTTATAATGGAAAGAATATGACAAATGATAGAACGTCATTTCTGTGATCAGGTTATAGCAAGTCCTCAATGTCATCCATAGGTTCTTGGATTCTGTGACTTAGAGTGAAAATGACATTTACTGAAATGAATTTTACCAGAGGTGAACTGATAGAAGAAAGAGTCACATAACTACAGCATATTTCAGGTCACTAAAATATGGTGAAACTTCTTAATAAAGACCCCCAAAAGTTTTAATATTAAGCAATAATTCGTATTCATTCATTTCCTAACTGCTTATTCCAGTTCAGGGTCTCTAGGGCCAAAGCTTATGCTGCAGCATCAGGTGTAAGGTCGGAGCCAGCCTTGGCTAGAACACCCTTCCATCACAGGTGCGCCCACACTCCCTCATCCTGGGACAACTGAGACATGCCAGTCAACCTAACGTGCACGTTGGGATGAGGGAGGAAACTGGAACACCTGGCGAGAATTCAGACAGGCCTGAGGGAAATGCCCAAACTCCATTTGGACAGTGGCCCTAGTCAGAAATCGATTTTAGTCTCATCAACTTTATAACAAAATGACATGGAAGGAAACAGCATTTAATGGAATGATATTATTTGAGGACTGACTACATCAGAGATGGCAGCTTCCACTCTGGTGTTGTCTCTCTTGGATTTCTTGCTATGGGGGAAACCTGCTTTCATATTATGAGTCAGTTCTATGGAAAGGCCCAGGTGCCAGAAATCATGTGAGCAAATGTGTAAGCATATTCTGCCCAGACCCAACTGAGCTTTCAGATGAGACCATGTCCCAACCTATACTTGTCTGCTTCTTAAAAACCTTGAGCCAGAGACAGTCAGTCAAGTGGGACCTAGATTTATGACCCAGAGAAACTGTGAGATAATCAAGTTTCTGTGTTGTCACTAATTTCTGGAATAAGTTGTGAAGCTGCAATGAATATTATAGTCATTATGATTTTAAGTTTAGTGTTTTAACTACTTTATAACTTAGGCCCTCCTGATTCATACAACACTTTGTCCATGTATCTCCCAAATATAGACATTCACCAAAGTCCTTCCTTGACCTCCCTTTATCTTTCATCTCATCTGCTTTTATGACTTCAACTTCCAATTTCAAGTGGACAGAAATCTTTCAAATATGAATCTTTAATATTGATTTCTTTCCTGACTGATCTGCACTTCAAACTTTACATTTCCCTCCCAGACATATCTGGAAAATCCTGTGAGCACCTCAAACTTCACTAAAGACAAAAGACAATGTCCTTATTCATAACTTTTTGCTTTCTTTTTCTCTTCATATCACTTTAGCCTCGGCAATGAAGTCAGATGGCCAGGTGTTGAATTACAGTTCCAGCAAGTACTGTGTGGCCTTGTGTAAATTCTTATAAAATGACCAGTTTTCCTTATCTATTAAATAAGAATTATTAGAGTACCTATTTTATAGGGTTGCTGTGAGATGAAGTAAGATGATCTCTGGAAAGCCCTAAGAACCGCGCCAACACGCAATAGAATGTTCGCTACCAGTACTGTCACCAAATCTTGCATCTTTCACTTTTCTTCCTTCCTCAATTTTACATCCCATCAATTGCTAAATCCAGTAATACTGGCTTTCATTGCATTGGTTTTCTTTTCAGCACCACTCCCCGATCTAGGCCCTTATTGTAAGTTTAGGTTTCATTTTCTCCAAATTGGAAATGCACACTGTTGAGTTGCTATGGAAAGTACTTGCTATGGAAAGCAGTACTGCTCCACCCAAATCACCGATTTTCTCATACCTTAGGAGGAAAACATTCTTAATAACTTAGGCTCTTCTTTTAGAATTTCCCTCATCCTGGATGCATAAGATTCTTATAATGCTACCTGCTAGTCTTTGTTATAGGCCTTCATTACTCCATTACTTTTAATTAGCTTTCTGGTTCCTTATTCTAATCCACACAGAGTTGCCAGAGTTATCTGCCCACAAAGTATCTGATAATAGTCTCCTATACTCACAAGTAGCCGTTAATGTGCTTCCTCTTCTCACAGACCTCATAAGCTGGTCAGATTTGCTTGTCTACCATTTAAATGATGCTCTTCTTTTTCCTCCTTTCAGTCTTTGGTTCCTATAATTCCTAGTTTCTGGGGTGCCTCCCCTCCAAATTCTGCCTGATGGAATCTCACCAACATCTTAAAGTCTAGTTCGAATGACATTTTTCATGCAGTCATTTTGGACTTAATTGTACTGTTAGAGCACTTTTTTTTAAAAAAATCTAAAACATTGTATTATTTTATCTACCTTAGAGTTGAAAAATTTTGACTTTTGAGGTGTGAGGATGGGGAGTTTTAAGAGAAGTACAAACAGATCTTTGCAGCTAGGAGGTCGAAACAGGTACCTGCATGGGAGACGTTTGGAGGAAAGGGGTTAATGCATAGGATTTAGCTTTGAGAAAACAGGAGAAGATAGTTAAGGGGAAAGTTAGACTTGAGCTTTTTTTCATATTTTACTTAGAGTTAATGTTGGACGGCCTGGATCACTGTGGCTGAATGCATTCCTGAGAAGCAGCAGTAAGTAGGAGAGAATCTACAAGAAGAAACCTTGGAGATCATCTAGCATCATCCTCCACTTTGCTCAGAGCAGGAGGACGCAGATTTTCAAGATGATTCTATTTGGGTCAGAATTCCTTTTAAATTCGTTGTAATGTGTAGACATTTATCATCTACAAAATGAAAGGGCTCACCTTTTATATCACCCGTCAATGATAAAAAAAGCTATAATGATATCAACTCTAGGAGTGATCCATATAGATGCTAACTCATCACTCTCAATTGCAACCTATCTTACTAACAACCAAATAATCTAGTCTACTTCTTTTTAGGCTATCTCATGGTATTCTTAGATTGTAACCAATTTAAGGTATTTAAGATGAAAATATTTCTACTCGAATCCAGAAGCATTCATTATATAATCTCTTGGTGTTGGTTTTTTTTTTTTTTTTTTTTTTTTTTCCATAAGAGCTCCCAATAAATGTTAGGAAAAAAACCTCACTTATTAAAATACTTTTGAGATAATATGCTAGAAAAGAGCTATCAGTGAAACTGGATGAAGAAATTTTCTTCGGGTTCAAGGGCTACTCAGTGAGAGAAATTAGAGCATTATATCCTTTCTATTTTTCAAGGACGAGGGAGATGAAAGGAATCCCTGGTTATAAAACCTACAACTATGTTATTTCACCTCCTTCCCATAGAAAATAAGGGCATGCCAGTGCATTTAGCCAATATATGTGAGTTTGATCCTTAAAAGTCAGCACATAGGACACTTGAAACCATAATGTACAATTAAAGAAAATTATACACCACCAACTAGCAAACTCAGTGCCATTTTTAGTTCCATGCTGAGAGAAAGGGTGCCAAATTTTGATCTTGTCTCTGGGGACCATGCCACTGAAATTGTTATCACAGCTACTATTATTTCCACTGGCATGCCTGTGTTTTCAGATACTGCCAAATATGAATGGGAAGGAGGGGTGGCGACAGCTGGTGACATGGTCCAGCAATCTGCCAGAGTCTTGAGGCAATTACAGGGGATGTTGTGAAGCGACACAGAAGCAAGCACCCTTGCCATCAGAAACCTGAGTGTTGCTTTTGCCATCAGAACCCTGAAGAGTGCACTCTGAGGTTTTGGCAATGCAGAGTTCAGTTCTTAGCATGCCTGCCATTGTTGGCTAAATGCTGTTTAATATTACAAGATCCAGAAAACATATTTACAAAGACAAAAAGTAAGAGATAATATGAGAACCAAAATCTGGTAAGAAAAAAACTGACTTACAGATGACTGCCCTGAAAATAATCTGCAATTCAGTTTTGTGTAGCCTCCAAAACCTGGAAAGTGCACTGAAGCCAGTTAAGGTATAGAGTTCCCTCTTCTTAAGTCACCTCACATCCACCACAGCACCACTGCTCCAAAATAATCTTTCAGAGATTCATTAAGAACAGGTTCTTAGAAGCTGCAGGAAAAGAAAGTCAGAATCTGACCGGGAATCATTAAGCACACAGTTTTCAACACAGAATGCCTGATGTCTCATGGAAACTTCTGTTTGAATTAAAAGAGAATTGGATCCCCGTCTCAAATCTGCTCTTGTGAGTTCCAGATATGGGTAAGTCAGTGGTCTTTCCGGGGCCTTAATCTCTCATTTTTATGAAGATCTGAAGATTTTGCATCAGATGATCTCTAAGATCTCATTCAGATTTATAGGCTATAAGAAGTCAAACTATAAATATTTAGGCTACATCAGTGAACAGAGGAAAAAACATCTGCCATGGATAAGATACCAACCTATTAGAACACAAATACTGCTCCTTTGTGCTTATTTTAAAATAAAATAAATTACATGGAGTCAAACTATCATTTTATGTAATATGACTCCTTGGGCATCTTAGATTTTGAAAGCAAAATTTCTTCATTGCAAATTTCAATTTCATAAATATATAAATATACATGAGACACACATGGAATCATTTGATTTTACATAAAAATAAGGAGAAATACTTGGAGACACAGGATAATGATTTGATACATACTTCTAGAAAGCAACCAAGTTTTCAATGTAAAATGAAAGCATCTCATGTAAAGATTGCAGCTTGTAACTTGGCGCCCTACTGGTCTAAACTGTCATTAGAAATACATAGTTTTCCATAAATTAGCTTTTGTTTTAGATGGCCTGCTGTGTTCATATACATGTTGACGGAATATGTTAGGCAACATTCCGGCATTTTAATCCATTATTATTTGTTATTAACTTTTAAGGATAATAGTATTTCAACAGATGATACCTTGCTGACCCAAATAGAGTTACAGCGAAATCAATATTTCTGGTGAAAGCTTTCCTATTAATAGGTACTCCAGCTGTCATTAAGAAAATGAGAATTATCCTAACTGTAGAATATTTTGATATTCAGAGAAACTAACAGTTGATGTAGCAAGTTCCTCTGGGGGGAGAGGAGGTAAGAAATGGCTGCTATTTTATATTTCAATGTTGTGTATTTTTCCTTTCTGTCTTTTTTGGGTATTATGTCATGAATGGAAAAATAAAATCACACTGGGTATCAAAATGTCTTGATGAGATTAAACAGTGACTTCACTCGGTAGACTTGTTTCTGCTAAACTGTTTGATTCATTTTCTTTCATAAATAATAGTATTCACATTAGACTTTCAAATTTTACCACATTTGTTTTTTCTTAACTATGTGGATTCAGTGTAAGACATGTAAGGATGCTGCTTAGAAAATAGTAATTCCAGTTTCCCACTGACTGCCAACTCTGAAGTTGACAGAGGCTTATGAAAATCAAGCTGTTGTTTCTGTCACTGAGGGAATTAAGGATTTCTAAAACAGACTGTTTTCCTAATGTTTCGTTAGTTTTCTCTGGTTTCCAGTTTCTGTTCTCGGAATGAAAGCAGCATTCACTCTCTCGTCTAATGAAAAGAAGAAAGTGTTTACCACTCTGATGAGCTGCCCATCGGGGCCAGTCATTATCAAGAATAGCTTGAGAATCTTTGAGGTACCAGCTGTCAACATTAAAGAATACGGTAAGAGGACCTATTTCAAGAACATTCAAAATACAGAATGAAATTATTTACATGATTTATACACTATTCCCTCCTTGCCAAGATCCTGAGTTTGCTGCTATCGTGAAATGTATGTTGCGTAAGATTCATTAGTGACAATTATTAGCAGTTCTGCCATTGAGGCCCCAGCGACGTGTTCATCATTCAACAGTGTGATCTCCTGACTCAATTTTCATCTGGGCGCCTTTCTTCTGAAACAGCTGTAAGAGCTGGAGTCTACTTTTATGTCACAAACGTGTATGTATGTTAATGACTTACTTCAGTGTGCCATTTTTCTCAGCTGCTTTGATTTTTCTTAAAAGTCATAGAAGAGACCTAAACATTAGAATTACTTTAAGATTTTAAGACAATATAATCATCATTATTAGAAGAGCTAACTCTTAGGGACTTGGAGATTCTTAGAAGTTTAGTGTATTAAAGTACAGGTAAACCTAGAAAAGCAGTCCCTTCAGAGCATTCCCAGTGTAAGAGTCTATTTCTCCAAAAGTGGACATACGAGAGCAATACAATGAGTATGCGCACGTGTATGTGTCTGTCAAGTGGTAATTTTAAACAAAATCAATGACCCTGCAGGAATGCAGCTACAACTTACGTGGTTTGTTGTTCGTGACTCATGCATCAACAAAAGCATCATGAGCAGTTTCTTATTATTAAGGGAATGCAGATCAAGACGAAAATGAAGTATCACCTCACACTCGTGAGAATGGCTATTATACAAAAGACTGAAACGAAAGGTTTGGTGGTGGGCCCTGGCGGAGCAGGAGTTAAGGCAATGGCCTCCAAGGGAGCAAGCCATATACCCCTGGGTTTGAATCCCGGGTCTGGGGGGAAACAATTTTAAATATGTTTCATTTATTGTGAACAACTAAATAAAAATGAAATAAAGAGGCTTCCTCCCCTGTCTTCCTGCCTGTCTGTCTACTCACCTTCATTCCTGCCTGCAACTTTGTTTTTTTTTTTTAAAAAAAAAGGGTTGTGAGAAGGAGAACACATGGAAACCCTTGTACACGGTTGGTGAGAGTATAAATTGGTGCAACCTGTATGCTGTATGGAGATTCCTCAAAAAACTGAGAATGGAAATATTATATGATCCAGTTATTATCCTAGTTCTGAGGATTTACCTGAAAAATACAAACACATGAATTTGAAGAGATAAATACACCCGCACGGTTACTGCAGCATTATTTATAGAGACTAAGAGCTTGAGACAACCTAAGTGCCTATGGTCAGAGGAGTGGATAGAGAAGTGGTGTAGGTACACACAGTGGAATATTACTCAGCTATAAAAAAGGATGAAATCCTGTCATTTGTAACAACGCGGATGAACCTGGAGGAAATTATGCTGTGAAATTAGAGAAAGGCTGTATGACTTCATTCATATGTGGTATATAGAGAAACAAAATAAATGAACCAAATTAAAAAAAAAAAACCCACAACTTTTAGTCTGCAAGATCAAATTAGCGGTTATCAAAAAGCAGGAGGGACGAGAGTGATACGTTGGGCAAAAGGGGTCCGTTGGAAGGTAAAAGGCAGAAACGAACTGTTGGGGTGAAATTAGCACAACGAATACAGATGCTACAATGATGCCCGCCTTTACGCTATCTGATGCTATGATGAAATTCAGTGAGTGTCTCCCGTATTGAGCTCTGCTGCAGGTGAGAGGCAGAGTGGTGGGAATCACTCCGCCACTTACTTCTGAGACGGGGCAGACCCTGCCGCACTCAGAGTGTGTGGACCATCTCATCTCACTCTCAGGCAGGGTGGGAAAGGGCTGACGAAGCAGCCTTCCAGCTGTTCTCCATTAATCTGGGCTCACTTGGAGATCAGCTTTCCTGAGTTAGGAACTTAACTATTATTAATGAATATTTACGAATCACTTGTGGACATTGATTTCAAAGCCAAATAAATACGAAGGAAGTTGTCATCTCTAGTTTCCAGGAGACTGGCTTACCTGGCGAACTGGGCTTCTATGCCGGTGGTCTCGGTCCCCTTCCCTAAACATAAATGGCCCGCTGTCCTGCTTCAAACAGGTGTCACTTCTCTAGATGTGACTCTTTTCTAGGATCACAAAGACTTTCTCTGAAGAAGCAAGCAGCACCTTATAAAATAACTTTTTAGCAGTGGAAAATAATGGTGAAATTTGTGTTGACTTGCAGTGACTGAAATAATATGGCTAGGTTTTATATACAAATTCTACGTAACTCACAGAGGCTCACTCACTACATCATGCAGTTGGCTGGTTAAAACTACAAATGCAGTTTATGAACAGATGAAGGATCTAGAAAGAATTATAAAGACCCAGTGGAAAAGGCCTGCAGTATTTTCAATGTCTGCAGTGGTGATTCCCATACATTTAAAAAAAATTGTTCTTCTCACCTTTATGATATAATTGTAAGCCCTCATGGCATTATTTCAGAAATAATTATGTTGACATTTATGTATTTATTTAGCCTTGAAACTACTGACTTCCAAAATCTGAATACATGTATTTTAAAAGAAAATTTTATATAGCATTACCTTCAAGGACAAAAATCAGTATCTCTTGATATAAATAGAAGACAATAATAAGAATAAATAGGATACATTGTAAACAATGTTATTACAATCTAGGTAGAATTATTACCAGCAAAGTTGTTTTTCATTTGAGAAAGAAGAGATAAAGACAATGTCATGATATGCTAACATCCACTGAGACATTTTTCTCATGACAAACTCAGATACAACAGAATAAGATTCAAAAGCGAATGCATTTCTCATTTTGTCATTCGATCTTATTTATTTTCCTGCTCATGTATCTGTACCTGTTGCTGTAAATTCTTTAGTATTATGAGAAATAATGCCCTAATACATAGTGGGGAAAAGTTCTGGACTCAGAATAAGAAGTCCTAGCTTGTGGTGCCTGTTTTCATACTTACCGGCATTAAGACTAGACATTTCACTATTCTCTGGGTCTAAGATTTTTCGTTCTAAAAGATACGGGTAATATTTGATTCAGTAGGTTGTTATAAAAATAATTATTTTTTTATAAAGAAAATTATTATTTTTGCTGCTCAAGTAGCAGAGCACTTACATTTTAGCAGGTAAATTATTTTAGTAAGTGTTCCCAAGGGCTGTACTTGTATTAATCCTGTTTACAATGAGGAGGAAACTCAGGTTTATGGAGGTTGTGTTCAAGATTGTAGGCTTGGCGCCCCCTGGAGGAGAAGCAGTTAGTTCAGTGGCCTCTGAAGCGGCAAGTCACAGGCCCCTGGGTTGGAGTCCTGGGCCCAGGGGGAATCAACCAATGTGAACAACTAAGTAAAAATAGAGTAAAGATGCTTCTTCCTCCTCTCTTTTCCTTACTGCCTATTAGCCTTCATTCCTGCCTGCACCTTTCTGTTGAAAAAAAAAACAAGACTGATAGGTTAGGAAGTGACAGAGGTGGGATACAAATTGTTTGAGAGTTGGTGCTTATAAACAACATTCTAAAAGTATGCTGCGATGTGATGTGTAAATGTGCCATACATTCCCTGGATAGGACTGTGAGATCACTGTGGTGAAAACAGCCTCAGTCATTCTGCAAATTTCGTGTTTCGGGGGGATAGTCAGTAATTGCTCAATGGAATGGAATTAAATTAACTGTGCTATTGAAAATAATTAAAAGGAAATGCCCATGATAAACAAATAAAAATCTGCAAGATGCAAAACTACTTGCATAATTTTCTCTCCTAAAAAAAGCTCCATATTTGAGAATCACATGCATACTTTTCTAGGTAACTTTGGATATCTTTCCATCATCTTGGGAAACGGAGAGTAGTACTAGTGGACATCTTCCTCTTCCGAAGGGGCAGCAGGAGGTTCATAAAAGTGACAAAGGGGTGAAAGAATTCACTAGTGGTGGAGGAAAAAAGAAAGCCTCAGTCTGCAGCTAAAGTGTTTGGGAGAAATGATAACCCAGGACAGAGCCACAGAACATCATGCCAGCCCCTCAGGAGAGGAAGAGTCTGTTCTCTTTAGAAACCTGGACAAGTCAGCAGTGATGAAATCTAACAGGTAAAGTAAAGATGGAAAGTTCTTATATTTAAAAATACGGATATGGGCACGCCCTGGTGGAAAGCAGTTAGGCCAATCGCCTCCGAAGGACACAAGTCACATACTCCTGGGTTCCAGGGGAAACAACCAATATGAACAATTAAATGAAAAATAAAGTGCTTCCTCCTCTTCTCTCTTCCTGCCTACCTGCCTAACCTTTCCTTTAAAAAAAATTGATATGCTCTCAGAAAACATTTTAATATTATTCAGAAGTGGGTCTAGTAAAAATAATTGCTCTTTGATTCACTGCAGATTGCATGCTTAACATGCACAGTGAAAGGATCTCAAAGCAACGCTCTTTTCACTTCTAGGCCCAACTCAATCACTGAAATTGGACACGCTGACTTCTTTTGTTATTGAATGCAAAACCACATGACGTTTAACTGCCGACAACTTTTGAAAATACAGGAAATAGTTGTGTTTTCAACTTTTCTTGGAAAGAGAAGAATAGTGTTTTCATGAATGTCTGAAAGAACACAGAGGGATCATTGCTTCGAACAGTTTTAAAACTATCTTCTGGGTATACGTGATAAGAAACGTGCTTAAGGCATGTATATATGTATGTGGTGTAAGGGAAAGCAATAAATAGAAAATAAATTCTTGTGGCAATTCTAAATCTAGGTACCCCAAATTTAAAAACTAACATTTCTTTCCACTTCTTAGGTGTTAACTTCAAAAAAAGAAAAAAAGATTCTAGGTAGGTTAGTTCTACAAAGAACATTAATAAGTATCCTAACTTTCTCTTTTCTCACATTCAAATTTTATCTTTTTATAGCAAAAGACATTGGTTTTACATTCCTGTGAATTGATTTTGGGGGCCACATTTCGGTTTCTCTGGTAATACTTAAAATTTGTCCTTATGTCAGCATTTGTCAAAGTACATAATCTGAGTTATTTATTCTGGTTTTAGGAAGACCTTTCTCTAATGCTCAGACTCAGTGAGTTCTGCCTTTATGCACTCCTCTAGTTTTGTACATTTCTCTTTTTAGAATAATCATTATGATTATTGTTTAAATGTGTTTACATTCTCCAAAAATACTGTCTCAAAGAGGGTAAAGACAATGTTATCTTGTTCACTGCTGTATCTATTATGCTTGACCCCAAGTAATCACTTTATAAATAAATGTGGACTGAATGATGGCTGGATAAATGAATGGTTATTTCTTTCTCTGGTATAAGATTACTAAGTCACTAAAGAAGAAACTGCGGAATCTCATTTTTAAGGAAGAAGGACAAAGTGTGACTAGTCTGTAGACATTCTAAGATTATATAGGAATAATAAACTAAAAGAATTTATACTCTTTGGATTTTATCTGGTAGGGTATGACATTTGTTTGAATACAGGTTCAACGAAATGTTAAGGTTTTATGTTGAATTCATTCCTAAAATTCCTAGCACTCTATCAAGTTTTTTTCTTTTTAATCTTATATATACTAGCTGCTTTTTCTTTCACTCCTCTGTATGTGGGTATTTCTCTCAGAACACACTGCTCTCAGTACCACTAATGTAAAAGCAAATGACATATGCAACGCCAATTAAATATTTATGCCATGTAGCACTGAAATGGTAAATATTGTATTATGCTTTCCACTTGTCATTAGTCAGGAGATGTTGCTACATTCTGCAAAAATGATAGCCCAAAACAGAGAAAACAGCACCGTATTTCACAGACAAGATATTTATGCCTGGCACAAATTGGAGTTCAGTTGAATTTAAAGATATTTTTCATTGTTGCTGTCCTTGGATGTTTTTCAAGTCAGAGAGAATCCTCTATCTGAATGGCAAAAAAAGTCTGCTTAAATATGGTATTTCTCATATATTATTTACGTTAGCTGACTCATATCAAGCTTATAGTAAAATAAATTATGTTTTTGGAAGGAGAGGATCACACTTACTACAGTTGTATAATTTTTTTAATTTGGTAGTGATTTTTTTATGCAGAGTTATGAATATTAGGATAATCTCAAAACTAAATAGCTTTATGTTGTACTAATAAAAAGCAATAAAAAAACGTAAGTAAAAATATTGAGTGTACTTAATAGCTTTTTCCTTTTTTAGGTTCCATTGAGAAGTCACTGTTATGATAATATAAAGTTAGTAACAAAGAGTAAAAAAATTTTTAAGAGAGTAAGGAATGGGGAGGTGGAAGAAAGGAAGGAAAGGAAGGAAGGAAAGGAAGGAAGGGAAGGAAGGAGGGAGGGACGGAGGAAGAGAGGGAGGGAAGGGAAGAGATGGAAGGGGAGAGAGAGGAGGGAAGAGGGGATGGGGGAAGGGAGGGAGGAAAGGAAGGAGAGAAGGAAGAAAGGACAGACTTATTTATTTATTTTGGTTGTTCCCCCTGGCTCTGGGTCATGAACCTGGGCCCCTGGGCTCTACATGGTTCACACCCCAGCTGTTGGCTTAGCATCTGAGCCACCAGGACACACCAAGTTTAAATTTAAATTTAAATTTTCATCTTTTCTAGGTTTTTTTTTTAAATATATAGTTTTTTAGACACAGAACACAATAAAAATTCTAAATACAATTCATATTGAAAGTAGAGTGCAAACATGAGAAGATAGTCAAAATTTTGCATGTATATATGTGTGTGTATATATCTATGTAGTTATTTTATATATATGTGTATATTTACATATATCTTCACACACTTTTATGGATGATATCTACATATGTATTATATAGTAGAATGTCATTCATAAAAAGTGCTGCGATTAATAAGGAAAAAAATGCAACTCTCCAGAATGGGTTTTAAGTAGTTTTCCTCTTTTTTGAAGCTACAGATTCAGAACAGTGCAACAGTAAACTTGTCAGATTTCTATTTTCCTCCTCTCCTAGTGGTAAATTGTCCTATTCTGAACTTTCATTCACCATTGAATCAGGTTTAAATATGTCCTTAATTTCATCTATCCAAGGATAAAATAAGATATTGATAAACTGATTTAAAATTTTGAGCTTTATAATTTTCAGTCCTATAAAACAAAGGCCATATATTTCTTCTACAATGTAATGAAATCACATAAGTATTAAAACACTAGCATTTCCTCTAAGATGAAATGCATTTTCTGAATGTAATGCAACTAGGAGTTAAGGGAAGAAGCCGGAGTGAAAAACGGTATGTAATTCATTGCTTGACTGTGTTCTATAACCTAATAAAACAGCATTTTTATTACAAAGACATGTCCAAAAAGAAAAAAGAATGTCACAACACATTTTGCTATATATATTTAAATGGTTGATTTTTCATGAAGCATAAAGGGTTGGCATATTCTTCCTTCTGACCCTGAGTTGCATATATATAGCTAGTACCATAATCAATTTCAAGGTACACAGAGGTAAAAATGTTCAAAAAATGCAAATAGACTCAGAAGTAGGACAGATAACTGCTAAGGAATCATAACTGCAATGAACCTGGATTCGACAGGTTATGTTTTGCTACATCTAGGGAATGCTTATGTTGTTAAACAGCCTTTTTAAGCTGACATATGACAACATCTATTTTAGGAATCAGTTGGTAGCAGCTGTTCAAAGGAAATAAATAACTACATGTGTTTTTTTAAATGAAAAGGAGTATTGAAAATGTGAGCAGTTCTTTGGTTTGCAGCATATGTCAGGAGTTCATGAGAAAAATAATGCTGAATTATTTCTTGTCATCGGGAAATGAGTTACAAATCATCTCTTAAAAGTTCAGCTCTTTGTGGAAGAGTGTTTGGAGCTGAAATTGGAAGTGACTGCTAAAAACACGGTTTCTTTTTGGAGGGTGGAGGTAGAAATGTTCTAAAATTGTTTGCTGTGATGGTTACAAAACTGTGTGAATATACTAAACACTCCCCTTTAAGTTGGACATGTGATTATCTCTCGATAAAGCAGTTATAAAAAACTGTTGTCAGATGAATTATTGGTTGGGGTAAACCCGGTCCAAATGGGTAAAAGTTGTGAAAATATGCTAACATATTTTGATAAGTTTTCCTTAAATTTAAAGAATACGTACATATACTTTCGGGCTACTTTAAACGGGAAGTTCTTTGGAATTTTAGGTTGTGCCTGGCAATATATTAAAATATTAATGAGGATAAATGTCCATAATTATACTGTTTGAAGTCTGACTTGACTTCATTGTAGTTCAGACTGCTGCTAACACAGCAATGCCAGTATTTATTTGCATTAAACATTGCTTGGTAAGATTGCTACTCTGGTTTTGCCATGACTAGGAACCAAACTTTAGGTTATCTCTCACTCAAGAGAAAAGAGCCTTATGTGATTAGAGAACAATAACCAGTCCTTCCACATTCCATAGAGAATAAAGTAGAAAACAACAGAAAGTAGAGAGCATCTTTTTTTTTTTTTTTTAAATCCATTTTTTGGTGAACAACCACAGGTTATTCATCTGCGTTATTTTCAAATTTTACAACAAAAACCAAGATGAATGAGTAGACTAGGGCCCAGAAAAAGTGGGACAGGTTTTTAATTTGACCTTTTCTTTAGTGCTGTATCACCAACTATTATCACTGAACGTAGTATGTGTGTTTAGGAATTAGTAGAATTTTCAATTTGTAGAGGCATACCAACTGAAAAAAATCAATGCATTAGAGGAGGGTTTTCATTAGCAATCTAAAGAAAATCATAATATGACTCTTCTGAAAAGAAGTCTGTCATTTGTACATGCTTGGGTATTTGATTTTTACAAAGTGGAACTAGACATGCCCTGGTGGAGTAGCGGGATAGATGAAGACCACATACATTCCGAGGTCCCAGGTTCACATCCCAGGGCTGATGGGAGCAACCAAGATGAACCACTGCATAAAATAAAGTATGTCTTCCTCCTCTCTTCCTTCCTGCCTGCCTTTTTGCCTCCGTCCTGTCTGCACCTTTCATTAAACAAACAAACAAAAAATTGAGGGGAGAAGGGGAGATACAAAATCACAGCACATCTATTACGTATTAGTCATAGTTTCTGATTTCTGCTCAGCCCTCTATCCAAAAAAGGCCTCATGAGCTCCCATTTACATTAGATTTCAGGCTAGAATGTACAGAATGTACTTGTCAAAATGGTGGCTCTGAGCCATATTAATTAAATTAACTAAAACACTACAATTTAAACTTCAGTTCCTTAGTCGTGCTGCCTACAAACCCCGCGCTCAATGGCCATACGTGTCTAGGGGCCACTCAGCTGGTCAGTGCAGAAATAAAACATTTCTGTCATCGCTCTATGACATTTGACAGTGCTAGTCTCGAGTCTCACTATTCAAAGTGTGGCCTTTGGACCACGGTAGTATCACCTGGGAGCCTGTTTGAACTGCAGACTCTCGGATCTGACTTCAGATCTGCTGAATCAGAATCTGCATTTTAACAAGATCCCCAGGTGATGCCTAGGCACATTCAAGTTCGAAAAGCACAAGTCTGGACTTCTTGTCAGCAAATTACATGTTCTGGAATGCCACTAAAGCAATCTTTCAAAATACAGATGTGATTCTTTCTCACTGCGAGGCTTTAATTTCTCCCATTTCATCCCTCTATTTTCACTTCTTCAAAAACCTCCTGGGAGGCAGTGTAGTGTAATAGGGTCCATGACAGCTTCCAGGCCAGATTCCACCACTTGCTGGCTTGTATGACTCGAGGTGAGGGACCCTTCGAGGCAACAGATTTCTGTGTGTTCAATGGAGATAATAACTAACAGTGCTGTGAAAACGGAAGTAATTCGCATGCAACTTCGAACACAATGCCTGGCACAGGATGAGCCACCCATGTGCACATGGTAGAAATGCCATAGACTCTTTCCTTTCCACGCCTCAGATGACCTCTGTTCAAGGTCATCTTCCACGAACTCTTTCGACATCAAATCTAGTAACCTGAATTCTTCCTCTTCCAAGCATCACTTGCTAGAGCAAGTCTTCCTCAATGTCTTCAGAGCTATTTTCTCCTTTTTCCCCCAATTATTTTGCTCATACGAATTAAACGGCTGCAAAAGCAGGTACAGTTAAAAGTGTTCTTGCATACATGTCCTTACACTTGATTCAGCTTCTGGACTGAAGAGCTTATGTGAATCTCTAACATCTATCAGTGTGCCCAGCAAAGTGTTGACCTAAAAAATGCTTACTGAAAAACCATCAAAGCACCATAATAATTTTTTTTTTTTAAGGATACATGTAGACAGAATTGAACGCAAGAAGGCAGGCAGGAAGAGAGAGAAGGAAGAAGCATTTTCACTTATTTTATTTTAGTTGGTCATCTTGGTTATTCTCTCCCCCATCACCTGGGGCTGCGAACCTGGGTACTTGGGATGTATATGGGCTGCGCCAGCTGGAGGCAGTGGACTTACCTGCTAAGCCACCAGAGCACACCAGAAGAAAATGTAAATAAATAAAAAAGTAACAGTTGAATATATACATGACAGAAACTCAAAACATTATAAAGTAAAACTGATGAATTACTTAGCTATTATACATAGTCTATGGTAGAACCAATTATGAACAAAGTTAGTAATAAATTGGAAAAAAATTAACGTACATGACAAATGATTCATAAAAAGGAGAAAATTTCCATAGACAACTGGAATGAAACTAGGCTAATCTTGCATACAAAAAGAAATACAAATGGTCACTAAATACATGAAAAGATATTCTGCACTACAAGCAATAAATTAAAATGACATTAAAATGCTGTAACCTAAGAGGTCAGCAAGGATTTAAAATATTGATCATAAGGGGCACTGGTAGCTGTGTGGACTGTGGGTGACTGGCTATGGCTTGCATAATTTAAAACATGCCTACCCATTGGTACAGCAAATTTCTTCCGAAGAATTTATTCTATACATAACATTTTGATTTGATGAAAAATTTGATCACCTGAATACACACACAACATTTTACTTGCATAAGAAAATAGTCACTGCATTTTTGAGAACTCGTTAATTAAAAACAGCCACTAGGTGCGCCCTGGTGAAGCAGTAGCTTCAGCCTGTGCAGCCCTGGTTTGCATCCGAGGGCGGGGGAGGGTTGGGGGGTGGGGAGGCAACTAAGATGAACAACTAAAGTAAATAAAAGTGCTTCCTCCTCCTCCTTTCTCCTCCTGCCTGCCTACCTCTGCTCACATCATTACTAGCCTGCAACTTTCCTTAAGAAATAAAACAGCTGCTAAATAGAATCACATTCACATAATGTATAATGAATGTTAAGTGAGAAAGCCTAGTACAAAACGCATTAAAAATATGTAACTATGTGAATACATGTATGGAAAAATATCTGAAAAGATATATGCCAAAAAGTCAACCAGGGTTACCTAGGGGAATTACTTTTCACTTTCTTTTTAGATGTTTGTTTATTCTCGGAAATTTTGATAGGAATAGGAAAAACAAACAAATCGCCAAACTGTCACCTCCCTTTTCAGAAGTTATTCATTTTACTATCTTGAGAAACCGTCATGTTAATGTTCCATTCTCATAACTTGTCATTACCTTACTGGAAGATAAGAAGGAAGATTTCTTGGAGAAAAATAATTCCTCTAGCTTCTGATTTGATTTATTTCTTAAGGGTTTCGCTTTCAGAGCGACTGTTCAATATGAGAGAAGGGGACGTCTGAGAAAATGGAAAAGCCAGTTTAAGGATGGCGGCACTTTCCTTAAAGATTGTGAGGTCAGTCTAGTGATGACATTGGTCTCCTCACTGATTCTGGGTTTTATCAGCCTGATCTAGCTGCACAGGACAGTGTCCTTTTTCTCCCTCTCTGCTTAACATGCATACTCAATAGAAAAGGACAACCTGCTTTGAGACAAGAGTCCTATTCTTTTTCAAGGTTAAATGCAATCTCTAACAGATTTATCGTGCTAACCAATAAAGAAACGAAACTCCTCATCTGATTAAAAATAACCATTGCATTAGTGTTAGTCATTTAAGTACTGGAAGACCTGTGAAAATTCTTAAAGCAATAAAAGTATGAGATAATTCTTTGATGATATAAGTAATCCATGCCACATAGAACTGGAATTGGAGTACCTTCGTTTCTAGCTCAATAATGAGACCATAACACAGGTTCAATAAGCAGCTGTCGAACTGAAAGAGTAATGAGTATATTAACTACACAATATGTTTCCAGGTAGGGGAAAATAAAATTAAAAGGAGAGGATTATGATAGGAGTACTAGCAGGAATAACATAGGACGGCAGTAACTTAAGAGTGAAAAAGGAGCACAGTGAATTTTTACTTAGCATTCTGCTACTCAATAATGTTCACTAATGAAAGCTTGAAAAGAGTACAAGTCCTCCAAATAACAGTGATCTAATCTCACATTAAAGTGATACTTCTCCTGGTCATCACACATGTAAATAAAATCAAATGGTATCAGAGCTGAGACTCAACATTTTTCTTCAATTGGTAGGACACAGACCTGATCGGAAAGGATGCCCAATAGCAAATCAGCAACACTCACGCCGAACTCCAGTCCTGCATGGTATTTATCCATTGGCTTGCATTGTAGCAAAAAAAAAAAAAAGTACCCTAAAATCCCTTCAACATTTTTCAGCAACACAATACTGGAAGATGCACGTAATGCATACAGCTAAGACTCTCTTAATGACTGAATATTTTCTTTCTTTTTTTTTTTTAAGAAAGAAGGAAGGATGGAAGAACTAGGGAGGGAATGAAGGAATGGAGGAAGAAAGGGAGGGAGGGAGAAAGGGAAGGGGAAGGGAGGAAAGGGAGGATGGAGAGCATGGAAGGAAGCAAGGAAGGGGAAGAAGAAGCATTTTTATTTATTCATTTGTTTAATACTGGCTTTATCCTCCCCCCCTAGGTTTCAAATCCAGATCTTGGGCCTGATATGGTCCACACCCTAGTCTTTGCAGCTGCCTGAGTCACTAGGGTGTGACAATGGCTGGATATTTTGTAGTTGACAAGGAGAAATTTGTCTCTTGAACACAGATTTCTGTTGTGGTGATATTCCTCATTTCGTTTGGGTGTTACGATGGAGCAGAGCAAAAATTTTTTGGTCATTTTTACATGGAGGGTGTTAGTTTAGATTGAAAAATGTCAGGAAGTTTCATCTTACTTTCATCTCTGACGGACAGGGTCTACGCTAGGGGCTGCAGGAAGCACATGGGGATGAAGATCATGATGCTGCATTCAGGTTCAGTGGGCTCTAGCACCTGAACTCATCAGTGAAGTCCACCGAGGTCAAACAATTGGAGGTAACTACATGAAATGTGTGCAAAGCTGCCTTCCCTGATCCAATGATCTCTACAGTCCCTTCATGCTCTAAGATTCTATTTTCTCCCGTCATTCTTGTAACTCCAAATGGTTATTTCCCTTTCCAAAGCACATAGTTTATAACCAAGGAATACTGAAGCTAATGAGAGAAGCTGTTTCACTGCAAAAGCATCAGATGATTCTATAAGCAGCTGTGTAATACTCTTCCTCAGTGATGGAATTTCATGGGGCATCACAAATCGCTTTGTAAACTTGAGGATGCATCGCTCACTGCTGTTCTTGGCTAAACCACACAGCCTGTGATTCATCTCACTGGATATCATTAGCATTTTGATGCGGTAGGCTTTTCCCTATACTTAGAAGCTGAAAGAAATCTGATACGGTCATTTCCGGCATTTTTAAAAAAGCCATTTCCAATCGTGTGAAGGCTCATAAAAGTAATGAAACAGTTAAAGAAGAGGTATATTTACAACTTCTAGGAGCGGCTTCCATCATCCGTGTTACTACTCAATGAAAACTAAAATCAATACCGCACCAGAAAAGATGAAAAATCCACATAAGTGAATGAGTCTATAATCCAGTCATTATTTTATGAATGCACAGTTCTCTAGAGAGCGTTCCTGAGTGCAGGATGATGGTCCTGAGTGATGAAGTTTACACCCAGAGAGCTGAGCTGGCTGAAAGACACATAGTATCACAAGCAACACCAGCTCCCTACTGACTAGGCACTGAAGCAGATTCCTGCTTAGTGCTCATTCCTGCAAGTGCATGAATTATTTTTTGTGCATCGCATGTCATGCAGCTACCCACGTTTCACATGGGCTAGAACAAGTCAAATACAAATGCACACCAGCGTGTCTGTCCAAGAGATAACTCCTTGTTTATGCAAATACAGCTTTTCCGCTTATCTAAAAACATGCTGCAAATTTCCCTAAGATGGATAATAGATGATCACCAACTTTTTCCCCACAGAACATAACCCCAGAGTATATTTCTTGACAACCAAATAAATATGACCAACTAAAGAGGATGTACCACATTACAGGCGAAAGAATTCTGAGGTGTTCTTACCTATAAAATATGACAGGAGTATTGCCAGAAGCACAGACACCCCTACAGCACACAGTGCAGTGCATTTCCAACTACAGTACTTTGAAGACTTCTTGAATTTAAAAGCGCTTCTTGATAGGGTGTTTCTAGGTAGTGGCCGAGTAGGCGGCGAATAAACAGAGCCAGATGCCATTGTGTATCCTGGGGTTGCAGTACTGAACAGCGGCGTCGTCCCTGTTCCTGTTTTGAATAGGAAATGCCTGTGGAACAAAGAATATCATGATAAAACACAAATATGATACAACGCGAGAGACAGAGAGGGCTCCGTACTAGCGCTCTTCTCTCCTAACCGTTGACTTCATTTAATGCAAAACAATGAAAGATCAAGGAAATAGTTTTACCACAAACCCACAACTCATAAAAATGACCCTGATGAATGGAACGGATTTCTAATGCGTTCAGTAATTTTATGCACACAAGTGATTACCGTCCCTTCAGTGAGGTATCTGGAGAGATGAGACAGTTATTCTAATCATACCATTTCCAGCACACAACAAAGCACGTTGGAATTTCTCTTTATGAATCACCTGAAGAACATCTTCACACTTCTCTGAAGAAAACTAGTCATGGGGTATCCCCTGTGACATTGTGGTTTTGGGCCCGGCCACGGAAAGCCCAAGGACTTGGGTTCACAGCCTGGGGGCCAGGAGAAGGAAAAGAAAAATCCTAGATCCCAAACCAGTCTTGGTGCTTTAGAGTTCCATGTGTACTACTTGCTCTAAGAGAATGCACACACCTACAACCCTAGGGAGGCATGATCATACTGAGGTTCTGAGATTGATTTATCCTCCGCTTGCTCATGGAAACGCCTGAATCCTGGTCTGCCCCCGATAACGAGTACTCTGCAGCTTGGCCACAGGCAGTGGGTCAGCTCTCAGGGGAGTAAACTGATTTTATTTTTAGCTTATGTCAAAGACAACCAAGAAGCTAAAATGCTGAGGGGTGTGTGGGAACCACCTAACACTTTCCGAAACCAAACTTAAATAAGTGAAGGGCTCAGTGAAGTAAGGTTTAGATCGAATATAGAGAGACTCCCTAATAATGGAGCTGCAGAACAGTGGCGTGAACTGCCTCTAACAGCTATATGCCTTTGCTGTGTAGCAAAATAGCACATGCACTAGGATTCCCTTAGGAAAGCGCTGTATTTTATTTTTTAAAGTAAAGGTGCAGGTGCGTCCTCATGGAGCAGTGGTTGGGTCAATTGCCTGCCAGGGACGCAGGCTATATACCCCCAGGTTAGAGTCCTGGGCTTGCGGGGGACCACCAGTGTGAACAATTAAATCAGAAGTAAATAAAGTGCTTCTTCTTCCTCTCTCCTTCTGTCTGCCTAATTGCCTTCATTGCTGTCTGTATCTTTCCTTCAAAAAATAAAAGAAAGGAAAGGCACAGGGAGGAATGAAGGTGAGCAGAGGCAGGCAGGCAGGAAGAGAGAGGAGAAGGAAGCGCTTTATTTACTTAGTTGTTCATCTCGGCTGTTCCCCTCAGTCTGCGTTGCAAACCCAGGACCTTGGGATGTGGGTAGACTGTTATCTTGGCCGAAGGCGGCTGACCAAACCGCTATTCCATCAGGGTGTCCTCAAACCGTTCATTTGAAGAATCCTATGAACAGAAAAGTCCCCAAATTGAAAAAAGCATTTTTTTCATGATTTATAGTTCAAATCATGTATAGAATTTGTGGTATATTTAGTATGCATTCTAACATTTATTATTATGCTAACTGATAACATGTCTAATGAAATCAACAGACTGTTCTCTCTTCATATTCAGGAGGTTATAAGTATCCTGGAATATTCCACTGTGGGACAGTACAATCTCCAGGCAAGATGCTTTTAGTTGGCACTCAATGAATATTTTTAACTTTCAGTGTAGTATCCTTATTTTAAGTGTGCTTGAAAAAAAAGATCAACCATATCAAATAAGATAAGGGGATAAAAAGATAGAACTTGGCAGCTAGATGGCTACGCTTCAGGCTTACTGGGTATATATGTCTATGAGTAACTACTTCTTTCTGTGTTTTGGTTTCTTAATCTAAGATAGAATAATATCTACATTTCAGGGCTCGTTATAGACTTAAATGAGTTATAATATTTACTGCAAAGTGGTTGGAATATAGTAAAGCCAATATAAGTACTTGATAAATAAAAGAATCAAAGTCATGACTTTATATACATTACTGCTAAAGAAAGACCAGACATGTATTTAAGTTACAGCCCAGCAAAGTGAGTACAGACAAAGCAAAAGTTACGAACGTCTGCCTAGCACTATGTACAGTGGAAAGCATTCTAGATTAGAAATCAGAAGATCCAGGTTTAAATTTCTGACCTATAATTTCCTAGTAATGTAATCTGAGGAAGTCTCCATTTTACATATAACAATTTATTTAATTATCTCATGGGGTTGTAAACCAGTTAATATATCTAAAAATGTTTTACCAACCACAAAATTAGAACAAATGCAAACAATGTCACTATTTCTATAAATCCTAGCAGCTGTACTGAGTCCATTTTTCCCCGTGGAACTACTTTATAAAGCAAATGGAAAAGCATATCACCTGAATTAAATGATATGCTAGAAGTAGCAGTTTTAGCACTTAGTACTACATTCATTTTCAGCTTGGTTCATTAGAAAATGGGCTTGGGAACTAGGCTGGGTATTTCACCTATACTTAACTGAATGTCTTTGGTAAGTTACTCGAATTTTTGCGGTCTTGGTTTTATCATCTGTAAAATGGGAATAACAGCATCTATTATATCGCCTTTTTATGAGGAGTAAATGGAGTAAGATATATGAAGATCACATTAGTATCCAGTACAAGGTAAATGATCACTAAATATTAGCTATTTTTCTTCCCAAATTCTCTTATTGGAACCTACAATAAAGGTGTACAAAATTCACTCCTGGGTTGACAAATCCGATTGTCGTATTTCTCCACATGGGCGTGCACTCTGGATGAAAAGCTGGACTGCATCACACCGGGTAGTGACCTGGTCCTTTAACTTAGGCTCAGGAAACCTTTTTCTGTAGAGGATCGGATAGTACACATTCCAGGCTTTTCCAGACATACCACCTCAACTCTGTTGTTAGAAAGTGTCAACAGTCATAAACAACCCGTAAGTGATTGACTGTGCTCCAGTGAGACTTTATTTATGGAATTGAAATTTTAATTTCAGAACATTTCCCCATGTCATGGAATCTTTATCTTTTTTTTCCATATTTTTCCCCCTAAATATATAAAGATACAAAAACCACTCTCAGCTCATGATCAGTTCAAAAACAGGTGGCGGCCTGGATCTAGCCTGTGAGCTGTTGCTGGCTCTGTGCTCTTTCTATTTATTTATTTTAAGAACCAAATTTATCTTATTTTCACTTAGTTGTTCACTCTGATTGCTTCCTCCCGGGCTGGGGACTTGAACCCAGAGGTATGTGGCCTGTGCTCCTTCAGAGGGGATTGATCCAACTGCTAGCCTATCAGGGCACACTGACTCTGCCATCCTGATTCTTTATTTTTTAGGATTGTCCACGACGCATGAGCAAATCTCATGACTGAGATTTCCTCAGTGCCACTAGAGAGGGTGAACAGCCAGTTGGAAGGGTGCATAGTCACCATTCTTGGAGAAGGTGAATGTCAGGCTGGACAGATAGACGAAACTGACAAAGATCCCCCTTCTCTTTGTTCTCCATCCTAGCGCTGTATTTTCTTCAAAGCACTTACTACCATCAGTTATTCTCTTGTTCATTTACTTGCATGGTGGTCAAACTTTAATAAAAATACTTTTTAAGATGTGTCTTTTCCTCCTGAACTGCTTTTCCCTTTGTCTTTATACTACTTCACCTCTCTCAATTCCAGCAGCTGCACGGTGGCGGCGCCTCTGGAAGACATGAGCAGATATAGTCTGTCTTGAGGAGACAAGGCCTGAGTCTCTAGCTGGATTTCTAAAGCCCAGTTGACTGGGTGAAATGGAATGGACTGGGTCTAACTATTTTGTCTGATAGATAAAAAAGAGATGAAAAAGAATTTCCCTCCAGAAGAGGAAAATGTCTTCAAGTTCAAACAGGAAGAGGACTAGCAGAGAGGTGATGAACATGGAGGATTCATCAGGGCCAAGGAGAGAAGCCTGCTGTCTGCTTTGTAGGCAACATCCTGAGGAGGTGGCAAGACTCTAAAGTCTGAGGCTCTCTGCCATTTCCATGTCATGCTGGGGAGCAGAGAAACAGCAGAGGATGATGAGGCTCTGCACACAGAAACATGCAGCATCTGAAGCGCAACCAGCGTGCAGGCCCAGGGCCAAAGACAGATTCCTTTGCCTGAGTCTCTGGTACCGAGAAGAAATTCTGGGGGAAAGGAGAAAGGCAGAGGGTTTGGGATATAACCAAATGTTTGAAAGAAAGAGAACTTAGGAGATAAAGATTACCCTTAGGCTAGAAAAATAAGTCATTTTATTAAGGGTTGGGAACAGAGACACTGAGGGAAACAGATGAGGCCATACTGACAAGAGACCTGACCCTGGCTTCCCTGGTGGGATCCTGGAGGAGAGCTACAGAGGTCATCGGTGGGGCAGAGGAGACACCCGAGAGTAGAGGAGGTCTGTGCCTTAAATCTCAGAGACTTGTGGTGGTAACAGGATCCCAAAGAGAAAAGTAACGCATTGAGTGTCTAGGTGATGGAGGTAGGGTGAGCCTCCCTGAGATTCCTGTATGGTTTCAAGAGTAGCACAGAAATGGCAGACTAGGTCACTGGATCTCAAGGAGTCACACAGAGAGGAATGAAGGCTATCTCTTCAATAACATGCTGATTAACAATGTAGGAACAGAAGTGTGAAAATTTAACATCATTGTTGACAGGACTCCAATACCAGTTGCTTACTCTCTGTTGTACTCTCTAGTGTAAGGGGGTGGGGAGGAGAGGGTGGGATTCAAACTGTCTGAGTAAAATTTCTAGGAACGAAGACTTCAAACAAAATACAGATAGAAATAAAAAATAAATACAGCTGTTTATCTAGCATACTAAGTAAATGGCGAAGAAAGCTGTACCTATTCTATCCTGTCCCATTAGAATATACTCTATGAGGGTGCGCCCTGGTGGCCTAGTGGTTTAGTCCAACTGGGAGCAGTCCCACAACATCTGAAGGTCCAGGGCTCAAGACCCAGGGTTGAGGGGCGGCGGGGAGCAACTAAAGTGAATAACTAAATACAAAATAAAGTGCTTCCTCCCCCTTTCTTTCTGCCTGCTTGCCTTCGTTCCTACCTGTTCCTTTTCTTTAAAAGAAAAAAAGAATATACTCTATGAAGATTTACACATCTTTGAAAATTCCTGGCAAAATACTGAGCACATAGTAGTTGCTCAATAAACACTGCAAAATAAATAAAATGGTGACCATCATGTTGAGCCTGAAGGTGAGTCTCAAATAAACTAAGTACTTTGCACAGGAACTCACAGCTAATAAATGATAAAATAAATACAAGTTGCAAATTATAGGGACCAAGATGAAGAATATCTTTTGAAAACATTGTAGCTTTATTCAAAGTGGTTTGAGTCACTTCTCTATGGGAAATGGGATTTGAATCCAGGGCTATGGGATGATACAGATTAAGATCTCAATCTCAACACCAGAAACCCATAACTACTGTCTTTACAAGACAATGAGCTTCACACGTATTGACTTCAAATGAGATATCTCTGCTTCACTTTTCAGAATCTGAGATATCAACACATGAAGTTCATTGGCTTTGGTGATCCCGGCAAAGAACTCTTTTGAGAATTAGGCGTGAATTGCTAAAAAATTGTTTTTCTTAACGCAAAATCCAACTCAGATAGTGGTGAAAATAAAGTTGTAATATTAAAAAATACACTATTCTTCATATGAGTTGAAGATATGAGTTTCTTTACTTTGAAAGATGTTCTATTTAATATATGAATTTACAGTTGTTGCTGAAAGAGAAAATAGGATTTAATAGTATTTTCTGGCCATGATTTTAAATCTCAGAATTCTGTTTCTCCAACCTCTGTCTAAATGACTCTTCAGATAAGAAGGACATCAAGTCACTATGCTGACATATATATGTGCCTAAATAAATATTATAAAACATGAAGAGAATCAAACCACCAGTGTATTCTATTTTAAAGTCTTTACCATTTTCAAATGGCTTCCTAGAAAGTAAGCATAAATGGAATTTGTAAAGACTGTTAAAACTGATGTATTTTGAAAATACTAGCAAGTGTGTCGTTCATTCATCTGAGGACAATTGCTTTAGATAAAAATGGCTTCAAAACATTATGTTAAAATAAACACATAAAGGCACACTACATGATTTGGTCAGCTGCTTTCAGCTGGTGCAGCAGTTCACATACATCCCAAGGACCCAAGCTCAGGTCCTGGGGCTGGGGAAACAGCCAAGATGGACAACTAAAATAAAGTGCTTTCTCCTCCTCTTTTTGCCTGCCTTCCTCTGCTCGCCTTCATTCCTGCCTGCAACTTACCTTTTTAAAAAGAAAAAGGACATGCAAAAAACCTCTTAAACATTAACTAGAGTAGAAGAAAAGGTCTCTCTGAACATATTAGAACATTTGCTTTCAGATTTGGCAGGAATCTGTTAATTTTTATGTTTAGTCATGATGCCTTTTTTCTAAAGGCAACGATGTTCTTTCCATAGCTATATATAAAATATAAAACAATGACAAGTGAGGCTTGTGATTAATGATTATTTAATCTTGATGCCCAGGGCTCCTTTTTAACCATTTTAAGGTCCAACACAATGCCTAGTTTACATCTACAACTCCACAAATATTTAATGGGCACAGAAAAAAATCCTGGAAATGCAGCTCTATGAAAAGTATTCACTGAATTTCCATCGGAGAAATTTATTTCATCACCTAATTCTCTCAAAGGCACACATTTCTGTGTCATTACTGTCTTTCCTAACCCCAGGACTCTTTGCCAGGTCATACAGCCTTGGGGATACGCTTCGCACATATGAAAAATTCTGCAAAAATTACTATCAAAAAACATATGGTTTTGACCTGGCATCCACGTGAGGTTTGGAGGATAAAGGCAAAAATTTTCTTTTCTTCTCAGACCATATTTGGGAATGAAAAAAAGTGAATCCTGTGAGAATATTCCCCATTGTATTCAGCAATAAAGCAGCAACTTCTTTTTAACAGAGCACACGGGAGCAGGATGATTTTGTTCTGATGTTTCTAATGATACCCTGCGTTGTGACGTCTGCCTCCAGTGCCTCAGCTATTTCTGCCTCCATTTTCACTCCGGTGATGAACTGGAGAGGCACACTTGAAGAGAGACTATCAGAGACTGAGATGAGGAAAATCAATTTCAAAGCCCCAAAGACAGCTGGTGTGGAAGGTCACTGGCCACTAACAGCTGCTTTGTGGCTCTGGAGTCCTGAGGGGGATTCTCTTCAACAACAAGAAGACAAGAGGTGCAGAGCGTCACGGTGTCATTAGCTGCAATCACGCAGCCGGGAGAACCTAAGTGGGAAGGGTCACTTTATATTAATCACAATTAGCAGTTGCTCTCTTTTCTTCTTAAGTTGAAAGCTCTATTTCTTCGTGTTGATCTGCCTTGAGACCCACCTTTTCATTTCCGCTGCTAACCTTCTCCAGCTTGCATTTCTCACCGATGCTATGATGGATCATTCTATGGGTCATGTCACAAATTTAAAATTAGTAGGGACAAAGGCTGAATGTCCTTCTCTTTCTTGCTGTCCTCATTCCTGCCTTTGGTCTCTGTTAGTAAGTATCCTTTAGGTCTCTCTAACTGATGGTCTTAGGGCTAATTTTCAATTACTCTTCTATCCTGTCTGTTCCTTACCCCCACCCAGGATTCAACCTGTCAGAGAAGCTTGCATTCTTTATACTGTTTCTGTGGCTGCTCTTTTTTTCTTTTTTCCCCTTTCCCTCCTTCCTCCCTCCCACCTTCTCTTCTCTCCCCACCTTTCTACTGGTGGCCCCCATCTCAACAGAATGGATGTTTTGAGTTCTTGTATTGCAGTTTCCTCTTTGATAAATTTGGCAGAAGCAGCAAGCAAATTTTCTCCTACTCTAAAAAGAAATATGTTTTAAATATTGGTCCCACACAGTATACTGAATTACTTCTATATGTCTAGTCCTAATTTCTAATTCCTGCTAGCTCAGTTCACTTACAGTTGTTTCTTATAATTTGTTTTCCCTTTTTCCTTCCAACTCTTAAAAAGGTATGTTTGTCCCTTAGAAATTCTTCATTGTTGAGTGATTCTATCTTCTGGTTATTAAAAATAACCAGAAAACATACTATGCTAACACAGTGGCAAAATTAATACATCAATTAAAAAAGATCTTTTAATATATCAATTTAAAAAGATCATTTAAAAAGATCTTAACATCAAGTACAAAATTAAGTTACATAACTAAATTGTAAGTTTACAGGTATTACTAGGAAACAAATTGGTTAGGACTAGTCTTTTGTTCAGAGGAATAAAATTATATTAATTTCTCTCATATCAGGAACATGGCTTAGTAAGTTGGAAATTATAGGGACCAAAATGAAAAGCACGCTGGAGAGTGTGTCATAGCATTATTCAAAGGCTTTTGAGCGATTTTTTTCTATGGGACATTAGGATAGAAACTAAAAGTCAAAAAGAAAGGATGTAACCACTGAATCAAATTTGAATTAGATTAACTTTGTAATTGGTTATCTTCATAAACAGGGATTGTTTTCTTCAATGATTTATGCAGTGTTAAAAACAACAACAACAAAAAAAACCTTTTTAGAGAGAAACAAATCAAATGATGAGATAAAAAGAGTTTATTAGTTAGTGCTCAGAGTCTGTCCCTAAGGCTGTGTGGAACTGTTTCGAAGTGACATACAGACCCTGGGAAAGAAATCTCTGTGGTACAGACCCCATCAGAGGTGTGGGGAGAAAGGCACTGCCACACACAGGGAATGTTGATACTTTCTTTCTCCTCTTCCACTCTTTGTAAAACAATAAGAGCGTACTTATGCCAAATAAAACGTTAACTGTTTAAATAAACTGTCTATAAAATGTCTTGAAGTCCTGCCTTCTTCTTATGTTTCTAGACAAATCAATAAAAAATTTACACAGAATACAGATTGTTTGCTTCAGGTTAGATTCTCTGATTTCAATAGGCCATGCGCCAGTGAGAAGAAAAGATGGGTTATATTCAGCCAAAGTTACCACCTTTTCAAATTCCAAAGTTCTCACTTAAGAGCTAAGGAAATTTTAAGGTATTGGTTCCTTTTCCTTTAGGCAAAATATAACTTTCTGGATTTAAGAGGCTTATTAAAGGTCTCACAAGATTTTCTCAACATCAAACAACTCTTCCAAAATGACATTTTCAGATCTAAAGCAAATGAATCCCACAGTTGTGGATTAAATTCACCTGGAAATATATGAAGGCTAAAATTAACTACTGAGTTCAAAACAGTTTTAGTTACTCAATGATGCCAAAACAATGGATGGTGTGCCTAGAATTCATTTTACAATAAAATGTGTTTTAAAATGATCAAAATATACAAAACTTAATTATTATGTGTCATCTTTCTAGTATATTACTCATTACCACTCAATGACTTGTTATCTATAACTGAGACTTTATTTATTAAATACTTACAGGACTTAAAACTGCCCCAAATAGGTATCAGTACCTGCTTGAAAGAAACGATCTAACTGAACAATGGTACTAATTTAGTGTCCATGTATTTTGAACACTTCGAACCCACTTCATTATCACAGACTCTAGAATTTTTCACTATCAAATTTTGAATTTTAAAATCCAAAGCCAACTGAATTATCAGTGACATTTCTATTTAGCAAACTGTTAATAAATTATGAAAAGACTTTGGAAAAGCAGTTTATTTAAAAGAGATGCTTTCGATAAAAATGCAAGGAAATACAAACTTTCGGGCAGCTATTCAGCAGAAAATGAAAGAAAGCCTAGATGGAAAATTACTTTGTTCTTATTCAAGGCTGGGTTCCTGTGTTTCGTTTGGTTTTTTTTTTTTTTTTTTTTTTTTTTTTTTTTTTTTTTTTTTTTTTTTTTTTTTTTTTTTTTTTTTTTTTTTTTTTTTTTTTTTGTATATATACCTTTTAGCATCTGATTCTCAATAGATATCCAGAGACATTTAGTACAATTACTTACTGTGCTGAAATACCTAGCTATTTAGAGAGAAATCTCTATTAGTAGAGGACACTGGTTGTCAGAAACTCTGTAAGATTCCTGAACTAAGAGACTGCAGAGCCTGCTGTGAATCTGCAGAGAGAAGCCCACCCACACTCACTCTGCATAAGATTGCAAATGGTATTCCTGTCACCTCTTTCACATGCAAACAGTTGAACCACACGACTATGAAATGGCACACAGGCTTTGGTAGGGTCCTGTGAGCATATGTTCAAACCAACCACATTGGCTAGGCCAGCAACAGGCGCAGCAATGTACTGGAAGACCATTTTGCATATTAAAATAAGAGTTATCAGACTTGGTCAAACAAAGGAGGCCTGGCTGGAACCCCACCCACCGCGGCTGATGCTGGCCCAGGGACCACACTTTGAGAACCACTGCAATAAGGCACTGGCATGTCAGTTTCTTAACTTCTGTTGGAAACTCCCATCAAGGTTGTATCACACACCAGAAAATCAATTCAAAAGACTCGTGTTTAAGTCACCGCTGTGCTGGCAGCTCACTTACTTCAAATTGCCAGCTGAGAACAAGTAGAATTCCTGTAATACAAGGCTCAATTCATCTAACCTCCGAATCAAATGACTTAAACATTTTTTCATTGTTTTATGTCATGTGCCTCTTAATTTTTTATTTTCAGCAGTCCCCCTTCTGTTCTTCCCTTTCAATTTCACCTATTTGGTGAGACATTGTTTCCCTCTTCTTTTCTAGTCTCATTGTTACCTTTAAGTATCCACCATGTTTACTGGCCTCTATCTCCAAACAAGACAACAGCCTCTGTTCTCTTCTGGGGTTTCTTTGTTTCCTACAGGATATAGATTTCTACCGGATTGGAAAACATTCACCAACAATTCTTATTCCACAAGTTCCTCCATTTTAAGTGGCTCTCTTTCCTTTTCTCTTTGAACTGAACACTTGAATTTGTGCACTAGGGAGAAATTCAGCTGATAATTCACCCTGGATATTTATAACTTCCCAAAGGTTCCCTTACTTTCTTCCTATAGAGAATGCTATTTCTCTACTCTTAACCTTTCTGGCTAGAGTAATTGTTAATATTTTTTTTCCCTCTAAAAAACTTGGCTTCCATTTATTACCTTTATTATAGGAAAAAGGGAGTTCTTTCTCACCATTCTTTCTTAGAAGCAGAGATGTCTTGAAAATATAACACTACATTTTTTTTATAAACACTAGACATACATATACAGATAGAACCATTTTACCCCTTTATAATATCAGCTATTCTGAAAAAAAACTTCTTTAAAAAAGGAAATGGAAATATTTTCCTTTACAAGATACTTTCTCCCTAACTTATCTCCTTTGACACTACAGCGGACAAAGTAGTGACAATCAAGGCGAGAAGCTACTTACTACTGGTCTGGGTGGTGCACTATCACACCTGACAAAGGCTGTAGTGTGGACATTTCTGATCCACAGAAGACCATGATAAAAAAGAAACTCTACCTGACGTTCAGGGGGAGAATCTGGCATACATGAAAAAACAAAAAAACAAAATCCCACACTGAATCTTCGTTACTATGGCAGACAGTCTTTTTTTCATCCTTTAGAAATTAGTCTAACATGTGCTTTCAAGAGTAGGACCAGAAGAAACCTGAAGAGCACTTCACTGGTGTTGGGTAAGCACAAACTATATGGAGGACTAGTTTTACATTAATTCCTTCAAAAACCACTGTGGTAGCAATAGTCCTTGACAAATGTTATAACAGAATAAAAATAAGCCAACAGGGCATGTCCTGGTGGAGGAGTGGTTAGGTCAATCGCCTCTGAAGGAGCCAGGTCACACACCCCTGGGTTCAGTACGGGGCCCAGGGAAAGAACCTGTGTGAACAACTAAATTAAAATAAAATAAAGATGCTGCTTGCTCCTCTCTCTCTCCCTGCTTGCAGCCTTCCTTCATTGCTGCCTGTACCTTTCCTTTAAAAGAAAACACAATTAGCAATCTGGATTTTAATTATGAAAAGACTTTCCTGCCCCCTCTCCCTCCCTGTCCCCCTCTTCTCTGTGGCTCCAGAGGTTCAGGGGTTTCAGGTGCAGAGTATAAAAGCCCTGGGCCTCGGTTCACCATCTGGAACCAGGCGTGGCAAACAAAACAAAACAAATAAAAAACAAAACAAAACTGGTGTAACTGTTAAAAAAAAATTTGCCTGTAGCAAGTCATAATAAACTAAAATTCAGTATTTTACCTTTACAATTTGATAATTTAATTTCTATTATTTCTAAGTAGGATGAGTTTAGAAAAGGTGCATGTCTACATATGTATGTGTGTGTGTAAACTTTCTAAGAATTAGTCAGGGCTTGTTCAGAGTGGATGATTTTGTTTCTAATATTAGTATTATTACCACAAATTTAATTTAAAATGCTTAATAGACGGCAATATATTATGCATCCCTGAATTGTAAAAAGAAAATATTTTAGATTCCTATAATTAAAATGTGGGGGAAAGGGCTGGGCAAATTGGGCAAAAGGGGGTAATTATATGACAAAGGATAGAAATGTACTATTAGTGGTGAATTTAATGTTGTATGTACAGCTACTGATTTATAATGATGCATATCTTATTTCATGCTACAATTCAATTTTACTTCAACAAAAATGCCTCTTCTATGATTACCTTTAAATTAACTATGGCAGGCACATTAGAGAAAAATATTTTAAATAAGAAAATTAAACATCCCTCAAGTGAGTCATCAACATTAGAGTGTAAATTATATATTTTGAAGTGAAAACAAAAGGACGTGCATATATATATAATGATTCTAGCTGAGACACAGTGAGTTAGTGAGACTGATAAACGACTTCTTCATGCTGATAGCATGTTGTCGTCTCAAATCTATTACACTTTTGAATTGATCTGCTATTATCTTTGGACAACTTTCACACCGGGAGGTGATCCCAGCAAGAAAAATGTCTTAAATGAAAAGCTTATAAACAAGATACATTTCACTGCTGTTACCTGAATAAATAAGAGCTGTTGTTAGTAGTGGTATAAAAAGTGGTCTGAGATAAAAACTGTTTTTCATATTTCACAAAAATGCTGCAATATGAATATATTAGTAATTATACATTTTAACAACTGTCTCTGTATGGATTTTGAGTATGCAAATGTCCACGAGAAGTACAGCATGACATATGAATTTACCTCTGAAAGTTGGGAGGCAAATTCTACAGACTGTTAAGGTGAATTGTGGGGAACATATGCTAGTCAATTCTTTACTATCTCTCACATTTGCCTTTTAATCTTAAGTCAGAGACTTATATAATTAAGCATAACCATAGCTATGTATAGGAAGTTAAATACTTTAATTATGACTTTTCCTAACAAATCAAACAGCAAATCATCTTACAGATTTTGCTGGGGAGCATTTAGAACTGAACAACAGGATTAAATATGCAGATTTTTTAAAAAACATTTTTAAGAAGGCTAGTGCAGCTGAATAGCTTTCGTTTATATTTTAGTTATTTTAATGGTATAGCCATAGCATTAAATGCAGGATCTATAGCAAATATTTTCTTACATGTTTTAAGATATCAATTATACTTACTATTAGTCATTATTACCTACTACATATGTTAAAATTAAAATGAAAAGGAACATCTTAAAATTCCTATGTTATTTGAGTTAGACTTAATCTATTTCATTATTAATTCACTTAAATTTTAATGGCCATCTACACTCCAACTTTTCAGCAAAGCTCTGTATATAAATTTGATAAAGAACTGTGGTTGAGGAAAAGAAAACTTTTAGGTCAATTTATGAGGATTAAAAGACTTTTAGGTTTGCAGAAACCGAAGGCACTGCAGACAGTCAGGTGTGGGGTAGTAAACAGAAAGTATTAAGAAAACAAAACAGTGTAAAGAAAACTTCCTGAACACTTCAATTTACCAGGTGTTCAGAAAACAAGATGTAACTGAGACTTTACAAAATCCCCATGTGTGTTCGTGTATGTGTGTGATAAAATGCACATTTTAAGACGAGGAAACTGAGACTTGTCAAAGTTTATATAGTGGCAAATCAGGCCTTTTTGGTCCTGAAATTTATGTTCTTAACCAGTTAGACAATATCATAGAGTCTCTATATGAAGCATGCATTGGAACTGTGGTGCGAAACAAAATTCTATTTGCATTATCCCTTATCTACACAATAGGAAACATATTAAGCTGTTGTGACACTGAATACACTGATGGCATCGAGTCTACACTGTCCTTGTTGGAAAGTATCCTGAGAGGCCCTCACCTTTTGGTTTTTGCTGCTTACATGTGATTGAACTCAATAATGTTCACGATACCTCAGGATGAGTGTGGGGCGACCCTAACATTTTTTTTTAAAGCACTTAAATGTTAGGTATCTCAAGGCAAAATAGCTAAGAGTCATAAACCTTAAAAAAATGAGTTAAATATATAAAAAGGAGAAGGGTTCTAATTTGCTAATCTTTATTGCAATGTCAAGTAGCTGCCAATAGTACTCTGCCAAGAAAATCTCTCTCTAATATATATCTATATCTATATCTATATCTATATACATACGTATACACACACACACATATATATATATATAATGGGCAATATATATACATATATGTCATTTATTTATTTTAAAGGAAAGGTGTAGCAGGAATGAGATGAGCAGAGGCAGGCAGAAGAGAGAGGAAGAAGAAGCACTTTATTTCATTCAGTTGTTCACTCTCATTGCTCCCCAAGTCCCAGTCCTGGGTCTCAAACCCGGGAGCTCAGGATGCATGTGCACCAACCCCAGAGAGCACTAGACCACTAGGCCACGAGTGGACTCCAAGAAATATACTTAACCAAGTTTGTGATCTATCCCAAAGGCAGTAGTCAAGAATGAGTAAGACAGCACTGTTTATCTCAAGAAAATCTCAATCCAGACAGAAAATTTTTAAGATTTACATTTGGAATTATTCCCAGCAATATATGATTTTGTTGCCAAGAACTATGATTGTGATCTATAATAATTTTCAGTTTTCTAAACTGCTTAAAAAGTCTGCAAAATACGGTATTTTAGAGGGCTTTGCGCTTGTTTATTTCAAAATGTGACAATGTAACAACTTCTAATTACTTTGCCAGGACATCAAGGGAATCAGACAAAACTTCACCAAACACTATAGGACTGCACTTAGCAGAGAATCTGAAAAATCAGACCTCGAAGAATCAGAGAGCAGAAAGTGTTCCCAGGATCAGGGAACAGAGGGTGGAAGATGTTGGGGAGATGGTGATCAGAGGGTACAAACTTTCTAAGAGGAGTAAGCTCTGGAGAGCTAATGTACAGTTGGTGACTGTAGTTAATACTGTATTTGTACACTTGAAATTTGCTAAGAGAATAGATCTCAAGTGTTCTCCAACCCCACTCCCCACAACACAAAAGGTAAAGTGAGGAAATGATGTGTTAATAACTACATTGGTTGGTGTGCCCAGGTGGAGTAGTGGCTAAGTCAGCCACGTCCGAAAAAGCACAGGCCACATATCTCTGGGTTCGAGTCCCAGGTCCAGGAGAAACAAATAGTGTGAACAAATAAATAAATAAATAAAAAAGAGATGCTTCCTCCTCTCTCTTCCTGACTGCCTTCCAACTCACTTTCATTCCTGCCTGCACCTTTCCTGTAAAAAAACAAAACTCCCAAACAAAAAACCTATTGTGGTAATCACTGTACTATGTGTGTATACATATATGTATGTATGTGTGTGTATATTATATATAAAAAACCATGTTGCATACCTTAAAAAGTACATTGTAGAGCGTATATATATATGGTCTTTATAAAATGGAAGTTTATAGAATTGTTAAACAGGCTTGAAAAATGTTTGCACTATGACTGAGTTTATATGTACTTAATCACATAAATCTATATTTAATAATTTATTAAATCAACCAAAAGTAAAATAAAATTATTTTAAGATATTTTATTTCATTCTTTTAATTTTTAGTTTTAATCCTAATCATAATAGTGATGCATTTCTATATCTGCATCATTTGTGATTTCATAAACAGTCCTCTCTATCTGACACATCTAAATAACATAGGAGGTTGGGTTTAGGACCTCCATGTATGTCAAACCCTGGGATGCTCAGGTTTTACATACAAAACGGAGTAGTATAGGCATATAACCTATCCACCCTCCCATATATACTTGAAGTCACCTCTAGATAACTTATAATACTCAATGTAATGTAATGGTGTAGAAATAGTTGTTACACTGTATTGTTTAGGGAAGATGACAAGGTTAAAAAAATATATGTATATGTTTCATATAGAAACAATGTCACAGGCCTAACTCTACAGTAGGTGTTTTCTATCCTTGGTTGGTTGAATTTGCAGATGCAAAACTCATAAATATGGAGGACTGACTATACATATATTTTGGAGTTGTCAAGTGTAATAAAATTTATAAACCACTCCAAGAAGAGAAGACAATGAATTTAGCTTTCTTTCCCCTCATCCCTAGTTCTGGTCTCCTACCCTGGTCTACCGCTTTGAGAGTCACAGGGGAGTGAAAGGCAGTAAATTTAGAATTTCACACCTGAGAACTACATGATTGTTGCCACAGAGATCAATCATGGGCTCTCAGGTACATTCCTAAATATCAATGAGTCTTAAAATGAAGTTAAGGTTACATAATCTCTACAATTAATTCCAATTCATTCTAGAATATAGTCCACCTTTCTCAAAAGCAGTCACAACTCCCTCCAGGATTTTATACAACACACTTGAGTTTTTTCATGCTGAACATTGTAAGACCTTAATAAGTATCTGCTGAATGAATGAATGCTTTCAGGCTTTATTTTATGAAATATCACTAGCCCACCACTATGTCAGGTAATTTCCTCCCTCTATTATCGCTATTACCAATTTAAAAAAAAAAACAATCCTATTTATTTCATAATTTACCTCCTCTGGTAAGCCATCCCAAACACATTGACAACAGAGTGACTATTCTTACAATCAAAAATATCCAAAGGTGAAAAGGCTATATGACTGTTGACAAAAATGAATCACCATGTAAGCACTTGGTAGCTGTCACTGCTTTACCAAGTCATTACTGTGTTGGGAGTGTCATTTACTTCAATACTAAATAACTGATACTAAATCAACAAATTTTCTTTCAAATGTGTAGTCTAAGAAAGGAGTAAAGAAATACGAAGAAGCTAAAGTGTCAGGTGCTTTACATATGACATTTTAATGAACCCTCAAAAAAATCTTTGTGAAGTACTATATTCTATGAAAAAAAAGATAAAAAATGTCTCAGTAATCTGCAAGGTTACATAGCTACTTGGATGATGGAATTTTAGCCCAGATCTGTGTGCAAACCAATGCTTTTTCCAGTATGCCAGGACCAGAGAGAAGGGATTTTCTATTGGTGCACAATACAATTGGAACAAGATGACTTCTGGTGGTAGTATTCTAAAGTGGTGCAGAATATGAGGTGAGATGCTAAGAAATCATAAAAACGGTCCTACCAGAATCAGAGGGGTTATCAAATAGAATTTAATAAGCTTATTTGGCTAATTGCATGTTCAAGAATTTAATCTTATGGGCTAGGAAGAAAGGGTTCTGAGAACAGTGTAAAAGAAAACAGGCTTTGCCTCAGGTTTGGAATTAAAGGAGAAAGAAGTAAAATAGGTAAAAGTATGCTAAGGAAAACTGAAGAAATGCAGGAAAAGATAAGCGATTATCTTTGGCAGTTTATAAATTAATTGTGATGAAGAGAATGAAATTTTAGAGAAAGCCGCAATTTTTAAATTGAACAAAAATTAATTCTAAGAAAAAATAAATTGACCACATGGTCATGATGCTAAGTAGAAATAAACACATACATGTACACATGCACATGTATGCACATCAAGTGAGGAGGATTGATAGCTTTTTCACAGATAATATTTAGTGATGAATAAAAATATTTTAAAAACTCAAAAAAAAGCTGCTGATGAAGAAGACAGTTTTCTCAAAACAAATAGGTCATATTGAGAAAAGGTTAGTGACTGACTCACGATCATTAGCTATGACTGAAAGTAATGGCATAGATAAGACATTTATTTTGGTCATGTTCAGCAAAATGCTAGAAATGAAGAATGAAGTCATGAAGAAAACATTTCTATTTTGCACTACAGAAATTAAGATGATCATGTATGGATGTTTTATAAAGGATATGCAAAACCAAACAATACCAGAGAGTATGTAATATTTAAAATTTGTTGGAATTATGTTTTCAAAAATCATTTAAGGTCTATAACCAATGATTAATACATACCTTCTTAGTGTCTTAATTTCTGTTAAAAAAGAAACTAGTTCACCTCAATTAAACAAAATAACACTCCTACTCTATTGTATAGTGTCTTCATCATGCTCAAAAGACACCAAAAGCTTTAAATACCTGAAATAAAACTGGGGTCTAACTTCTGACTGATGTGGAGACAATGCATCTATCAAGGCTTTTACTGATTCATTCCAAACATTTATGACTTCAGTTAATTAAAGGTTTCAAGAATATGAATAGTTGCCTTTCATTATAATTTGAAGGTTTTTTTTTTTTTCGTAAGTGCAAAATTAACAGACTTAGGGTTCTTACCTGCAAAAATTTACTGATTTTTTTTTTTTTTTAACGAAAGAAGCAGGCAGGAATGAAGGCAAGTTGCCAGGCAGACAGGAAGAGAGAGGAAGAAGAAGCAGTTTATTTTTACTTAGTTGTTCACACTGGTTGTTCCCTCCCAGGCCTAGGACTCGAACCCAGGGGTATGTGGCTTGCTCCTTCAGAGGCGATTGACCAGGGTGCATTAAAATTCACCTACTTTTAATGACAGGAATAGTGAAATAAACAAGAGTCTGTTCCGGTAAAATTACAGTTTAGGCTTGGCCTACATAACATAAAAAGATGAATTTGACATAAATATTCTAGCTAAGATAAAAACTTTTTCTTATCTACGGGGGAGAAGAAAGCTACTTCATGGTAAAAGATATGTGGTTCCACTGTTAGCCAATTAGGTCACCTTATGCAATGGCTATGATGATGATGATGATGATGTGACATTTAAAAACTATGGATCATCATATCTACCTAGCACTCTACTTACATTATTTCATTTAATACTCATTACACTATTTTGAAAAAAGTGTTATTATGGCATTGGAAATGACTCAGATTAAAAAAATTTGTAGATGATCCCATAATCTAAATGATGAATCATCAGTAATTCAAAACCCAGTGTACATTACTGCAAAGTACATGCTCTTCTCATGAGGCTGACCAAGTATGTTTGTATCCCTACTAGATCAACCAGGTTTTACTTAAGAATATATATCGATATTGATTCCTAGGAATGATCTTGTCAGTCCACAGGCTACTTTCTTATCTTAATTACTGGCATTAAGTCTGCAACACAAGCAAGTGGAGGCTGTAGCATTATTATTAGTTAAAATAATCACACATTCAAGACCTCATGCATTTGTTTACACTTATCTTAGTAATAATCCAAAGATGCCTACTGGGTCTTTGTATCTCATACTTTATTTCAGAATGAGGTTTCCGATTCAGTACTCTTGTACTTGAAAGGATTTGAAAACTCAACTTACACAGTTGCTGTAGACACGAGTGTTATTCTTTAGGCAAATTCAGGATCAAATTTTATCTTTGATTTCACATTTTGAATGAGTAGAAATTTTTCTTTTAATCTAATATTTCACATTTAAAAACTAAATTTGAAGTTTTTGAAAAAACTCCATTTAATACGCTGAATTCAAATTTTGCTCCCACTTGCATATTCTTGATTTGAGACTAAAATATAGACAAATATGTATTATTTCAGGGATACATATTTTGGAGGCCAACAGACAAGGTTTCCCTGTTGAAAGAACAATGAGTTAAATATTTGCTACAAGCTGACAGCAGAAACTAGAAAAGTTCAAGATGGCAGGCACACTGGGGTTTTGCCAATGGCTGCTTTTCACTGCCTCTCTCATTCTTATTTACTTTGGGTAACAGATAACACGTTTGATTTAAACCTCAAACCTTTACAATGTTATGACACAAGTTCCTTGTATAACATTAAAAAAAAAAATATGGGCTTAAAAGCAACTTTACTCTTGGGAATATGACTTAGAAGGGTAACTATACCTCAGTTTGTGCCTGTACTTCCTGTATAATTATTCATATTTTCCTCTCACTCCCAAATTGCCCTAGTTTGATGATAAATTATCTGATCATTGTAGGACTTAGACATTGAATTAGGAATATAGTAGATTCCCAAATTAACCTCCTTTTTAAGTTACAAATTTAAATGAGCTTTAAATATAAACCTAGCAAATCCTTGGACATCATATATCCCTCTTCCTCTTTCTTCTATTACTCTTAGAAATGTACGCATATCCTTTTTACAGGCCTTGAAGGCATACCATAAGTTACTAAAAATGAAGGATCTGAAGACACCGAGAATCCAATTGATGTATATTCTTCATTAGTATATAATCTGAGATGAGCTTAAAAGGTTTTTTTGTTGTTCTGTTGTTTTTAACAAATGGTGATGGCGAGACTCTCAACAATTAAGAATTTCTTAGCCTAGGTCAGGTTCAATACTGCAACTTACGATCAGTAACCCTAGCTTATTCATTCTGACACTTTTCTATCATCTGTGATACTCTCTTTTCCCACCGGTGCCTATGTCCTGGCTAAACTATCTTTAACAAAAGGAGATGGCATCAGTCAGGACACTGAAGTTAATGGGTTACTTCTCAGTGGCATTTTACGTAAAGCTGTATCTTTAATTATGGAGGATCTTACTACTTACCACCTTGCTATGCAGGTGGAGCCACCATTTTTCAAATGAGAAGGCCTTGCCCTGGTCCTGTCAGGTCACCATGTACTGACTGCTAGCGAGACTTCTAGTGGACAAGGATGACTCAGAGCTGATGGTCTTTGGATTGCCTTTGCTTTTCCCTAGAAATACTCAGCACGATGATAAAAGGGGAAAAAAGGAGACATCCTAGTCTGGAAAATAATGCTTGTTTAGGGATTTAATTTTTTTGAAGATGTAGTTGGCAACTGATCTCCTATTAAAGTAACCCAGGACATCTCAATATTTAAATTAAAAATGCAACAATAAAGAGTTAATATAATGTGCAATTTCATACATTAATAATTCGCAAACCATTACTGAACTACAAGGTAAAAAGCTATGGGAACATAACTAATGAACTATCAATGCCAAAGTAGGCTTCATAACAAAACAAGACTTTAATAAATGTTTTATTAAATGGCTACAAATGGACCATCTTGTTAGCGTCTAATAGGTAACTACTAATACTTAATTCGCATATATAAATGAGGAACTTGCAGGCAATTAACTTCACAATCGCTGAAGGTCAAGGCTTCTCAATGAGCATTACTGGGTTACGCCTTTAAGTCCTGCTGCTACACTGGGGCAAGTGCAAGCTTTTCCTCAGCTGCTCTGCATTTGCAGGCGACTGTTATTATGCACTGAAGCAGCTGGAGTAGAAAATCAACAAAAGATGAGCGACAGGCTAGCAAATGCCCTAAAAGAGAATTGTATAAAGTATAAGAACGAGTGAGCTCAAAGAAAAGAAATTCTAAGAAAATTCTAAGCAAGTACTGGCTTTATATATAGGCACAGATTATTATTTATAGCTTACGATGAAATAATAAGGTTATGCTTAGAAACTGCAAGTGTGTGTTTGGATCTAGATGTGACTCCAGGAGATCTGAAACTCATCGGAGAATATAGACCAGAACTACTCTATTTACTGAGTAGAAATACACAGTACATAATAATATAGATTGTCTCCATCAGCAGAAAATGGTAAATTTATTAGAGAAAGGAAATACATATTTTTATGGAAGCAAGAAACTGCTGGTAAACAATCCCCCTTTCTTTAATACATCGAAATGAAAGCTACATGAAACAGATAGGACGAGGTAGAAAATCTTTTGTAAAGTCTTCTCTACCCATTCATAGTGACTGTAAGTCTACACATTATTTAGATTTTCATGCCATTACTACATGCCATTTGCAACCAATTTTACCAACATATGAAGTAAGGAGGTAAAAAAGGGGAGTAGACAAAGAGAAAAAAAGTTTCCAAAATTCTTATGCATGCATAACTGAGTTTCAGAGTTTAGAGCTGTTTTCTCTAAATGACACTTTCAGAAAAGTGAGAATTAGTGAAATGAGCATAGGTACAGATTGCCCAAGATGAAACTATGCACTGGATTAAAAATTAGTTAAAGGTGGACACAAGTCTGTATGAAGTTGTTAATACAGCTGAAACTGAGCCTGAGAATCAAACTCAATAGGGAACCTTAACTAAAAAAAGAAAAATCAATGATAAATAAGACTGGTTCTTCACCTCAAGAGTTCCAACCAAGTGAGACTATTAAAGAAACCACAGTAGTAACTGTGTCAGTTCAGTGTGAGATTTTCACATCACTGCTTAGCTTGATTCATTGAGTACCTGCAAGCTGAAATACCATTTCTTTTGATAAGCAATATTAGAAGAGATGAACATTAGAAAATGAGAAAAGAATAAAGCTAAGCTACAGGTAAAATATTTTAGCATGATATAAATACATACATATAAATTTTGTTGTTTTATCATCTTTTCTATTAGTGAGATTATATTAACTAGTAGATGTTTTTCCTATGTTAATTCATAAAACCATAAAACACAATTGCATTGACGGCTCACTAATATTATTGCTTTGAAATGGAAGAAAACTTCAGTTAACTGCTTATCCTGAGGGTGATTTCTCATTTAATCTCAATAGACAGAAACCAGCTATGCTATCACATAGGGTTATGTGGGCTATCCTTTACCCGGCTTCTTTCTTTCCAAACTTCCCACCAACCCAAATTTATTTGTGCAATATGAGGAATCACAAGAGTACATTTTGTCTTTCTCTAACATTATTCCAAGTCCCTTCACTTCTAAACCATGGCTTCCAGGATCAACAACTCACACAGATACCTGGTCACTGACATCCTAAAATTAACATCCCTAAAATGAAACATGTTTCTGATGACTTAACTTGACATATTTCATAAATATTTGCCAAAACAATTATTGTCAACTCCAAGGCAATTATCCATATTCAATTTGATGACTCGACTGGAAAATTACTTTTTTTCCTAATAAATTTTTTCCAAATGACAATCGTGAATCAGTGTTGATTAGTTGTTCACTGTGTGATAATTAATTATCCTGGGTAAAGGTAGCTCTGTGCTAATAAACTCCAGAAAAAAGTCTGTACTACAGGATTTTTTGTCTTCAGTGAAGAGAAATTTTCTGTCTGCTTACTTCTCCTGTACTTTCTCTTTGTAATTTCTCCCAGAAGAGTGTTCAATAATACAAAATAAACAATAAAACCCAACTACTCTTGGCTGACACTATAGATAAAAAGGTAAGAGTTCTTGGGAATGTTGTTCTGAGGTCAAGAGTAAAAGAAAAGATAAAGATTTTTATTGTTGACAATGAACTGTGAGGGCCTCCTGTTAGCTAATCCTCAGGACAGAATTGGCTTAGAACATGCATTTAACAGCAAAAAAAAAAAAAAAAAAATCACAATTTATTCATTTGGAGACCCATTTCTTTCTCCAGAAGCTAATTTAAATGCTGTTATTAGCCTGGGGCTCCATAGGACACAGCATTTTGAGGGACTTTTCCCCAGAGGATCCAAAGCCCTCTATTTTTTTGCTTTTATGGGATGATAATTCTTTTTTTGAGTCCAGAGAAGGACAGGGCAGGAAAGACATAAATACTAACAGGGATATTAGGAGACTTTACTGCAAAACTCCTGATGGAAGATGAGCCATGAGGAACACTGTTGGATTATGCAATACATGAGATGAAAGAGACACTGATGGCTGAGGGTCTGTCCAAGGAAAGAAGGCAAACTTTCTCTATACCTGGAGATATTTAATAATAAAATGGATTAGTCTAAAATAGTTCTTACTGATTTGAGTTTCTGGGTTTTTTTTTTTTTTTTGAGCAAATAGCCATGTGCAGACCGGCTTGGGCTAGAAGTCATCATTTAAGAACACAAACCACGCACCAGTTAGTTACCAAAAAAAAAAAAAAAAGAAAAAGCTAAACTGGTGAAGTGTCAGGAAGAAATGACTGGGACATCACAGGGCAGTGAGTACAAATGATTTTGTATGGTTATAGATTCCTACTTGCCTGACCGCCCCCCCAAAACAGGAACGTCTCATGGATCAAGACCCCAGTTCCATATAAGAATTTCCAAATGGTACTGCTTATAAATGAGTGGACGGTCTGAGGACATAATGCTGTGGGGAACTCTGAAGAGTAGGTCTCATCTCCCTCATACTGCAAAAAACTAAAACATCCTTAACAAATGCTCATCTGACTTCTAAGTACTCTACTACTTGGGAATCCACTATAATTTTCTGATGTAATAGACAAAATGTCATCAGTGAAAGCAGAGATATCAAGAATCATGTAGATACCAGGTAGATACCAGACATGTTCACTAATCAAGCTGGGTCTGAGAATCACATTTTACTTCTTTCTCCTTTTTATTCCTTCTTCCAAATATCTGATCATTTTTAGATGAGAGCAAATGTTATGAAGGAAAAATTTTACAAAGTCATTTACTCTGGTCTCTTGTAGGCTGTGAAATATGTGAAAAGGATAAGAAAGTTCACTAACCCAGCAATTAAAAAATTGCCAATAATCTGGAACTATTCTTAGAGAAGATAAAACAGAGTGCTAAAGTATAGCACATTTAGATTAGTGAGACAGGGGGTTGGGCTAACTCATCTCTCCAAGGAGATGGTAAAACAATGTGCTTTGACTACTGCAGAAAATGCAGTCTGGAGGCACGTGTTCTGTGTTCCTAATCATAAGGATCTGGAAGCATCACTTAGAGGCGTTACCTGCTTTCCAGTGGTACATTACTGCCAAGGACCCAGCTGTCCTGCAGCTGGACGGACTCGGGTGTGGTTTGCAGCTCGGCGGGCAAAGCAGCCGGCGGGGCCGGACTCTGGTTCCTTCTATTGGTCAAGGAGTTTCTATTGAGAGAAGTGATGGATGGATGATGCTGAGCAGAGTGCTGCTTATGGGAAGGTGGCAGAGGCTGCAGGGTGGACTGGCCTTGGTTGTTTGCAGGTTGCTCTGGAAAAAAAAAAAGAAAGAAAAGAAAACTCATCAGACACACACATGCACCTATATTTATGTGCACACACGTATCTAAAACACACTACCCATTTCTGGGAATCCACTGTAAATTAGAATTAGAATTAAAAACTGCATATACATCCATAACCTAATAAATTTGCATATTATTCTATTAAGCGGGTGTTCAGTGACATTCTCTAAGAGCAAGTTTACCCTTGATACACAAAGTTCTAATTAATATACAACAGATGGTAAAATTGCTTTTGGTTTTAATTTGTTTCAGATTTTTTTTTTTCCATCGGGTTTTATTAACACCTACAGAAAACAGCATCTGACAGCTCCCCTAATGTGCCTTTAGATTTCAGCTTTTTTTAACAAACCAACCCTGAAATTAAATGGGTAATTTCAGTAGAACACAAAGGTTTTCAAAATGCATATAATCCCTATAATTATTTAATGGAGTTTTTTTAAGCTTTATTTAACTGCAATAAATTATTACAAGCTAGTTGCTAAACAGCAGTAGACGACTCTAGTTCAGTGCATTTCAAATAAGGCAGATCTGCACTATGATCCACTGATAGACGCTAAGTATTCTTTAGCAGAAGGTCACTCTGTGAAGCAGATGTTGTTTCATGGATATTTAACAGACTGAATCACATCTGATTACAACGTCAGAAGACTCATATACTTAATGACCGTTACATCCATTAGAACACACACAGAACAGATTTTCCAATTTCACAGTATGCAGTATAACCACATTTTGGAGTAAGTCATAGGTGACCAGAGCAACTCATGCCACTAAGTCAGTGGTACAAATATTTTGCTCTAAACCAGAATCATCAAGGATCCAGCAACTTCAAAACAAAAACACAATGCTAGGGGGTAACCACAGAAGAATTTCCTAACACTTAGAGGTCATAAGTCAAAATTCACAAGTTAATGCAACATCTGAGACCTACTTTTCAATCTCATCACCTAGCTTTGGCCATGCTAGAATTCACAAATACTGCATTTTAGCAAACAGGCGGATGACACCTTAATTTAATGTTAAACATTATGGTTCCACACACATAAGATGTCAATTTTTGACTAAATGCTGTACAAAGTGCAATATAATTTTAAAGTGATGTATTAAATCATGCTATTAATATAAATGCATGTATTAAAAGAGAACAGGAGACATAGGGACTATCTTTCACCTACAACGTGAACTCCAGCAGTGATTGCTAAGCCAAATAACACAGCTGAACATTGTAATTCTGGTTGCATGAAATGAGTACACGCTACGTAATAGTTTGAATATATATTATCAGACCTCTTCACAGGGTACAACAATTAAAATAACTCCTCCCAGAGCAAATAATATCAGTAATTACAGCCAGCTTCTAATAGTCTCCAATAATCCATATCATATAATCTAACAACTAATAATTTCTTACTCTTGAAATGATGGACAGAGTTAATACCTAAATATATGAAACAGAGCTGCTTCCTTGTGCACCCTCTATTCTTGAAAATCCCTGTTCTAGAAAATAGAGAAAACTTGTTAGATCTATTGTTTTGAAATTCAAAAAATGATGAATGCCTACATCATAGCTAATTTGCAATTAGATTTTGAGAAAATGCACATATGTTCTAATTGCATTTGGGGGAAAAAAGGAACAGAGTGTTCAAAAAACTATGAAAAAAATATTTTATTCAGGTATCATAACACTGAATAGTTTTACCTTCTCCAGCATCAGAACTTATGAGAATCTCTACAAATGACTTTAAGGAACATTTTAAGCTACTCATAGGATGACATAATGCTAGACTATGTTGGCATCCGCAGAATGGGAGAAAAAGTGAAAAGAAAAAACATTTCACAGAGAAAAGTAATAAGATTGTGCTTAAAAAGCAGTGGGGTAGGTCAAATGACTCTGCTTTTTAAGCACGGTTGAATTAAAGAATTATATTTTATATATTATATACATATTATACGGGATAAATTGCACATTAGCTATTATGCTATATAGAAGAAAGAACGGTGTTGAATACATCAAAATACCAAATTTAATTCCTAAATCTGTCAAACATCATGATAACAAGTCTGTTTTCTCATCTGCAATGTGGAAAATAATGCTGCCTCATCTAGTTACTAGTACAATCTAAGGATTAGTGCAGCTAAGGAGTCAATGAAATGGACTTAATCATTCATCCCACAAACATTTACCAAAGCTTGAAGGTCCAGGGGTGGACTAAGTTAATAGCAGGTGAAAGTACAGTGTAAATGGTAAAGCATTATGGGTACTAAGATTATTATTAAAAAAGATTTTAAAATTTATCACATATTATAATACACTGAATTTAAGATTCTGATTCTTAAATCAAACAAAAAAAGCTTTCCACTTATGGTTTCAAAAATAATTAATGCTGCGGTGGCTTTTCTAGGTTCATTCATCCTTTTGGCAAGTATTTATTTAGAATATAAAAAGTGTAAGACAACATGTGCAAGACCCATGCTCTTTCAATGAGATTGGTTCAGCTTAGTGTATTCTGTTTGCTGAAATCTCTTTTGATTTGACTACATAATCAGGAGGCTTATCAATAAGACAAATACAGATAATGAAACTAGGTTCAAACTTAAATGATAGAGGAGAATAAGTGCAGAGTCTGTGTGAGATGGGATGGTTAGTGAGAGATTTAAATTCTGCTTTGACCACAAACAGAAGCAAAATCTAAGGATTCAACTGAGAATCGAAGCTGGTTCTAGATATTGGGGTTCGAAGGACATATGTAGTTGGGAGTATGTTTTTATTAAATCAATTAATTTAAGATAAAATATGTATATCAAGTAGAATAAGATACAATAAAATTAAACATAGACAGGAAGATAGAACAAAAGTGAAAGAGGGAAAGTGAAGATAAACCCAGATATGACATTCCTGGACAAAATATGTAATGTATAGACCTATAGTTTTGTTTTTTTTTAAGGAAAGGTGCAGGCAGGAATGAAGGTAAGGTGTAGGTGGGTGGGCAGGAAGAGAAAGAAGAAAGAAGCATCTTTTACTTTTATTTAGTTGCTCACACTGGTTGCTTTTCCCTGCACCAGGGACTCGAACCAGGGGAAGGCGGTGATTGACCCAACCGCTATTCCACTGGAGCGTGCCTAGACCTATATTTTTTTTAAATTAGTATACGAATTTGGCTGTAAATTATCTGGTTGCCAACACTAACAGGGAAATATGATCAGTTATGTGATTTGATGGGATTGTTTTTGAGATAAGAGGGTTAGGAAAAATGTAAATTATTTTATTCATAATGAGCATGTATGTGTTATAATTACATTTTAAAAATCAACGAAAAGAAAAAACAGAAACAAAAAGAGAAGCCATAACTATCACTTGGATTCGAATGGGGAGACATTACTCTTTAAATCCTTAGAGGCAAAAAAACTGACTAACCAGGGAAAGTTTTATGACCAAGGTTGAAAATGGACCCAAGGAAACAGTGCAGGTGTAGACTTGGAAACAACACTTAAGAATCCAATAGAAGGAGGAAGATCCACAGACAAATCACCAAAACAGCAGCGACAGCCTTTAGCTTTAAGCTCATCCATTGACACAAGTTTTGTATAGACTTGAGAATAAATCTTGGATGTAATGCATCTGAGTTACGGATGGGACAATCAGACCTCACAGAGTCACCAGGTTTAATGTTCCTGATACATAGCTTTGAACATGTCATTTTACTCCCAGAAAACTGCAAATGGCTTCCCAGTGCCTATACAACACATAATGAACTCCAAAGGTGAGTGTTCCATTTGTTCAAAGACAGCTCAGCCATGGAGTTGCAAACATTTTCCCCAAGCATCCTCTCCATGTCTCTTTGCTCTAGTTAGGCTCGCTGTTCTCACCATCTGGCACACACTTCCACTTAAGCAGAGTTACTTCTGTCTGGAAAGATATTTTCCTCCGTTTCTCTATATCTAAATCCTATATACTTCTGTTTTCTTCAGGTAGAGAGCAGTGATTTCTTCTCAGCCTTCTAGGAGACCTTTACCTGTTTCTTTTACACATCTCTTCACATTCCCCTCTGTGTCACAATTCATTTTATAGGTCTTCTGTCTCCTATTAGTCTTCATGGGTAGGATTCACCACTAACTCATCTTTGGGGAGTTTTTTAAGTTTTATTGAAAAAAGGATTGCAATCATAATGTTATATAGGTTTAAGGCGTGCATTTATTGTAAATCGACATCTGTATATAACAAGTTTGCCACCAACAGTACAGTCACCTTTGAACCCCTAAGGACCACACCAGGTTAGATACTGAGCAAATATTTGTTGAGTGAGTATTAATGAAGAATTCAATGAAGAGGGCCTTAAGTAGTAAAAGGGGAGCCTGTCCATTTTGACTTTAATTGCAAAGTGCTTTTGCAAATCTGTTTTATTTCCCCAACTAAATTCTTAGACCCTGTAGGGACTCAAATTTCTTTGGATTTTTTAGCACTTTCACTATGTCTTGTACTTCAAAGACTCCTAAAAATGAGATTTACTGATGACATTTATAGAAATAATAGCACTTGGGAGGGGGTTCATCTCAGACAGGGTGTTTTCTCACTCAGCCTAGAAATTGTTTTTTGGGAATTCTTGGGGAATCATAACAAAAGTTCCAATGTTTAAAATCTACCTTTTAAGGTTTGCATATAATGGAAAGATTAAATAAAATACATAAGTATATACAAAATGTAAACATGCAAGATATGAAACATATAAAAACAGCTTACAGGTCACCAAAGAATGTATTTTATTGGTATTTTAAAGCTTATGATGAGAAATGCTTTAGGCATCTCAGAAAAGGTATAGGTTTTATTTTTTCAAGATAGTCTCTTTTCTAATATATTTATATATGTATATATATAAATAATTACATATATATGCCTTTACTCATATCATTCTATCTGCTTATCTTTATTTTTCAAGTTCCTACTGCTCACAAAACTTTCACGGATGTCTAACAGTTGCTTGCTTTTGTTTGATATATTAAACAAAAATAGTAGGTATTTTTTCTAATTTACATTAATAATAAACATGAGAGAGAAAGAACTTGGATCTTATTTTTCAACCGCTTGCCACCTAAGACGTTAGTTCTCTAACACAACAGTGTCATTGAAGACTGTCTCATTAAGCCTATCAGCATGGGGTAATAACTTGGATCATCATATATACTGAATAAAGTATGTTAATTATCAAAGCACAAATTGGGCTAGAAGCCACAGAAGCTATTTGACAATGGACTAGGCTCTAATTTAAGCAATGCATAAAAACCCCAATTCTAAGTAAAGGCAAGTGTAAAAAGAGCTCAGCACAGAGCAGAAACTTCTGGCAACTTTTCCTGGAGAGCAGATGTGCTGTTATGAATCAATGAGGTGAAAGGTGCTATAGAGGCAAAGGACAATAAATATGGGGTATTTATTTTTCATGGGATATTTATTTTTTAGCGGGATATTTATTTTTTAGTGGGATCCTTTCTTGAATAAGTTATGTATCCCTCTGAGCTTCACTTATTTTTATAGTGCTTATTTAAAAGATCTAAAAGATACTGTGCCTGACATACAGTAAGTGCTAAGTGTAACTTATTCATGCTGGGGACGAAAGAATTCCCTTCAGGGCAGAACACCATGAGGAAAAACAAAATAATTGAAGAGCCTTGTCAGCAACTAACGCCATTATCACAAGAAGTAAGAACACACAAATATGTCTGAAGAGGGAAAGGTCTTCTTGTAACAAATAAGAAAGGAAGAATCAGAAATGCCCTAAGAATCAAAAATAAACTAATGTCTGGTCAGTTTCCATAGAAGAGGAAATTTCATTTCTTGATCATAAAGTAAGACTGAGTCTTTTCCCCACCTAGTTAGGATCACAGAATCAAGTTAACAATAATAACACATGTGATAAAGGAAAACTTGTTAAAAACATTTTGTAAAGCATATTTGGGCATATTTCCTAGCTAGTGTTTCCGTTTTAATTGGAAGTTACTATTGGCAGCTTCTGTACCATTGGGCTCCAGCTCCTCTCTGCTTTACAGCCCTTAGCTGTGGTCTTCAGGGAGCAGAGTGGAAATGGACTTTCAAAGAGGAAAGCTGGGAGAGAAAATAATACCTGCTGGGAGCTGACACTCTCTTTGTGCCGGTGGATGTCTGCATTTGCCCAGGCGCACCTCTGCTCCTGTAGGAGGAACTGGCAATGAATGTGAGATCAGAGGTGAGGAGGAGAAGAGGGCGGGCACCTGCTCTGAACAGGGTGTCGCCAGGGCTGTTCCAACAGCTCTGCCCCACCCACTGCCTTCCCAGTGTAGTCGCACTCCTTCCCGGGATCTCATCCCTGGCTGCCTGCAAATGTCCCCAGGGAGGAAGTCCTCTAAAGTGGAAGCTGGTGGATAGCTGTGCGGCTTGAAAATAACTGTTTTCAGGTTGAGTAAAGTTTGCTAATCAAAGACAAATAGGGGTGCAGGATGGAGCGGAGGGGCAAAGAGGAATGGAAAG
>RJWH01000864.1:246854-437852 GCA_004363575.1 Solenodon paradoxus
GAGAGACAGAGAGAGAGGAGAGAGACAGAGAGAGAGGAGAGAAAGAGAGGAGAGGAGAGGGAGAGGAGAGAGAGAAGAGACAGAGACAGAGACAGAGAGAGAGAGACAGAGAGAGAGAGGGGAGGGAGAGAGAGAAAGGAGGGAGGGGGGGGGAGGGAGAGAGAGAGAGAGAGAGAGAGAGAGAGAGAGAGAGAGAGAGAGAGAGAGAGGCTGATTTTAAGAAGCAGTGACACAAAATAACTGCTAGACATTATTCTTCCTATGGCTTGGCTTGCTTTCTTGGGCATTTGAAGATGCAAGTTGAACAAACAGGCTCTGGTTCTGAGGCCTCCGCGTTTCCGGCATGACCCGCACACCGCGTTGACCCAGACGCACATTGAGAAGGCGCCAAGCCCATGTACCGGTGATTAGCAAAGTTGGAGTTAAAGCTCTTGTTTCTGGATCTTAAAATGGATTCATTCTCCTTGCGTCCTGGTGGTCTGCGGTTTGGGACGCCGGGGGCAGTGCACACACAGCCCGAGGTCTCCTGTCCACGCGGCGGGGCGAGGAGGGGCGGGGGCAGGGGAGGGGCGTGCGGGACCGAGGAGAGGACACCTAAATAAAGTACTTCTTCCCTCTCTGTCTGCCTGCTCGCCTGCCTTCATTCCTGCCTGCACCTTCCTCTAAACTTACAAAAACAGGATGCATTCTCTTTCCACCTCCTCTTCCCTTCTCCTACCTCTGAAACAAAACCGGAATTTTCCTCGAAGCTGATCTCTTTCTTAAAACAAGTCACCAAACACAAGAGAGAAAATTCTTTTCGCTGCTGTGGATTTTGTTACCGTTATTATTTCAACCTTCACGTCCAGACTTGGGCACACAAGGACATCACGGCTCTGTGTTTTGAAAATTCTCATCTACTTCTTGGATTTCTGTGAATCCAGCTTCATCTTTAGCTTATTATTTTGTTAGCTTATCAGCGGATTCAGTGGCCTTACGGAAACAGCTTTTATTCACCTTTCTAAGAACTGTTACTGTGGTAACAGAGGCCGGTTCCACCGCACACATCCCAGGCATGCGGTTTTCCACGCCGGGTTTTCCAGTGGTCAGTGTAGGCAGTGACACCTCCCTCATCTGGTGACATTTCGGCCACTGTTAGGAAGGGTGCGTTGTAAATTCAAAATGGTTTAGGACACTGAAAATAGTCAATTCTATTACGAAACATCCCTTTTGCCCAGAAAAACCTCAGCTACATCACAGACATTTAGCTGTCATTATCTTCCCACGAAGAAAAAAAATTATACAGCAAAAATTTCCCTCTTATCTGGGGAAAAAAATGAGTTAAGGATATAAGTGTTGAGTCACAGCACAAATTCAGTGGAGCCCCTCTTAGAGCAAAACACATTTAGGTATTTAGGGTGCAGTCTTCTCTCCTTTCCTACCCTGTCCCACTAGTACTCTATTTATAAGACAACCACCTACAATGGTAAATGGAAAATGGAAAAGACCTCACTCTGAAAAATCGCTTTCACATAAAACTTGCTCCTCTGTGTCATTATTTTATGTAGTGATGCTCATATAAGCTGAGTATCTGAAAGTGAACAGTGCATTCCATTTTGCATTTAATATCTTTGCGACCTCAGCCACCTTTGGTTAAAATATGGCACTGTGTAAAAAAAAAAAGTGTCATCCTAAATTATCTGTGACTTAAACATGTCAGGCAGTTGCATGCATATCAAATGAAAATTTCAAATGTGCTTTGAAAAGCATTAAAACATTGTCGAAGTCAACAAAATTGTCTTAACCACCTTTATCATCAGACTATTGCAAGGTTATTTATATAAAGACATTTGAATGTGAAAATCCTTGAAATAAATGAAAAGATGCAAAAGGAATACTTACAGCGACCAGAGAGGATTATTTAAGTGAGCATAGACCAATTGATTTATTGCTCTTAATGAGTTAGTTTGATATTTGGCTTAGTTTCTTTAGAGTCACTCACTGAAATGAGGATTAGAAGAAATAAAATATGAGTCTTTAAATCTTTTCAGGCTCTTTCCAGCTTACCTGCCAACTCCCTCGCTGTATAATACACTCACAATTTGTGAGTAAAATAGAATACTCCATGGATGGATTCATTTAGCGTATCGCTGGAGTATCCTAACATCAGGCACTGAGAATACATCAGCGGAGTAGGCAGCCCAAACCCACTACACTTAATGTTTAATATAACTGAACTGGAAACAAAAGGATGAGCCAGAAACAGAGAGGAGAGAAAAAATGAGAGCAGGGGAGCTGACTCTCTAGAGTCCCTGAGAGAGGGCTGTCTGTTACCTTTCAACATACATGAAGAGACCAGAGAAAATGCCTCTGCTGTTACTGAGACCCCTGCTGAAGGCCTGAACCCCTAAAGCGCTATGCTCTTGGTCTTAGACTTACAACAGGTTCTCACTGCAGGGGAAATAAGGAATTGTGTTGTGCTTCCTTAAGTTCTGGATAAGAAACAAAACAACTCCTGAAAATGTTCACTACTGGGTTGGGTCTCCCTGTGGTTGAAATTTATACGCTCGACATGGCTCTGGAACACCAAGCCAAGAAGTTATATTAAAAGTGGTCCTTGGTCACCAACATTCCTCCTAGAAGCACGGGCAGAAGCAGGCACAAAACGTCTTTAGAAGAATGTGCTCTCAATTCAAGGCACATAGGAGATCTACAGATAAAGCCCTACTTTTAATGAACGTACAGTCTGAAATCACAACATGTAACAGTAAACAATCCACCTTGAGTTAAAAATCTACAGATAAAGGGAGCTGATCTTCAGATAAAAACTTCAGTTAACTATTAGATAAAACTCTAAGACTGTTAAGAATGATTAAGGAACTAAATTAAAAATAAAAGAATATGGGAATGTGAAAAAGGAAGGTTATTCTTTAAAAAAGTAGACTGTGTATTAATAAGAAAAATGCAGCCATTGGAATTACAGGAACTTACTGGGTGTTTGAAAGAGTATTTGGGTTTAACTGTACAGAGCACCAGTGACCTGGTAAAGGGATCTGGAAAAATCACTCAGATGGCACCAGAAAGGTAGAACCCTCAGCTATGAAAGAGTAGTTCAAAGACAAAAAAGAAAACTCAAGTCCAATATTCACCTACTAAGAGTTCCAGAAGGCAGTAAGAATTTTCTTTAGAGCTTTCTCCAAAGCAACTCAGACCATGCTTATGGCTATCAAGTTACACAGAACAGAGGCTTAACCATTTCTCCCATATTTTACACAAATTATTTCTGCTATTCTCTTCTTATTACTGCATTTCAGCTTTTTTTGGTTGTTTTATTTAAAAGGTAAAAAGGTAACTTCTTTTGAATGGCACTAGCTTGTCTTTTCTATGGATGTTGCTCAAAGCTGTGTAGTTAGGCATGTCCTGTTGGAATAGTAGTTGGACACAGTCCTCATATATCCCAAGGTACCAGGTTCATGTCCTGGGGCCGACGGGAACAACCAAGATGAACAATTAAATAAATAAATAAAATATTTCTCCTCTCTCTTCCTGCTTGCCTACTCACCTTCATTCCTACCTGTAGCTTTCTTTAAATAACAAAAAAGTGTCATTTAATCTAAAATATCAAGCACCCTAACCTTTTTCAGTGCTAAGAAACAAATGTAACCGGTTATATTTTGCCTGCAATATATTTTATATTTTAATGTACTTCACACTAGTAATGCCTTGGACATAATAAAAATAACCTCTACGGAATTTTCAATGTTTGCAGAATCATTTCTTGCATAAAAACTGTCTACTGTACAAGCATAAAAACTGGTTAAATACCTTTAAAATGTCTCAGTGTATGTTACAGAATATTCTTCTACTCATTTCAAAATATTTTACCAGAGAATATGCAAAAAAGTAAGAAGCAGGCCAAATCTTGACAGTAAATCAAACACTTTTCTCTCCTCTCTCACCTAATGAGCACTTGATTTTAATACAGTTAGATTTTGTTAACTTTAAAATGGAACTATGGTATAAAGAACATATTTATAACATGGATATAGACAAAAATCAACTAAAAGACATTACTATGTAGCAAGTAGTTTATAAAGAGTAAGAAAAGCAAATCAAATAATAATAATAATGCACAACTTGCTACACTTTTCAGATAACTTACTTTGTTATTACAAAGAAAAAGTCTGTTGTAGAAATGAGTCCTAGAAATGCAAATAGGAATGAGTACTTCCTTTGGCTAACTAAACATATATAAATAAATTTCCTCCTGGGCATCAACTTTTCTCTTTTGTATAAAAAATGGTGTGTGTGTGTGTGTGTGTGTGTGTGTGTGTGTGTGTGTGTACGGGGGTCATGCAGCAAATTCTCAAGTTTTATAACTTTAAAATTCTCTTTATTTTAGGTATTACAAATACCTACTATTTTCTTGAAAATTATTAGCATATGTTATAAATATTACAATGCTAAGGTAATTTAAAAAAAATTGAACCTATTAGCCCAAACTATTCATATGAAATATTTTAGGGACATGTGGCAAAAAATTACTTTATTTCAAATAAAATATTCTGGAAGCTCCACCAAATTAACTCACGTCATAACCTACTGTTAGTTATGTTAGCAATATTAAAAATATTTTTGTTTAGAAAAATAAACCACTCCATATTATCTGTGTTTTAACTAATACCCTTCAGGTACACATAACAAAAATAATTTCTTATCAAATATAAATTTACTTCGCATTTCAGTAGTAAAATTGCTTGTGAAAACAACTGTCAAAAGCCAGGATGGAAAGTTCCAAACTTACAGAAATATATTAAAAAAATTAGAGCTATTGATCAAATTAGAAAAAAGGGATTCAGCCTACTAGATTATTGTAATTCTTTTAAAAGATGAAGGCAGGTAGGAGGAGAACAGGAAGAAGCATTTTATTTATTTAGTTGTTCATATTAGTCAAGCCTGTTGGCCCCAGGGTTGCGATGCCTGGTGCTTGGACTGTAAATGGACTGTGCGCCAGGTGCAGGCTTAACACCTGAGTCACCAGGGTGCATCTAATCAGATGACTTTATTTATACTTCTTTCTGATTTTCACTTTTTAAAATATTTCAACAACTACTGGAAAAATGATCAGAGAACATACAGAAAGTACCCAACACTACTGTTAATCTTATTTCCCCCAAATATTAACTTTGTCATTGATTTTTTCTCTAGGATATTATTTGATTTATTTGTTACTGCAGTTATTGAGTCCATATTCTCTGCAAATGTCTTACATTGAAATAGAATAAAAGATTTTCCTCCCTTTCAATCATATTATAGCCTCTAGGTTGAAATGTGTATATCACAAATATTACATATTACATAGCTATAACACTCTTCAGTGGAACCCAGTGCATTCTTTACACTCTTGACATGTATGAGGGGGGTGAGCGGTTTAAGTGGAAATCCTGCAACGCTCTTTGATTAAAAGGGAAATCGAGTCAGAATTTAAGCTGGTACATGATCCTTGCTTTGATAATTTGTGGATGTGTGTAAAGTCTCTTCTCTGTATAGATGCTTCTGCTGCTTTACTGATGGAGCACCAACAGAAAGCAGATAGTAGAGTAAAAAGAATACCAAATATGGGAGCTAGTATAAAAACCAATATCAAAATGAGATTATGTATATGAAAGTGTTCAGTAAACTGCAATGTCCTATAGAAATGCTAAGTGCTATTGTTGTTTGGGAGATTAATGACTGGTCCATCTGAGGCTCTGTTGTGCCTTTTAAAAGAGCAGTGAGCAGGATTTGTTGAGGCTGGGGGTGTACGTTTTACTCCAGGATGTTAGTTGCGCTAGAAACCTCTCTCTCAAAATACAGGTTCAAAATAAGCAGGTGATGAAGATACCAGCTCACAGATTCTCCGACTTTTTATATCATGAGTCCACTAACACTTTACTGTCAGTTTATTAACACTTTCCAAGGCAAAGGTAAATGAGCAGTGGATGGACATGAAGAGTAAAAAAGGTCTGGTGTATTAGTCTGCACAGGGGTCCTAACAAAATGCTACAGGCTGGGTGACTTAAGCAACAGAAATGTATTTTCTCACAGTTACAGATGCTAGAAATTCCAGGCTGAGGTCCAGCAGAGTCTGCATCCAATGAGGATTCTGTCCTGGCTTGCCCCTTTGTCCTCAAATGAGAAAGAGAGCTAGCTGCCTGGTGTCTTTTCTTAGATGGATACTAACTCCATGAGATCAAGGTCCCAGCCTTATGATGTCATTTAACCTTGGTTACCTCTTTATAGATCCCATATCCAAATATAGTTGCTTCAAAATATGAATGTGGGGGCACACAGGAATTGAGTCCATAACATGGGTTCAAGATTCCTGTCTAAACTTAGGTAACTTTGAGCAAATTAATTTCATATTCTTAATTCTCTGATTCTCATCTCTAAATTGCAGATAATAATCACACCTACATAGCAGTGTTGTGAAGATTAAAAAAAGATAATGTGTATTAAGGGATTTTTATAAACCATGAAGGTGTTATCTTGATGGAAGATTTTAATTTCCATTTTTTACCATCTATTCAAATAAAACAACATTTTATTTTAACCATAGTACTGTTTGGCCTAAGAAGATATTTACAGGTAAGTAGGTCTATATAATTTCTTTCTACAAGGAGATCAAGGAATTCTATTTTCATTCCTAAATTTATAATGACAAAGATAGACACCTAATTATTTTTCAAAAGTATCTTAATATCATTCAGTGACAGTATTTACTTATCACTGGCATAAAAGATGGAAAGAATGAACATTATTACAGAAATAATCCCCCGCATACGCCACGTAGCTGACTAAAATGTGCTTCTCTGTGCGGAACTCATACTTTTAGGGACTGAATTTGGATTCTTTTCATTTAAAGCGACACTGGAAAGTGATGCTCCCACAGACACGTGAAAAATGTAAAGATGAATGAAACAACTTTATGTTTTATGGCATATACTTTGAAAAAATGATTAAGATAGATGTCTTTAGCTCATAATTTTTCAATGTCACGTTGTCATAGTTCCCATCAGCAAGATGTTTTAAAGGCTTTCGATTAATATTGCATGCCAGAACTGAAATTACATCCTTTGTCATTTAGTTCTTAATGGTGCAAGTGATATCTATCAAGTAGTGTTTTATGAAGCGTGTGTGATTTTTATTGCGGGCTGTTTTCACAAATCTTTTTCAGGTTTCAGAAAGCCTGCTTAGGGTTTACAATAAATACACCCTTCTGTGGAAAAGCAGGATGATTCTTAAAACTAAAGGCAAACTTGTGCTATTAGTATTTACTTATCAATAAAAATATCTTCGACTGGAAATGATTGCATCATCACTTGCAGTCTTAAATATATTCACTTTTATCCAAGTATTTTAGTGTGATATAAGCATGGTTCACAATATCTTCATGAGTGAACATGCACATCACCTGCCTAGTAAGGAAAATATGCTGCATGTGGATACGGCACACACTAATTACTGAATGCTGCCGGGTTTGCACTGCATTGGTATATTTTCACTGAAAAACTAGAATCACTTTTTAAAAGAGGAATGTCGTATCCTGACATTAATTTCAAAATCTCTGAAAGCACACACATCAAATACAATTCATTTGCATTTATTTAAGACCCATAATCATAACAGAATTTTATTTATATATAAATTAGGGGACTACAAGTTAAAAAAAATGTCTTTATATTTAACATTCTTTCTTTGCTTTAAACGCTAGCCAATGCATTTGAGGTCCTGGTACTATCACTAACATATTCTATGTTTTCAGTATTGATTCTTTTATCTATAAAATTCAGGGGATAGATTAAGATTTCTGAAGTCTTTTTTGCACTTATGATTCCATAGTGTTTTAAATGTGTGCCTGTGTATACAGACAAGCAGTTACAATTTTAGTTCCTAACTTTAAGTCTCAATGCTGTTAATACTTCACCAATTTGCATTTTACAAAATATAAATCTACTCAAGATTATGCAGTAAATAAAACACAATACAAAAGACAACAGCAGGGGCCTTATTCTGGGATGTTTCTCCCTTGAGTTCTATCTCATACAGCTGGCTACATCTCTCCTGAGTTAGCCATAGTCTTCAGGGATCTCACAGACATGTGGCTTTTGCCAACTATATGTCTATAATAGAGAATAAAAATATTAACATTAAGATCAACATTCTTATGCAGCATCACCCTGCCCATTCATCTTGTTTGGATAATTGCACATTTAAAAGTAGAATCTACTTATCTGATTCTAGACTTTAGGGAATAATGCCTATGGAAAAGTTTTTTTTCAAATTCTAATTCCCCATGGCAGAAAGCTGCAGTTCTCATTAATTCTATATGGAAGAGCTTGCCTCCCCAATGTTTACTTGAATTTTTTCCTGCTGCATGTGGTTCACTGAAGGAATGGCAATAGTTCACTTTAAAAACATTCTCTCCATTAGCGAGAATCGATTTTTAAAGCATTCCAACACGTCCATATCCAGCCTATAACAATTCCTTTAACCCCTGATACTCAAAAAAAAAAAAATATGGTGTGCTTAACAGATAATGTCCTCACTTTAAAACAAGAGGAGCTACATATTTTTTGCTCTATTTTATGTTTCACTTTTTGCTAGGTTGATTAGTAATTCAAGAAAGGAGTTACTAAAAACCTAGGCTCCATGTGACTTTAGAGATACTCCATGCAAAATGGTGGAGTCTGATGGGAGAGGAGCCCACAGAGGAAATTCACAATCACTAAAGCTTATGGAACTCATTGTGCTCTGTGTTCAACATACATTATTTTATTTAATCTCACAGCTACCTTAAACCATCAATCATTTACTTCTATTTCAAAAGAGGGGGCAAAATTTCAGAAAAATGGAGAACTGGCAATGACCACAGAATGAGACTCCAAAGCTTCCTATACTCACTTATAAAGGAATAAGTCTTTTTGTTGGTTTTGTTTCAGGCCTGTTGTCAAGATGAAAATGAGGAGGGAATGACAGCTTTAAGACAGTGTTGTAGAAATTCTATTTTAGAGGGAAGAAATGCTTGTTTTACTTTGAGTCTGGGGTCCAAGTGTTACCTCTAAAGACTAGTGTGGAAAGCACAATGCCGTACTGATAACAGAAGCATCCTTTTATTCTAAGAGAATAACGTCACAATGTACATGTGGAACACAAGTGAAAAATAATTTGGAGAATAAATTTTCCAATTTTATAAAAAGTTAAGTAAACATTTTTCAATAGGTAGCTAGTGGTTTTTCTCATTTAAAATTTTTGGAAGCCAGTACAACTTCTTTCTCATGCTAAGAGGCAAAGATACATTTAGTTAAGAATATTTCTAAAAGTAATGATAAAAAATAGAAAAGTTCAAGATATTATTCCTCTTCTTCCTGTCCTTATAATACATCTTGATGCTGGCAGGTTATTTTACAAACTTGCAATAGTTGCTAATGTAAGCATAAAATTTTTTTTCTAATGTTCTTAAGGGATTACTCAAGTTATCAAATCAAACAGTACTACGAAGCACAATCCCATAGGCTCATCTTTATTATCACCACAATTTACAGACAAATATTTGAGACAGCATTATTAAAAGTTAATGACCTTCTAGCTTATAAAGAACTGTTAACTCTTTAATTTCTTATTTTTGTTATATACCGTCATGCTGATATATTTGTGAAGTTTTCAAAATAGGGTAAACCAATTTCATATGTCATATCAAACACAAAATAATACCTGTTCCTCTTACTTGTCTTACCTATTATATTATAAAATCTGGGTAATTTTATTGTTTGGCTTTCTACAAGTTGCAAAAACAAAATTTTTAAAAAGAACAAAGCATAATTTATACTAACACATAAAAGTGGCTTTTATGTCAATGCAATTAGAGGTAGCACACTTTAAATATATCATTTAACTTAAAAAAAAAAAAATCACCAAAATCCATTGACAAAGACAGAGGCAATTAAATGATTACTCAAGGAAAGTAGAATATATTCTAACAAAGAATACTAATTAACTTTCCAGAGATGAATATCATGAGATGCAAGGTACACACAACACATAAAAATGAAAAATGACCCCAGAAACCCTCTTCAAATTAAAACTGCACGACACATAATAAGTCATCAAAGCCAAATCATCAGGTTTCATAGCAAACATTTTGCCCTGACACTGAGCTAAGACAGGTAAGTTCATGGAAGAGGCTGGGAGATCTCCCATGCCTTCATCCATGCTTGCTGCTCAAAAAGACGAGCGTAATGAAAACATTTTCTGATTTCAAGGCAAGTCAGAAATATGAAGATTTATAACGGGGCAGATATAATGGAGCTGTCAAAGAGTGAAGTTACACTCACAATGAAATGGTCACATCATGATGGAGTTTTCCTACTTGAGAAAAACAAAAAACTCTTCAAGAAGAACCCAGCAAATGTTGTTGTCAAAGAGACTCACATTAAAAGAGGGAAGGCATGGGGGAGCAACAGAGCTTGGAAAGGTGATTTCTTCAAGGAATTCCAGCTGAAGTCAGAGATAATGTGGTGTATAAGGAGACAGAGGACTGAGAACAGCGTCATGTAAGTGCTCTACCCGCTTTCGCTTAGAAACCAGACACTAGTCAGAACTAGAGCAAAGACAAAGAAAGAACCTAACTTCCAAAATAGCATTACAACACATTATTAATAGTGTCACACTATGAGAAATGACAGCTCTCAAAAGAGTACTTTGTCACTACTTACTTTAAACTCCCTAAGCTTTAAAGTGAATTTGAATTTCTTTTTTATAAAAACAAAACACAACAAAAACACAGAAGCAAACATCCAGGCTGATTAAGATCTGATTTTTGTCCTCTAATAGTCCTCAAGCACAGTTACATCCCATTTAAAGCAAGTGAAGCAGTAGCAGCAGAAACACACCTCAACATCCTGCAATTTTCTCAAAAGAACTGAGACTTCCTCCACTGCCCTTCTGACGTCTCACAGGTAAATTAGTTCCCAGTGTGTCTCTTCCTTTGTAACGGGCACCAAAAATTTGAAAGGAGAATTACAACAAAATTATACTAGTATGAATGTTGCAATTAACTTTCTTTGTATCAGAGTACCATAACAATCTTGCTTTTAAAATAAGCGAATGTGATTTTTAAAAGATCAAGGTAAATTAGGATCTCTGAAAATTAATCTAAACAGTCTACCTACAATGGGGGGAAACAAGAAGCTTTCAAATCTGTGGATACAATTTTAAAAATCCATTTGAGTTAAAGCAAGGCCATTATGCTTATTATAAAACATCCTGAAGAAAAATATTTTTCTTGTCTTCTCTAGGTTCTTTGTCACTCTGTCGAAGACGAAGTGTTTTCTCCCCCTTCAAGATAGCCAGTCCAATCCATCTTCTCTATCTTAACTACTGCACTTCTTCACCAAAATCATCATTTTTCTACTCAAATGTTTGGTAACATTTTTGACTCAATTTTTTTTGCTCTTTTCTATATAATCATCAAAAAGTTGGCTGTGAGTTCACTCTAAATTACCTTAGGATCCCCACTACACCATCCTATTTAGAACCCTATGATCCCTTCCTCTCTACCTCTCATTTATTAAATAAAAACCCCTGCCTGTTGACTAGGGAGGAAGAGTCCAGTGAAAAACTATATATGACATATTTGCTAATCGACTCTCCACTCCAACCCACCCTGCAGACAACTGACAACTTTGTTTTCATAAATTTATTTTTCTTCTTGAAACAACCAGGGTTTGCTGCCGCCAAAGCCACAAGTCCAAATTTGATATTCAAGTACTATGGAGAGACAGGAGGAGATAGGTTTTCATTGGCCTAAAGGAACATATACTCTTTTGAAGATAGGACTTACCTACCTGATGCAGTTAAAATACAAATCTCAAACAAGTGCAAACAAGAAAAAAAAAAATACCCCAAACATTCAAATATATGAAGAAAGCGAATAAGGGGTTGGTTTGGAGGGCTCAGAGTGTAGGTTAACTATTAGGTAAACTTTGAAGTGACAAGCAAGATGTAGAAAAGTCAAAGGGGTGATCATAAGGAAGGCAGTGGAGGTCAATAACCACACTCGTTTGGAAAGCGATGTAAAAGAGAATTCTGGAAAGACATAGTGGGGCCAGCTGAGGCTCTAAGGGGAAGAATTTATTCCTGAGTTGTAGGCAATAGAGAGTTTACTTGGAAGGCATTTATTATGAGAAGAAAAGTTAGAGGAAGATTAACCTCCTAGGCTTCAAGGACCTATGGCAACAATTAGGCTGTAAATTGATGACCAATTTTTTAAACTTAGGAGCTAAATAGACTCATTTGTTAAAGATTCATCATTCCGAATATTTACTGAGCACCTAACATAGCAGGGAGGGAGGAATGTATTCGTTAAAAAATGATGACTAGGTCAGGTTTTAGCAATAATGACAATGGTTTAGAAATGTTTATACATTAGGCAATTTTGGTAAGATACAGGTTTGTGAGTCTTTGCAGATTTGTAAAGATAGTTGAAACAGGAAAAAAGAAATGCTATTATTTATAGGCATGATAACCAAAGCTATTAATGTTAATGCAAAATATATTTCACAAGCTTATATAGTCTCTAACAGATTCATTAAACCTTCCATGTTGTTAATATAATATAGATGCAGCTGATTATTGATGACTCCACGGTGATTTCTGGTATTTACCATTACAGTTTCCTCTGTAACCTACTGAATGACTAAAAATTCCCTTTAGATATTAATTTGTTCATTATAGCAATACGATAGAAGGGGTTCTTCACTTATATCCTTAATAGCTTTAGAAATGGCTTCTGGGCTGGTATCTCAACCAAGTTCAAAGGGCAAAACAGAATCTTCTTTCATTTATTGATTCATCCATGTACCAACCAATACATAAACATGGAACTCCTACAGTATTTCAGGTACTCACCAGATACTAGTCATTAAATGAGTTAAAACAAATGAGTTAAAACAAATATTTTCCTCCTCATTTGCAGCTTCCACTGTATGCGATGCCAGAGCTTACTTTATTTGTCTATTCATTATTTATTTATTTATTTAACACTGTGCTGCCTTCCTACTGTTACACAAACAAATATATACCAAGTGATCATATATTGTCTGGTAAATATCTAAGAAATGAAATATGCTCACTTCTGAAAGGTTCACACGAGGCTTTTCTGATAAGATGAGGCTTGAGTTGTCTTGAGGGGTGCCTAGCTCAGGTAGGGAAACCTTCAGGACAGGTGGGAAAGCAGCGGGAGCATGAAGATGAGATGGAGCACAATAAAGCAATAGTTCAGACAAGCTAGAGCAGAAAGAGTGTGGGTGGATGCTGGGATAATAGCAAGAGAAAGGCAAATGAGGTAGGAAATACATTTGGAAAGACAGGGAGGAAAAAGATTTTGATGGGCTTTGTCTTGAGTATCGGTTACTGAATTCACATACTATCGCATAGCAACAGGGAGCTGTTGAATGGTTTTAAACAAATCAATGATAGGATCAGAGTACTCTAGCAACTGCATGGAGAACTGGCTGTGCGCGTGCACGTACGCATTGAATTTGGGTAACTGACTGGTGCTGAGAATTCACAGATGTTCTCAGTGCTGTGTTGAGGGCAGACATCAAAGACCTGGCAATGGGGATAAAGATGTTGGGGTCAGACTGAAAAAAATAATTATGATTAGAATAAAATGATTACCTTTAGTGACAGTAAGCAAAGGGTAGGTAGGGTAAAAGAGAGGGTCATGTGTAGAATTTTCAAAACACTTTCAGCTCTGTCGTCTTCTAAAATTACTTAAAAACACACAGAACTCATCATATTACCCTCTTGGCTCTAACTGCTCTAATCATTCTGGAAATCTATATGGGATTGGTTTATATTTCTTTTAAATTGTGGTTATTGAAAAAAATATTCTTTTTTCTCAGTGTGCATATAAGATTTGCACTGCTTCTTCTTTTAAATTGCAAAGTCCATCTTTGTTTGTGACACTCCACAGCACTGAGTGAAACTTAATACACATGTCTCTCAAAAGAAAATTCTTTTCTGTTTTATCCCACATTCAAGGTGATTTTCTACACAAGTCACTCACATTAAAAACAGATGAAGAAGCAGAAGGAAAACGAAACACACCAGGAGAAAAAAAATGATATTGATGGGAAACAGAGCCTGATTTCCAAAAACTAAGTTATTGTGATGCAGAATGGAGAGAAAGCAAAAGTTAACAATAAAATTGACTGAGTATTAAAATTTTGTATAATGCATTTTCTTAACATTATTTGAAACAAATCAGAGTGTCCCCTTATTTAAAGTTAATTCTGCTTATAGTAATGCTTTACTAAACCTTGAACAAGAGCATAATGGAACACAGTTTATATGCTTCCAGAAGATGCTAAACTTTTGACATAATGAATAAAAACGAAGGGAAACACATTGACTATTTTCCAACACAGAAACACTTATTCTTTAACTGAGTACGGCTCATGTGTACAGATGAGAATTTTAGGATAGAAATTCTACATTATTTCTTCTTTTAATACAGAGCATGATCTCCGCCCCCCAAAAAAAGATTTCTTCTTTTTCTAAGACAAATAACTTTTAACTTATTTTAGTTTCCCAAAATAGAGAAACATGATAGCAACACAGTGCTTTGTGAAAATTCCAAATAAAAGAAAGTGATTATGTATACTTTCTGTATAAATACTCATGCAATTTAAGGAAACTATGAAGACAGATAAGCTGCAAATTATAGCACTATAAATGTATAATTAGCTTTTGTTCCCATTGCTTTTTCTGGAAAGAAGTAACAAATAAAATATTCAAAAACTGTGTCTCTTTTAAATCAGGGTCTGAAGCTACAAGTCTGCTCTGCCCAGGAACATGGTCATATCACGTGTTTATGTTCACTACTTCTGTATTCCAGCACTGGGGTTGCCGCCTCACGTGCCCCTAGGAACCTAAAATTCTACTATCTGACCGTATATACGTTTGCCAATTATTTTTCACCCAAAAACTTTATTGAGGCCACTGTCGATTCACATACAGTTTGAAGACATAATACAAGGTCAATGTGCCCTAAGGTTTTCTCAATGGTGACATCTTGCAAAATATTTCAGGATACTGACATTGATACAATTCACCTTTCCTATGCAGATTTCCCTGGTTTTACCTGTATTTCTTCCAGCTTCCCTCTGTCTTTAATTTGTACAATTTTACTATGTGTCTGTGCTGACCAGCTCTATATATAAACTTGTTCATGGCTTCCTCAATAAGGTTTTTATCTCTTATTTCTTGTTTAGTAGGTCAAAATTGTGGTGATAAAACCCAAATTTTAAAGTAAATACTACTTTCAAGTTTAGCAGATGTTGGGGAGATAACCTGGGCGCTGAGAGCCAGATTTAAGGCCTAATTTAAAAATCATTGACATAAAAGGAAACATGTTCCCATGTGAGCAGAATAGATGGATTAACTATCTGCAAGGGCATTGCAAAATTTTCCTGCTTGAAGTAGCTTGTATTGAGAAGTTTACCTTCTTACTGAGAAATCCTGTGGGGAGGGAGGGTTTTCAGGGCAGTGGTAGAGTAGAGGAGAAAAAGGAATAAAACTGTAACCAAATCGAGGGTTATTCAAAGGTTACTTCCATAAAATTAAAGTTTCACTTATGTGTATCATTTAAATCATTATCAGAAAGGCATAAATAATATAATTTAATGTGTTTAAGCTGAAATACATAATGGCACCTAGAAATGGCTTGGAAATGCTTTCACAATTTAAATAATTCTTGATAGAGCAGCTCAAGAGAATTCATTTCCTTAAAGACATTTCCTCATTTCTAAGCACGCAACTAATAAAGCACAAGTTTCATAAATACAATTTAGCAGTGATGGCAATAAATAAATGCATGAAGTAATGCATACCAAATGAAAACAATCCAAAAGTAAATCCTTCCTTTGAGTATCCTTTCTGGAATAAAGTGGAGAATAAATTAATGAATAAATAAATAAATAATAAAGCTGTAGTAAATGGCAATTCTGATAAGAATAGATAACCACATATGGGAATCAATTGGACATCACTAGTCATTTAAAAGCATTAAAAAAAGGGAAATGGAAAAAAAATACATATTTCTAGTTTCATATAACCCGACTGAATTGTTTAAATAAAAAATTACAGGATTCTGGATAAACTGAGACAAAGCATTTTGAGTCATAAATAGAGAAGGCAGTATGTTCAATAATTAACTCTTATTTTTTCTAATTAAAATAATTTCCTATGCTTAAAATTGGATGAAAAATACTTTGAGTTAAAGGCCTTTGAGAAGAATTTATTCTGATTGTTGGTATTTTATTGGAGTTCATCTATTTTTATGCCTGAACAACAAAATATAATCTTCTACTCTATAATTAATAATGATGAATGTGAAAAGAATTTCTGATGAAGTACAATTATTTCAACGATGTGAGAAATATGAATCTTAAGACTATTAATAAATAAAATATTATAACTTTTAGAAATAACTGATAGTAAACTATAAATAGATTTCCTTTTTTATATTAAATCACACCAAAAAATTTCAATTCTGATACAACACTTCTGTACTGCCTTTCAAATATTTATTTCTCTACTACCCATCTTGAAATCCTTGAGAAGACCTTCCAAAATTTTAAAGGATTGATTGCTCCAACATCATAACTATTTGTGAAACTCATTTAATGTGGCTAAAAGACATACCGGATTTTCATTATTTCTTTTGTCTTTATTATATCCTTGTTTCTTTTTATAAACAGTTGTTTCTGATGGAATCACTTCCATAGAATTTTGTAACTATATTTTTGTGATGCTCCCCTAAAAATGATCGAGAGACTTGATTTCCATGTCAACAGCTAACTTTAATGCTTATTTCAAAAGAATATATTTGGCAAACGTGTCAAAAAACATTTTAGAAATTTCTTCAAAATTAATATTTTAAATTGATTTGTTAAATTTAAGCTGTCAATGTCAGAAACATGTTTAGTTCATATGAGTAAATACACAACATGGGTAATATTCCCCAAAGTCTCATTATTCAGGACAGTCCAACAACTCTACTCTCAGCAATACTGAAATACAAAAACTCAATAATGACTTTGGAATCTGGTTGACTCAGGTTTCAGTCTGAGTCCATTTTTCTAACGTAGAAAATCTACTTATCTGAATATAGATCAACAGCAACTACTTGTATTATACACAGATGTTGATTTAAAACGGTGCACACTTTAAACCTATATAGTGTTATGATCCTATGTTCATTCACTAACAACAACAATAACAAAAACCCAAATAAACCCAAACCATCTACTACTGGAGGTCTAAGGAAAATGAAATAACAAATGGCACAATTTTTAACCAGTAGCAAATGATCAATACATGATAGCTGTTTTGTTTCTAATTACTGTTTGACCATGCAGAATGAATAAAGCCACGCCCTGGTACAGAGATGGACCGTATGGAAGCCCTCATGGCTTCCTCTCCATTCTTTCCTGCCCATCCTAGTCTGTGATCCTGACAGTTATTATTATTTATTTTATGGCACTCTTGGCTTGTAACAATGTACCAAAATACTCTCAAAACTCTGTGTCACTGCAGCTACCAAAAATGAATTTGAGTGACTGTGAATTTAACCTAGGTACATCTATTCTACTCCTTTCTTTATGCCACTTAAAAGATATGTCGTTAATCTGAAGACTTCTAATTTTGTTTCTCCACTTAGCTCTGATGGAAAAGACTGCGACATTAGCTTGATAAAATTCAGGAAGAGTCAGGAGCCACTGCAAATCAGTACACTCACCTGCAAAAGAATGGGCTTCTCAGTACCATGTCTTTAAGGTCAACCCTACTGTGTTATCATTCACAGGCTCTGTGCTTCGGAAGGTCCCACTAATGAAACGTGGACCTGCGTCCAGGTTACCCGGATGAGGCCATGGTACGTTACATAGTGCACTTAAGTACTGTGTTGCTGTCTTTGGTATTAAATATGCTGCTCCAGATTGATGGCTACTTATGTGTGTCTGAAAAGACTAATTTGATAGATAAGCAACTGTCTTTATAACAATGTTCTTATTTTTAGACTACTCTTTGGTTTGTGGCTGCTTGTAAAATATGCTGTTGTATGCAAATCTGCCACCCACTCCAGAGTCAGTTCAAAATCTTTGTTTTAAGAGGGGTCATATCACTCCTGATCACTGTGTGCCAGAACGTATTTTCAGCTTTTGTTCCGAAGCAATTCACAATTATGACACATTGTTTGAAATCTTGCAGTCTTCTGTCTTAATTATATACATTGGGGAACATATACATTCTTGAAATACTCATGACAATAGTTTCTTATATAATTACTTCTCAGGAAAATTTAGTCTGAAACACAGATAATATTACACCAAGATGTATTTCCAGGAAAATCTAACCCAATTAACTAGAATTCTTAGTTAACTAAGTTTTCCTCTCCTTCAGATTTTACAAGAGAAGAAAATGCAAGGAAAACAAAGTATGATTTAAAAATAAATTTTAAATATGCATGGGGTGGGTCTTGTGATATCACGAGTCGCTTCATAGCCTGTAGCCTTACATTTTAAGACAGTAAGAGCAACAATAGTTGTAATTTATTGAGTATTTACTCTAGGCACTGTCTTTTACACACATTTGTGTGGAACTGTTCGTATGGAGTGGTACAGATTCTGTAATCTTTCACTTAAAATTAAGAATCCTCCCACCACCCCCTCCCAAAAAAGGAATCTTGTGATTTCTGATTATTGTAATTGAAGCTACTCTGTCAGTTTTTCTAGCAAAGTACAATTCTGGCACACAGAACTCTCACAATATGACTTGGGGTAAGAATACCCATTACAAATAGAACTCAAACTATCACTGACTCTTCCCAAATTCTTAAAGCATTCAGAACCACCAATGATGAAGATGTGAATCCTAACTGCACCATTTTCCAGGTGATTGGTCTTCGAAAAAGTCAATCATCTCTCTAGGTCTTACATGTTGACAGACATTCAAATGATTTAATATAGGAGAAGTACCTGAAACTCACTATGTGGTAGTATTCTTTTTCTTCCTATACTCCTTACAAATCTACTTTGCTCCCATTTTCTCTAATGTGGTATATTCTATTTCATTCCAAACGATAATCTCCAAGTTAGAAATTTTAAAGCCATCTTTGATTTGTCTCACTCTGTATCCTTTGATCCGACAAACATAATCATCCATCTAGGTCAATTCTATCTTAAGAAATGTCTCTTGAATTTTAGTGCTCCTCTTTAAGCTTACTGCCATTGTTCTAGTAAAGTCATTCATCATCTCTGGCCTTCTTTATGGTAACAGTTTATCTTCATGGCTCAAGACCAGCAGTGTCCAAAAGAAATATAATGTGAGCCATATATGTAATTAAAATTTTTCTATTAGCTGAATTAAAGAAAGCAAAGAGAACCAAGTAGAGTTAATTTTAATAATACATTCTGCTTAAATCAATATATCTCCCCTGTACTTTCTCTACCTAGCAAAATTCAACTTATTCTTCAAGGTGAATATCTTCTCTTCTGAGGAGACTTTCAGAGAGACACAAATAACCTAGGCTCCAGTTGTCGCTCTGATTCCCTAGGTAGTAGTTAACAAATTTCTCTACCCCAGTCACTAAACTGTGCTGTTTCCACCGTAGCAGTCAGAGTCATATTGTCTGCTTTAGCTGGGTCCTCACTTCTGCTTATTACTACTTTTGTTTTCTCTTGTTGACTTCCTGTCACATTTCTTAAAGTAGTTGCTCTAAGCGTCTTTCTAAATGTCCAACTAATCATTTATGCATTAAGCTCAGGAAATGACTCTGATACTCTACTTTTCTAAGATATGAGCCATTGCTTTGAGCTTTCACATTTCCCTTCCCATTTATCTCAGAAGATCACAATATACACTCATAATTTTTATTATGTATATTTAAACTGAGGTATAATATACAATAAAGTACCCAGATTCTAATGGTTCAGTTCCATGAGTTTGACAGCCATGTATACATCCATATAAACACCATTCATGTAATAGGAATCATATAGTATATGCTCTTAAACATCTTTTGATCAACGAAATGCTTTTAAGATGTATTCATGTTGTTGTGAATTGTAGTAGTTTCTTCTTAATTGTTTAACAGTATTCCATTTTGTGGATATACCATAACCGATTGTCCTACTGATGGTTACTAGAGCTGTCTGCTGTTTCAGGTTATTATGAATGAGGTCACTATAAACATTTTTGTATAAGTCTTTTCTATAACATGTTTTCATATCTCTTTGGCAATTACTGAATAGTGCAATTACTGGGTCACAGGGCAGATGTTTAACTTAAAAACAGCTGTCAAAAAGTTCCCCAGTGTTTGTACCATACTAAGTCCTTGTCATCAGTATGAGAGCTCCAGTTACTTTATACCCTTCCTGATATTTGGTTCGTTTGTCTCTTTAATTTTAGTGGGGGTAAAATTACACAGAATTTCTTGAACTTCTTGGGTCACTCCTCAATAATTCCATAGAAAAGGTAATCCTTCTCTTTTTCATTCTACCTGTATTCTTGACCTTAGATTCTCCGGCCTTCTTTTAGGTATTTTGTCATTAATTATGTCCTTTCTTTCGCAGTTTCTGGTGTTCCTCTTTCCTGGGTCTTTGCCTTTCAACTCATTGTACTGAGTTCAAATTATGGATAGAGGTAAGGGCCAAATTAAGGTGAGTAGTTAAGGGATGCTACCTAACCCAGGTGAGAAATGATGGTGGCTTAAATGAGTGTGAGTGTAGTGATGGTGAAAGGCAGTAAATTCTTCAACTTCACTAGTTCTGTTGACTCATTTCATTCTCTCAAACAATGTTCTTGAGCACGTACTACAGTGCTAGGCAGGTAGACTACTTCTGTGAAGCAAACAAACTTCTGTCTTTTTGAGGAGTACATTCTTTTGGGTGAAGACAGTAAAGAGCAAATATTAGTTATACGATAATTTCTTTAAGCGAAAAAATAGGGTAGAAATACTCCAATGTGTAGAGTGAGGAAAATGGTTGCAATTTTAAACAAGGACCTCGGTTTAAGCATCACTGAGCAAAGAATGAAGGAGATGAGAGAGTTTAACAAGAAGAAATCTGGTTGAAGTGCATTCAAGGTAAAGGACTAACCAGGATAAAGCCTTAAGCAGGAGCATGCCTTCTATACTGCAGGTGCAGGAAGGAGGCCAAGACACCTAGAACAGCACAACCCTGGGGGATGAGGAGTAGGAGAGGAGCTTCAGAGACGAAAGAAACCAGATCATGTAGGATCTTAAAAGCCTTTAAAAAGAGTAACATTTACTATGAATGAAATGGGGGACTAGTGGAGAGTTTAGAGAAGATAAGAGACCTAACCTAACTTATATCTTAGAAGAGCTGCTCTGGCCACTGTGTTGAGAACATAAGGAGAGGGGGGTCCAGGATGAAAGCAGAAAATCCACACAGGAATGAAAGAACAGGCAGAATTTCTGCAGAATCCAGGCCAGAAGTGATGGGGGCTAAGTCTGGCATGATGGCCATAGAACTGACAGGAAACTGATTTTGGACATATTTTGACAACAGAGCCAACTTTCTCAAAATTTTAATATTTAAGTCATTCCATCACCAAAAAAAGTAAAAAACAAATAAACAAGAAAAACTTCCTTTTTGAGCTCACCTAGGTATAGATTTTAATAGCATAGACTAGATTGTTCTTTTTTAAAAAATATTTACCTCTTTATTTTAAAGTTTCATGATTTTATTTCTCTTTCTGTATACCCTTTGTGGTATGGAGTAATATGTACTTCATTTCTTTTATGCATCTTTAGGGGAAAAAAATCTTTCATCATAGTAAAGAATATGGCCTTTATAAATCTTAAAATATGTCACTATAAATATACCAATACATTTAAGCTTGATAGTAGTGAAATACTGTAAAAAAGAACAGTGTCCAGGTAAGCAGTGTATGGTAATCCGATATAAAGAGATTTCAGAGAAATTTTGACAACAGTTTCACATCTAAAATTTGTTAATTGGGCACATGGGAAAGTATATTCCAAACAGAAATATCTTTCTAAATCCGTATCGATAACTCATCATTGGTAGACTAACTATAAAGGGCAAGCACCCATTTTACCAACAAGGGCTCAGGGGTAGCGGCAGAGTTTGCCAACTTGACATAGTGCATTACGGTCGGGGAGAAAGAAACAATAAACAGAATACTAGCAATGTAACTGAGTATTCTGATCTAAGTGGAAGAAGTGAAGATGTGATTTTGATATGTAGACCTTCTGTTGGTGTTTCCTACGGAAGTGACCAAGTTCTATACTTTGGTTTGGCTTTGTTCATTCCCTGAGTCATCTGCTATGCGAGGTTGACTTTATTCCAGGGCACCTGGTGGCCTAGCAGGTTAGTACATTAGGAGTAATCGGCACATCTCCCAAGGTCCGGGTTCAAGACCCCGAGGCAGGCAGGAACAACCCAGATGAACAACTAAATAAAAGAAATGCTTTTCCCACTCTCTCTTCCTGCCTGCCTGCCTCTGCTCACCTTCATTCCTGCCCGCACCTTCCCTTAAAATAATAATAAAAAAGTCTTATTATTCCATGGTTACAAAAGTAATCATGAAGCCAACAACCCTGAGGAAATCCTCAACAATGAAAACCTTTGATTAGGACGCACAACTCATGGCAAATATGTCTCTGGCAACATTCCCAAAGTATGTTACACACAGAAAGTCTGTTCACTTTTCTGCATTTGTTCTTCACTGCCTTCATGTCCTATGGACACTGAAACATCTTTGACTCAGCAAAATAAGTGACAAAAGCAAACACGAGCCAATGCCAAGGGAGAGACGCTCTGGGGTGTCTTAGCACCCATCCAAATAACACAATTGGTAGCAGAGATTATTTTCAGAAGCATGATGAAATCAGCAAAAGGCACCCGGCCTGACCTTTTATAGATCATTTCAGAAGCAAAACAATCAACTCAGGAATGCTTTCCATAACAATGGTGTACAAAGTTCCTTTGATCAGAGTAGTGGAACTAGGTAACTGAAAGCTCTCCAAGCTATTGAAATATGCCATAATTAAGGGGCCCTTCAAGTTTACTTAACAGCTGGTGTTAGGCTGAAAAAGAAAGGAGAAATTCGATCCTTACATGCTAATGGTTATTTAACAGATGTGCAAATCCCACTGTTCTCTCTCTCCTTCCCTTCTTAAAGAATGCCAAGAAGAATTTTCTTGAAGGCAGAATACTCTAGAAGTCTAATCCACTTATGCATGCAAGCAGGAAATGTGTTTTCCAAGTGTTTTACTTAATAGAGTGAGCTGGATGCTTGAAGGGTGTGCTTCAAATAGACACCCTGACTTAAGACAGGAAGTTTGGAAACTTGATAAATGACAATTGAGGAATATTGATTTCGAAGCCACACAATAATTTTAAAATCATTTGAGATATTTGGCTTCGTATTTTTCGTTAAAAAATTCTATTGTCCAAGAACCAGCACAGTTGCCATATGAAACTCCGCCCTTAGAGAGGAGTTGAAACAACTTTAAATAATAACATAAGAAATTCAACTAATAGAATTATTTTGTGATAATCGAGTGTGGAAAGTCATATTTAATTTTATTTGTAGCTTCGATCTTCACAGCTAATACATCTATTATCAAAGAAGAATTAACTTTTTTTTTTAGCTTTTTTGGTTTTATTATCTTGATGGGAAAAACAGTCTGGATGGCAGGATAAGTAAGCAAAAGCAGGGAGTCATCAAGACCGATCTCACAAGGACTATCTCTTACAATTTCAGGCCTATTCCTGCAGCAGGTGTACTTTTATAAATTGTGCAGTATGGTGTCTTTACTAATGATACAACTGAATATATTAATAAAGCTCATTTTAGTGATAGCTTAATTACATGGGAATACTAATGAAAACTGGAATCTTCCACACACTGTGGGTAAAAGCTCAAGTGGAATGGGAAGTGTTGCAAATACAGGAGATAAATAAAATTGTACATATGCACTTAAGATATTTATACTTCAATACTGGAATGTGCTGTTCAAAATCCACAGCCATAAACTTATAGATTTAAAAATTACCCTGGCATAGAAATATGACATTTCTGCAAAGCTAAAATAAGAGAGAAACAGATGTTCCATCATTGCAGGAGTTACTACTGATCACCAGATGGAGGATATGTATTGATGCCTTCTTTTAAAGATTATAAAACCGGAACAAAAGCAATACTGTAAAGATAGGGCACTTTAACCATTCATTAAGTCGTGGAATGAGCAGGTACTGAATGCGTACTAGATGTAAGAACTGAGGTAGCCCCAGGGATACAGGAATAAATAAAACCAAGAAGAAGGATCCCGGATGCTTACCCTGGTGAAGAGAATTGAATGGGAAGACTGACATTTTTCTATCTCTTGAAAGACTGTAATTTAAAAAAAGACTGGGTTCGTTTGTATATGGAAGTTAAAGAAGGAATAAGAAGGACCTTTCTAACAGTTGAAGCTGGCTAAAAACAGACAACTGCCTCATACAGTAGCTAATGGCTATCCAAAGGTTCATGGAAAGGTTGGAGAAATCAAATGTCAAGGATCGTCTAGAAAAAATTCCTGAGCTGTGTGAGGGTCTGCTGCAAGGGAAGGTCTTTGGATTCTTGGGTGGTGATTATTTGATCCAAGCAATGTTTTAGTAAAATCAATTGGTATGGAGAATGCACTGGGGTAGGCATGAAAAGCAGCAGGGAAGGAGATGGTAGTAGTTGAAACATGAAGTCATGAAGACCAGAACGAAATGAGACCTCTGGGAATCAAAGGATGGGCACAGGCTATTTCAGTGAGAAAAAATCAATCACAAAAGTGACTTTGGAAATGCTCTTTAATCAATAAGGGCTTAGAAAAATGCTAGACATTATTAAGACATTTAAAATAGCTTCTTTTCTAGCATATGCCTCACACAGAGGAAACTGTGACAAGTTTGCCTCTCTCTCTTTTTTTTCACTTGTTCAAGATCAACGATACTTAGTATTTGTATGAATGGCTTCATTTCTTCATCTAGCAAAATGGAGATAATTGTAACTGCCCTAGCTAGGTCACAGTATGGTAATGACGATCAATCAATATGAAACCTATGGAAGTGGTTAATGTTTTGTTTAAAAGGAACATGATTTTTAAATAGTGTGGAATTATAAAAAATAAAAAGTGAAAGTCCTCCTTTTGCTACTCTAACCTTGAAGATAACCAGTAGCACCAGAGCAATATTTAAAAATATTTATCAAGGTTCTCTACCATCGTCACCATTACTGTTTCCTCTTCTAAGGCACATCATACCTTAGAAAACAGGTCTTGGCGTATGTACCCTTGTGGAGTAGTGGTTAGGTCATTTACCTCTGAAGGGGTACAGGCCACATGTCCCTGGGTTTGTGTCCTGGGTCTAGGGAGAACCACCAGTATCAACAACTAAATAAAAACAAAATGTTTCTTCCTCCTCTCTCTTCCTGCCTGCAACTTTCCTTTAAAGGGAAAGAAAGAATGAAAAGAAAGGGAAAGAAAGAAAGAAAAGAAAAGAAAAAAGGTCTTAAAGCTGAAGCAGAGTATAAATAAATCTTGATCTTTGAGTTTCTAAATATTAGGCTTATGCTAGAAACAGAAAGGTTCTGAAAGAAATCCTGGGTATTCAGAGCTCATTTTTCTAGTACCCCCCTACCCCCAAGTCCCCAGGGTACTTGATTAAGATTGCATGATTGCAGACGAAGAAATTAAGCAAAGTACTCATGTGTTGAGAAGAATCCCTGCTCACTGCTGCACCCCCTTCCCCCCACTGTTGGATACAATAACAGAAACAATAATGGTCCCAAGGTTGGCAAGAATTTATTCTTTGTCCAGCATGGTGAAGTAGTAAGAGATGGCTATAACTGAGGTTTAGGGAGATGAAACTAAGTTTCAAAGAATGGACACATGATTTTCCTCCATCCCTACTATGTATAATGATTTATTTGGGGCAGCCAAGTTCTGGTTGGTTTCTCTTTGCTGATTCCATCTTATCAAAGCCTCTCTCTCCATTATCATTTTTCTATAAGAATTGAGGAAGATCCAAGCAGCTCCTTTGACACTTTGTTTAGAAGTTCTCCTGAGTTAAATATCCAATTTCATCATTTAGACAAAACACTGAAACTCAGTTCAGTCAAGTTCTTTGCCACTTTACAACAATCACCTTTCCTGCAGTTTCCAGTGCATATTCCTCATGTCATGGGAGACCTGACCACAGTCACTTCAATATTTGTATTTCTAGCATGCAACTCAAAACTCTTTCAGCCTCTATTCCACACTCAGTGCCAAAGCCACTTCACACACTTAGGTATTTGTTACAGCAGTACCATACCTCTTATCATCAAAATCTATACTGGCCAGTTTAGGCTGCTTCAACAGAATACTACAGATTGAGTGACTTAAATAATAGAAATTTCTTTCTCACGGTTCTAGAGGCCAGGAAGTCCAAGATCAAGGTGCTAGCTGATCTGTTTCATGATGACAGCCCCTTTTGTGGCCCCTCACCTTGCAGAGAGTTTCTAAGCCCTCACATAATGGAGAGGAATCTGATGTCTCTTCTTACAAAGGCACTAATCTCATCATGAGACCCACCTAAGCCTACTCAATCTCCAAAGGACTCAATTCCAAATACTATCACAATAGAGTCCGAACTTTTTAATTTTAGGGGATATAATTCAGTTCACAAATTCACTATAATATAACATTGCTATAGTACTATCACTAGGATGAAATTTGAATTTTTTTTTTTTTTTTTTGATTCTAACTTGACATTGGCTTAAAAGTTTCTTCCTACCACCTGGAAAAATAGTAACTAAAAATTAAGAATAAAGAAAGTTATGTTTCTTATGTAGCCTACCTTTGCCTAGACAGACACAAATATAGTTCTGAAAAAGGTAATCAATCTTCATAGTTTGGAAAATCGCATTTTTACCCACTCGACAGAACACAGGTGTCTTTTCAAATTATATATATATTACATGCACTTAGGTACTCTTATTAGTATATAAATATACACAACGTCATATATATATTTAAGTTCTTTTTCTTTACAACAACTGAATAGTATTATTACATAGCATACATTTCCTTTTGATGATCATTTAGGTTTTTTCTAAAGTCCACCTAGTACTTACACCTTTAATCATTTAGGTAAATATTTCTTGATAAGAGAAATGAGATACTGAGTCACAGCTTATCCATATAAACAATTTTGACAGGTACTAAGAAAAAACTAATTTTGGGGATTTGGTTTTACCCATCATATTTTTAGTAAAATATTACTGTTCAGTGTAAAATCTGGGAAAAACAGAACTACAGAAAAAATAGAGAAAGCTGGAGAAAAAAGAAAACAAACACTACCCATAATCCATATACCCGGAGGTAGTTTGATTTTTTTCTTTCCTATCTTTTTTCTATGCATATATCATCACAGTTGAGATCATCCTATACAGTTCTACTTTGCTATCTTCCATGCATTAGCAAGTCATGAGCCTTTTCCTTTGTTATTAAATATTTGTGAGAATTTTTCAAACTGTACGGAACGATAAAGAGATGAGCTTATTTTTAACCCTGACTTAGGTTTCATTAATATACTATAAAATGTGTAATTCTGAAATATGAGCTCATAAATTCAACAACTTAAAAGAAATCTAACAGTTTTGCAACTACAAGTGATTCCAGTTTTAGAACATTTTTATCAGTGCTGTCTGAATCTATATCCTGATGTTTCATTTGTTCAATTATTAATTATCATTGCTAAGCTCTCTTTGGCTCTTAAACTTTTCCGATTTGTAGAATGTAATAGCAAAGGATGGAAGTTACAGCCAGCCGGCAGTGTCCCTCACATTTAACCAGGCTTTCTTTATAAACCACCTATCTTTACCTGTGAATGGATGGATATGACTTTCTAAACAGATATCCCGCACTCAGATTTAATGCCAAATAGCGGACTGCCTAAAACGCTATCTCCTCCAACAAGTTCTCTTTGCTCATTTATTTTTTCTCGGTGATTCTGTGTTTTATATTGTTAATATTTTCTTTTCTCGTCCTCTTTCACTGGAGCAGGACTTGTTCCTTTACCCCACTGCCTTGTGTGCCTCGTGGTGCTATCAGAACTGCTGCTGTGTAGATGTGCTGTGAGCCGTTGGGAATTGGAGAAGCAGCATGAAACAGATGTGATACTTGTCAGTTTTCTTCCTGCTGCTCCCGGGAAGGAAGTCCTTTGTTCAAGAACAGAGCAGGCATGACCACCCACTGATGGCATTAACCAGTGGGAAAGAACAAGTGAGCTCGCTCTGCTTCTCTTGCAAACCTGTCTGCTCTAGCAGAGTGACTGCTTAGCCTTACTCTGTGGCATATGCGGGCATTACTGGGATATTAGTTTGCAGGAGAAACAGCAAAGGAAGTGAATTCCAGGGGCGGACCAGTGTTGGGCTAGTAAATGCCTGCACCGCCTGCGAAGGAATCCACTTGCAAATACATGTCAAAGAAGAAATCTGAGAAAGAGTTGTGGAATATGTATTATGATTCCAATTGTCTGTACACTTTTCAGTCTTTTAAAAGTGTGCGTGAGTATACATGGTTGTGTCAGTGTTAAAATACTTCTGAAATGTGACTTCAAGTAACTCACTCCAACGTATAGCAATGTTGCCAAGATTATAAGCGTGGACACTTTCTTTCTGTCTGTCTTGCTCCTGTATTGTCTGTATAGCTTTTCTTCATGGAATTATGAGGTTTCCCAAGTTCCCGTTCCTCAAATGAAAAGAATGTGCTTTAAAGTAATTATGAATGAAACAAAGCTTAAAGAGACCAGGGGTGTGAAAAAAAAAAATTAATGAAAAGAAAACAGCAAAGCTTGAGAACTGAAAAAAAAAAAAAAAAAAAAAAATCAACAGAAGAAACTTAAAGTTGATTATAGAGTAACTTGCAGATAGGGCACTTTTTCTCTTCAATTCAGGCTATCCTGTTGTCATTTTCTGGCTTTGCTATTAGAAAGGAATTCTAGAAAAGCAAGTAAATATGTTCAGGAGAACACAAGTTTTAATTCTAAATAGAACAGAGGATCTTTTGACGAGTGGTTACTATTTTATTGTAATTAAACAAAAGTGTCGTGATCTGAGTAAGGGGCCAAAGAATAACGAACTCATTTCTATGGCAACGGAGAAAATGACTCCTTTCAGAGGTTTTAGGGAACTCTCTGCATTATACTACTTTTGACACATTTAATTTAAAGACTTCAATCTCGTGTACTGTATTATTACCAGGATTAATTAATATATGTAAATACAAACTGCTTTTAAGACAATGTGTCTTTTTGCTGGATTCACACAAGGAAGGTCATTTTGAAAAAAAAAAACCAAACAAACCAAAACCCAAAAAACATTAAGAGATGAAGAAGGAAAGAAAGAGAACCATGCAGAAAGCGCATAGTACTGTTAAATAAAGAATAACTTGATTGGAGACTCAGTGGTCACAGCTGACACCCTGGAGAATTATGTTGCCAATGGAACTGCATTAAGTTCCAAGCCTCATTGATTATGCCTTAAATAACCATCAGGGTGGATCAACGTGCACATTTGGATTATCCTTATACATAATAATTTTGGATATGATACTTTCCTCTAGCGAAACTATCAATTTTACCCTGTTTGGAATTATAACGTCTCAAATAAGGAAACATTAAGCTTTAAAGCTTCTCTGGAAGAAGCATAAAAACTGATTTATATCTCATGACAAATCGGGACAAGAGATCTGAGAGCGGACGCTGGCGAAATCCAGAATTATTGTTTACATTAGGAGAGATACTTTAATGTGTGCTATTTTGGACTGAAGCATAATGAGATTAAAACTGTTATCCTTTTCTTTTGTTGCGTGGATGAGATGAATACCAACTGTCTTTACCAAAGAGCAAACGGCTACAGGGGATTTTTTTTATACATTTACATCCCTATTTCTCCTTCCTCTTACTCAATTGATGTACAGTATCTTTTAAGAAACAACATCTTTCAGCTTTGCCATTTTTATCACCTTCATCTAGAATGCCTGCTGGCAAGTCAGCAGCATGTCAGCAATGGGTGAGGGACATGGAAATATACAAGTGTGAGTTTCATGAAGCCTGATGTTCCTACCATGCCATATATTTTTGGCCACTAAAACACTGTAAGTACTTAGCTTCAACACCCCATGTTGTGCATCTCATCCCAGTAGCAATTACAGCTAGAGTCCAGCTGTAAAAACCTGATAGAGCTGCTGTGCGGATTCAAAGAACCAAAAGCACAATTCATTAGGAGTGCTTCACTTGTTTTCTGACGCGTTTTCGCTACGGGCATGCACTGACGGGGCAGGGTCATTCCCATTCTTTTCCCTTCTACACGCCAATGAGGGCAAACTGCTGAGAGTAACCCAGAAACTCAAGATTCCCTCAGATGCCATTTAAACCCTTCCTTGATACTTTAAACGGAAATCAGATTGGTAGTCAGAGAGGAAAGCTCGACAAGGTCAAGAAGCAAAGTTTACCAGACTATCGACACTGTCTCTCTTTGTAATTACTCTGAAAAAGCCCAATCAATCCCATCAGGCCAGAAATACATAGGATTGCCACTAAGTAATGGGCAGGTGACTCTTGGAAATTTTCATATTTATTCAGAAGGCACTAAGTGCAAATATAATGAATGGTGCAGAAATCAAATGAAAAGTATTGCTGACATATAGACAGTCATTTTATGCCCAAGTGCACCAGAGGGATACTATCAATTCCCAAGTGACTCTTAGCTGGGGTCACGACAGTGTGGTCGCTGGAGATTGGTAGGGGCTGCAGAGGTGGGCAGAGGGGTGAGAAGAAGTGTGAGTACTGTATGTGTCTGTGTGCCCTGCAGTGGATTAGACTGTAAAAGGAGAAAGGGAGATGATAGTTCAAACTCCAACTCCCATCATTTTGTGCTTCATATCACTGGAGAGGGATTATATGGAGATTAAACAGGGTAGGGAGGGGACATATACATCAATAAGGAAGACTATTAACAAATGGATAAGGTCTTGCTTAGAATTCTTTGGAATGATGCATTCCTCATTTGTTGGCTTAAAGATGACCCTAGTCCTTTACTAAAAGAAATGAGTATTTGAATGTATTGATTAAGAGCTTAGCCCTAAATTATTTTACAATATGTGGAAAATCAACAATACTGCAGAAATTCAAATACTTTATAATTTACTTATAGACTCAAACAGCTTTAATGAGGGTCAGAGAGCTAAAGTCACACAAATAAGTGATGAAAATTGGCACAGAAGCAGTAAATAGGGTCCCAGTTAATAAATGCACTAATCATTTTGTATAGTTTTGATAATGTTCTTTTGACATTTGAAGGTTGGTCTGACAAGTTTAAACAGGAATAGTTTATCAACAGATAATCATTAGAGATAATGCTGAATGCAAATAAGAAAAGTCATTTCATTTTATGTGAATTTTATGATTTGGTTTTAAGGGTCTCTTCCCTTCCTCACATGCACAAAGATAAAAAAAAAAAAAAACCGATACAGAACCTAGAAATCCTGTACAAAGGATAATGCCTGCTAACCACATTTAACCACTCTTTCTGGGCACATATTAGAGATATGATAAAATTTAGCTGCAGGAATGGACTCTTGGATTAAATTAATACTGCTTTAGGCTAACTCACTGTGTAACCTTCTTGCCTGCTTTAGCTCTTGGAAGGTCTCTCTAATGAAGTAAAGCAGCAAAATGTGTATGTAATTTACCGAGCTCAGCATGAGTCAGGAAATTTAAATGTTTTTGTGCCTCTACCAGATATGGCTTTCTCTGCCTGTTCATATACTCCGAGTGGTGTGGTCAACACCCGTCCTACTGCATCCGTCCTACTGCAGGACTGGTTTTCCTTATTTTAATGTTTGCTTGGCAAGCAAACTCATGCTACTTATGATTTCCCAGGTTAATTCAAATAAGGGTTGGCTAGAGGAGAGTGGAAAGGGGAAGGAGATATTGGTAAATGAAGGACTTAATCTTCCAGGCTAGAATGGGTACAAAGTTTTAAGACATAAAAAGTCATTTCGTAAATAGAAAACTTTCAGGAATTCCTTAGAAAAGACGAATTTTATTTTTTAAATAGGATAATTCATGCTTATAAATTCTAATGACCAAATAATTTCACTAATTACTTTGTTGCATTCAATTTGGAACGTTCTCATAGTTGAGTTTGTAATGCAATAAACTATGCCTGAATGGTCTGTTTACTCCACTGCAAGATACAAGGAAAACTCTTTTTCCTTAAAGGACTTGTCTCTTTGAAATGTACAAAGTGGCAAAAAGCCAAGGGAAGCTGGTGCTTAACCAACCAAGACTGAGCAGTGCCTGTGTGCATTTCAATCTCAGCCAACCGAAGTAAATGTTATTGGAGTTTTTGTGCTGCAAAATTGCTGCTTTCATGCCTACTGCATCCGACAATAGGAATCCTAGGACGACTAGGAAGGAGGGAGGAAGGACACTGTGCCTCCTGGCCAGATTTGTATATTCCTAAGAAAAGAGGAGAGAAGTCAGGTAAAATTTCTGCTGCTCTTAATGGGCCCAAGACAATAAGACTCAAGTTAGTGATGCCATCTGGTCAGACTAAACACAAAAAAAATATTACAGTCACTTTCTGTATTAAGCAGTGGTACCTGGAAAGCTATTCTTTTAGAATAACTCAAGCATTTGTTAAAAATTTTAACTGGGGAGAGTACTGGGTTAATGAATTAAATTTTAAATTTATTTTTCAGAAAATTGCAACAATATTATACAAGTCATAAAATCAAAATGTATCACGGCATTTTGCAAGATAACAATGTAATATTCATATAATGCATTTAAGTTATTATCTACATTTATTTTTCTTGAGATACTCAAGTTTCCTTGACATGCTGTTTACTAGTATAGCTCTTTAATTAGTATGAATATTTTATTTGCTATAACATTAATTCTACGATCATTTATTGAACACCTAGTGTGAACCCGGCACTTCTTTTTTTTTTAAGGCAAAGGTGCAGGCAGGAATGAAAACAAGCAGAGGCAGGTATGAAGAGAGAGGAAGAAGCATTGTGTCCCCCACCGCCGCCACCCACCCCCAACTCCTACCCCTGGACATGAACCCAGGTCCTTGGGATGCATGTGTACTATGCCCGGCCGGAGGCCCAAACCACTACTCCACCAGGATGAGCCAACAAAAAATTTAACTTCTACATGCACCCTGGTGGAGTAGGGGTTGGGTGCGCAGTTCACATACATCCCAAGTTAGTGGGTTCATGTCCTGAGACGGGTGGGAGCAACTGAGATGAACAACCAAATAAAAATAAAATGCTTCTCCCTCCTCTTTCTTCCTGCCTTCCTGCCTCTGCTCACCTTCATTCCTGCCTGCACCTTTTCTTTAATTTTTTTTTTTCATTTCTAAGGAAATATTTTTAATTTATTTTAGCCCTAGATATATGTTTATGCCCAAGTCATATAGATACATTTTTCTATTAGAATACTGAAAATTCACTGCTACTACGAAGCAACTAAATTTTTTTCAGATTATACTCACAGTGTTTACCACATAAATATGACATTTTCAGATTTAAATAATGTTATAGTTAATGGACAAACAAGAGTCAAAGAATATATTTCAATTAAAAAAAACTTTGATAGGTTGGCAGTAGTAACACAGTTAAATTTATACCTGATACCAGAAAAGAACTGTACTGAACACTACAGAATGATTTGGAATCCTTTGACTCATTTGGTCATTGACAAAGTCTATTAGGACTGTGTTATGTTAATTATACCCTTACATTGCATTTACCATACAGTTTCAGCAGGTACTCACATGGCCGTTAATGTGGGCTAAGTAATCACGCTGCTCACTGCTTTTTTTGGAAGACCAGGGATGTTATTGCGTTGTACGTTTGAGGCATAAAAAATAAAGAGGCCTCAATAGTTCCGTCTCCCTGTTCTCTCTCTCTTTTTTTAAGCTTTTAAGCTGCTGCTCACTGATGTGGCTTTAGAAAGTGGGGACGGAGAAATGTAACTCATGAGAGGAGGAAAGAGTCAGCTTAAAAAGAAGAGACTTGGAAAAAAGAATTAAAGCTGCAAAAAACAAATCAGATGCTGCTCCTTATTTCCTCTTCACTCATGATATGATGAAGTGGGCTTTGTTTCAGAATTCTTTTTTTTTTTTTTTTTTTTCCCAGGGCTTTTAGATAGATCTGCATTTTTACTGCCACTTAATAATCCTATGACCTTGGGAAAGTCAGTTAACCTCTCTGTGCCATAGATTCTTCATCTGTAGAAGGGTTAATGGTACCAACTCCTCAGGGCTATGAACATTTTATTAAATACCATACACACACACATACACACACACACACTAAACTGCCTGGAATACTGGCTTGTTCATAGAAGTCACCCAATAAATAGTAGCTGTATCCCCCTCTTTTCCTGATGCATTTATATTACCAACATGTAAGGAAAGTCACCACAACTAAATATGAACACCTATATATATATATATATGTATACATACACATATATATGTATGTATGTGTACATATAATGCTTATATATACATATATGTGATAGCAAGCGTTACATTAATCAATATTTTTTAAAATAACTCTTGTCTGAAAGAGTTAAGAAACATCAAAGTTATCATTTTTAATGCTTAAATGTTAGATTAAGAATTAAGCTGGTCTTCCTAAATTAACTTCTTTAACTATAGAGGGATGTATTTTACATTTACATTTTACTCCCTGTGACTTTTAAAAACTATGTATTAGAGTAGCACAAATCACATGTTAATGGGACTACATCTCTGGCTATCACCAAGTCTAAAGTACCTACCCGTTCATCAGGTTAGCCTTTCTGGGAGACAGTCTCCATGGAAGGAACCCTTTGTCAAGCTGTTAATGACAGCGTTGGAAAGGACACTTTCCTCTGAAAACTGAGAAGCCCCCATTCAGAGGAGACATAAGTGGTCTTGTCTATATCGTTAAGAACAAAAGCAAGGAAACGATAACTCCGGGGGAAATGGGAGTTACTAGGAAAATGTAGATCAACTAATTGTTCAACCACACTATAAAACTTGATTTTTGCAAGTCAGTGGTCAGATGTGCTAAAGACAGTAATTATCTCTTGGCAAAAGTTGGAGCCCTTAATTAAACCGCACATTTTTTTTCTCATATATTTGAAGAATAGTACACACGGCTTTAGTATGGCAACTAGGGAATAAAATTTCACAAAAGGAAAAGATGAATCAAACCAGAGATCAAGAGGAGATTTAAAGAACTCAGCTACTCATCAGAAAACCCTTGTATGTGTAAAATGCTTCTGTACTCTCCCAAAGCGTGAGGAGAAGTAAAATGAATCCTAGATTTTTACCCAGGGGATATGCACCTTCTCAAGCTAATCTGTGCTAGGTACGGCATAGGTACATGCATTAGTGCATAAGGCTGGCCGTAGGAATAGGATGCAGAGGTTTTTAGGAGGAAAAAAATGAGACTCCTTCCTAATCATATTACTGAATATTAAATTTCAGTGGCTGCAATGGTAAGAGAGCAAAATTGTTCGTTTGGCAAAGAGGAAAGATTGAGTTAAGGGGTCTTATGCTTTGAGGAAATTGGGCACCTGAAGTAAAAGGGTTTAAAAATCAGAGGCGTTGGAATAAGTTGAATCACAAAGCGGGTGGACTCAACTCTCCATTTTCCTTAGAAGGTTTAGACCCTTACCTAAGGTACCAAGCTGCTGCAATCTGAAACCATGCTGAAAATCAACAGCAAGCAAGCCTTTCAATTCCAAAGGAGAGTCTTCACTCTTTTAGAACACATCTTTCCTAGCAGCATACGATGGAGTAAAGGAGTCACTTTTTAAAAATAAATGGCTAATCATTAAAAAATCAAAATCTTACATTAAGTTTATCCAGAGTAAATATGTTTCAATTTTCAAATTGATTTATTAAGTTTATGAAAGTGAAATAGGGTGTACTTATAACAGGGCACCCTTGCTATAACTGTTGCTTTTTATTGATCTAATATCGTATATCTCTGGAAGTACATATGAGTGCGATCCTGTGTGATGTGCTGTAACTTTCTAAATGGCTGGAGAGAAATTTCCACGTTTCTTCTGTAATTGATGCCAAAATTCAGTCAAGATTTAATTTGGGGAGACAAAAGATATTTTGGAATACTCTAAAATATCCTTTAAAATGTCTGGAGCATATCTCTTCATAGGAAGCATATGAACATAATTCACCTGGTCTTGAAGCCTCAAGTCTAACATAAATATTTCATTATATAGTTTAATCTACTTTTTTCTTCTTTCCATCTTTGGCCAACACAGCACCAGATGGTCACCTTCTATTACATCTTCAAAAAACGATGACTATATCTCCCCTAGCTTTCTCCTCTCTCTACTAAATAATTCAATTCTTTTTCACGAGTCTCATTTTCTATTCCTCTAATTAGCCTGGTGGTCCTCAGAACACTCTTCAAGTTTGAGAGTGTAACAGCAAAACTGACTTCTGATAAAGGGCCAAACAATGCAAAATAAAATAGTTCAAATATCATGTAGCTAGACTAACAGATCCTTGAAACCATATTTTTGTTGTATATGAAACTTACAGGTATTCAAGAAATGATGAATTAATGGGTTAGCAATCACTGAGTCTCAGAATACTACCCACTGCTGGAAAGCAAATCAAGAGTTATTTCATTATTATTCTTTTTAAGCAATGTTTTGGGAAAGGAAAAATGCTAAAATCAGAAAAATTGTACCAAGGCCCAAGCTGATTAACAGTTTATCTTTCCCAAATGTTGTATCTCATTTAACTTTAAATGTAGTAAAAGATGCAACTTTAGAATACCTCTGCATGATTGCTTAACTTTATTGACTGGCATCTGGACAGGGGAGTCATATTAAGTCACGTAAGAAAGTAAAGACGTTTTGAATGAGGCTTATTATTTTACATTGTTAATTTTATGCTTATATTATCAGTGCTATTATTCCTTTCCATTTGTACACTTTAATAATAATATGACTGTACTTTATCCGGACCATTTATCATCAGCATAGTTTATAATGATTTCCTTCAGCAAGTTCACTTTGAGCATTATTTGTAGAGTTTACAGCTGCCCTGCAATCCATCCAGGATTTACAGTTTCATAAAATTATGGTCATGTGGAGAGATTACGGTCAGAGTCAGAAAAAGTTAGCTTCAGAGCTCTGTTTAACTAAAGAAAGGATGAAAAGATATCGGCACTTCATGTTCACTGTAGCATATTTGCAATAGCTGAGATAGGAAAATAACCTAAGTTGGCATGTCACGGTAAAATAGAGGTTTAGCACAATACAGATACATCTCAAGGACCTGGTTCCATCCTGGGGACAAGAACCAAAAAGGAACAACTAAATAAAAATAAAGTGCTTCTTCCTCCTCTGTCTTACTGCCTGCCTGCCTGCCTCTGTGCTCCTCCAATCCTGCCTGCACCTTAAAAAAAAAAAAAATAAAATAAAATAAAAGCTAAGTCTCCATTAATGGATGAATAGATATAGGACATGTAATACATGTGTGTTCATCCATCCAACCATCCATCCATCCATCCATATATAGATATATAGACAGATACAATATACACAATGGAATATTATTCAGCCAGCAAAAGGATGATAAAATCTGCCATTTGTGACAACAACCCTGAGGACATTATTCTAAGTGAACTAAGTCAGACAGAGAAAGAAAAATAGCACATAATGATCTCAAATATGTGTGGAATATTAAAACAAAGCAAAATGAAATATCTTATAGATCAGAGAATAGACTGGTGTTTGATAGAGAAAGGGGTTTGGGGTGAATGAAATGAGTGAAGGAAGTCAGAGGTACGAATTTCCATTATAAAATAAACAAGTCATCGGATATGATGTACTGCATGGTGACTACAGTTAGTAATACTACTGAGCATATTTGTAAGTTTCTAAGAGTAAATCCTAAAAATTCTCATTACAAGAAAAACTTGTAATTATTTATAGAGAAGGACGTTACTGTGATTTTCATTTTACAATATATACAAATATTGAATCATGTTGCAAACCTAAAACTAATGTTATTATATTGTTAATTATACTGCAATAAAAATGAGGATAGTTTTATCATCTTTGTTGTACTGAGGGAGAGAGGTGCAATAATACATGAATTTTTTATTTTAATGGAAACTACTTAAACTAGTTCCCAACTGGCTTATCCATAGGGCATCAGGGCTATAAAATAGATACATTTTATTTTGACCTCAGTTCACATTAAGGAAGAATGGACTTGTAGTAATTGTACATCTATCAGATATCCCTAATATTAGCGGTATTAATAACCTGACTCTATAGAGGGGGAAAAAAGCTACCAGGAAATCTGAAAAAATATTTTAAGCAAGTTTCAGAGGCTAACAATTAAAAACAGAATAAGGCTTCTCAAGGCAAAATCAAACACAAGTCCACCAGATGCTGAAATTATTAACATCTGCAAAAGATGTTCCACCTTAGGGAAAAGACATGGATTAATTAGAGCGGGAAAGAAAATAAGGTGATAGGAGTTATTTCAGGGACCATCACTCTATAGCTCAGGTTTAATAAATGGAGAAGCTATAGTGAAACAATATATATGTGATATTATCCTGTGGATTGGGTCTCAAAAATTCAGTTACTTATTTGTGAATCAGAGTATACCCAAATACTCAAATTACATCCTTAAATTTATGAACTCATTCACTCACATACATACATATGAAATATATACATATGACCACAGGAGCTATTCTAATAATAATTGATACTTTCTGTTTTGAATCCCCATGTTAACAATGCTAATGTTTTGGGCTTAAAATATAAAAATAATTTTACTGTCATTTTAGACAATTTTTTACAGTTTACACCTTGTAAAAGAATAGATGTTCAATGTGAGTAGACTTTGTATAAGACCTTTAACTATTTTCATATAAAATAAGATTCCCAAACATAATTCTAATCCCAAAAGATTCCCACTACATATAAAAAATAACCCCACTAAATTCCAGTTCCTAAATAAAACCAAGATTTATTTTCTGTGCCTAGATTTCTCTATAGTCAGACTAAATTAAAAGGAGGAAAAAAAGCAGATTTATAATAAGACTACAGAGCTGCTGCTTCCAGAATTCTCATTCTATCTGTCCTTAGTGCCCTTAGGTTTTTAGTCATACTCGACAGATTACAAGTACCCTCTGTTTCTTTATAAGAACTGAAAGGCCAATTCTTCTGAAAAAGAATGCATGATATTTTAAAAAGAAAATACCTCTGAAAGGATCTCAAAAATGAAGAAAATTAAAGCAAAAAAAACAACAAAAAAAACCTTCAAAAGCAGGTTCCCCAGTAAAAAGTGCTGAGCATTGGAAGCGTGACTCAAACAATGGTTGGACAGCTTCTGAGGTTCTCAGAGGCTGACAAGCCTAACATTTGCCTTTCAATTCTCTCCAAGACCTCACCTCACACATATTCCTAATCCGGAAAAACACTCGAAGCTAAACACTTAAAGAGTTTTGAAATCCCCCAAGATGAGCTGGAGAATGAAAACAACACACTCCTCCTTATCCGGAGGGATTTTTATGCTGTTATAGACTGCATCTTAGAACACCAACTACTCCACCCATCTCTTATTGGAGTGGAACTAAAGGAAAATGCTTTATTTTTGAAATACAAGTTTCCAAATCATGAATTTGCCTTTGAAGAGAATGAATTCTTTGAGGGAACTTTTTTTGGTTTATAATTGTTATGCTGATATTTTACTTACATGAAACATTTACCCATACATACATGTGTGTGCATGGACATACACACACACACATCACACACATGTAATCACACAAGCCAGAATCCACACAGCTCTGGAAAAGCGACAACTTCGTGCAGTGTCAATGGACATATTAAGTTTATATCAGAGACAAACTTTCACAATTTCTATTTTCCTTACCTACTCTCCTGCTCATTTAGTAATAATTTCTTTAGTAAAAGAAAAAAAAAATCACATTCTCTCTGTTTTTCATTTTGTGAAAAAAGCAAAGGACAGGTCCTTTAGAAAATAATCACAATGTAATCATGAAAATAAGAGTCTGGAAGCCTCTTATTACAGAAGATCAAAGCAGACATGAAAGAAACCTTACGCAAAAGAGACTAAAGATATTTATAGAGCAAGAATTTATTGCCTGCAATTAGAGATTTTGGTTCATGACGAACCGTATAAAGTAGCCTTTCTGAAAACTGATTTAAGAAATCACAGCTGAAATATTTTGATTGAGTAGGAGTCTTGATGCCATGGTGGGGGATAGGTGTGCAAATAGGAGACAGACAGCATTCAAATCGAATAAACAATTGAAAGTTAGAAGAATTTCAGCAACTGCTTACACTTCATTTTCTTTTTTTAAAGATTGGCATTGATAGTGGCTACGGGGTTAAGGATCCCAAGTCTGCCTGGGAAAGACTGCCACGATCCATTACCGATAACTAGCAAAAGCATCAAAACTGGAAGGTGACCAACTAGAGTATGCCAGAGTCAGCAGACCCACCCACACAAGGGGCACGGAAGGGTCTCGTGTTCTAAATAAGGATATTCTTCAAGATCCTAATACTTGTGTCTATGGTGAAGATTGTACATCTGAAGGCATCTCATATTTCCCTAAAACAAGGAAAATCTGGGTTTGGACGGGAGGAATTCTGTATGCTGAGTCATGGATGGTCCCTTGTTTTACCCTATCCCAGTCAGATATGGAAAGAGACTCCTTGAAGGAGATGGCAAGAAATTCATTAAAAAAGAAAACTCTTCTTGTGGCTATTCTCAAGCATTTATTTCTTCTCAGTCGCCTACTATATATACTTATAACACATTCCTAAGATGTTTTAGATAAAGAGATCACAAGCAACAAGTTTAAAATTGGTTTCTTACATGATGGTCAAACAGAGAGAATTTCGTCAACAGTCATTGTCTTCCATGGAATGGAACTCCAAAGAAACAGCACCAGTCCACATTAATGGGGGTGGTGGTATACTCAAGACTGGCATCAAAACAGACTGAATGAAATCTGTACTTAGCAACCACCTCTGGTTGTCATGGAGATTAGATAATGGAGGAGGGAGATATGTATGTTCAGTAACTGATGGACCAGAGAAAGAAGATGACATGGAAGGAATTAGGGGGTGATATTTAAAAACTAAAATATGGGTTAGGATTTTATAACAAGGGAAAGGGTACAGGCTCGTCACTGAAATTTGAAGCAATGTTATTCTTGAACGTTTAATAGCAATTAATCCCCATTCATGATCATATAGAAACAATTTATTAAATAGGCTAAAAGCCCAATGAGAAAAAATCTAAAATAGCTTTGAAAGAAATCTATACAACAGTGTACTCTACTTTCAATTAACAGCAAACCCAAGAAACTCTAAAATCAAGAGTTCACAGCATGTTCCGGGCTGAGAAGGGAGAGGCATTTGTCCTGCAGACACAGTCATCTGCACCATCCCTCTGCTTCACCATAATTCTCTGTCCTACTAAACAAATAGGCAGATGTAAGTATGTACAGGTCAAGATCCTTGCTTGCTCATGAGAATTAATCACAGGAGGTGGATCAAGAAATAGAAGAAGAGATGTTTATTTTGTAAAAACACACATATTCAAGATTTGGAAAACTAACATGAGATTAAGTCATCAGGAATCAGAGAGATCAGATTTTATAAATATAAACATGTTGCAAATCTACAATGAAAATTAAGTTGTTAAGTATTTAGACATATATATATATATAAATTCCAATACGCATGCCTTTTGAAGTGATTTCTGCTATTTGTGGAAGGGCGTACATAGAATCTTCTCAAAAACAGATACCCCTTGAACATTTAAAAAGAGATTTATTGAGGTAACTTTGATTTACAAAATAATATAAGCCCATATAAGGAGGTTCACCACTCATCAAAATATAACAACACACCACACATCCACCACCAAATTACCCACAGTCCTTCACCACTGTCCACTGGACCCCACTTGCTTCTGCCCCACCCCCAGCCCCACTCCCTTCCCAGCTTGTAACCTCAGTTCTGTTGCCAGTGTCCAAGGGTTGGTTTTGGGTTTGTCTGTTCACTTGTTTCTTTATAGTCCACATATGAATGCGATCATTTGGTATTCGTAGGACTATCTCTTATTTATCCATATGTTAGTCAACCCATGTTCTGGATGATCTGCAGACTAATTAAATCTCTGGTAGACTCCCTGTTTCTTCGCACATTTCTAAAGTATTTCAGTTGCCTGGCTAGTGTGGTGGTCAGAGAATAAACACTTATTTTAATTAATGCAACCAAAGCACAAGAAAGTTAGGTTCAATTTGCTCAATGATTTCACAAATACCTCTAGAGCAGGTTCTGTGTTCCTGGCATGAGACCAAGTGCTAGGTACCCAGCAGTGAACAAAACAGACAAATGGCTCCTATTATCAGTACTTTCAGTCCTTCTAGAAAGTAAAGCAAAAATACGAAGGAACGAATGTCAAATTAGGATAACACCAATTAAAAGAAACAAACTAGACAAAGAGATGGAGTAAGAATGCTAGGTCTCATAAGATAAAAGATTAGAAAGGTAAGATACGTCAAGTTGTATAGGGTCTTGCAGGCTTTGAATGATTTTGAGCCGGATAAAACTAACGAGTGGGTTTTGAATGGAAAGATACTGTACTTGCTAGAAACCAAGCCAACAGGCAATTGTAGGTCCCAGCCAGAGTTGACGGTGAATGGCTTAGACTTGGGTAGCTGGAGTGTGGCTATGGATGAGATATTTGAGATCTAGTAGAGAGGAGCTGCTATGCCATCTGTCAAAACCATGCATTTACAAGCCCCAAAGCGGTCTTTCCATGCAAACCATAGATGAATCAAATAAATACACCGATTTTCTTGTCTTAATATCTTTTCTCAATTTTATTATAGTCCTATGATAGAATCACAGCTCTATACTGCAAACTGGATGGCATCTTAGAAATCACCTTGGTGGCATACCCAGGGGGAGGAGCGGTTAGGTCAATTGCTTTGAAAGGAGTGTAGGTCACAGACCCCTGAGTTCGAGTCCTGGGTCCAGGGTGGGGGTGGGGGAAAGAGAACAACGAAATAAAAAGAAAATGAAAAGTGCTTCTGCCCCCTCTCTCCTCCTGCCTGGCGGGCTCTCACCTTCATTCCTGCCTGCACCTTTCCTTTAAAGAAAGAAATCCTCTAGGCTAAAACCACAGGGATGGCAACTTGCCATTATGCTTTCTTTTTTAAAAAGATGACGAGTAAAACAAAAACCCTCAAGGGGACTTACTCACAGGGGTTCCTGCAGGGAGGCTTCTGGGATCTCCGGCTGCATCCTGATTGCTGGTGCAGGGCTCCTGATTTACCTCAACTGTTGTGCAGGTAGGAAAACTGATGCCAAGAGGTATTTAGAGACTGGCTGACATCTGCCCCGATAAGAACGGAATTGTATGTTAACTGAAAGCAATCTCATCTACACCCACAGCTTCAATTATCCTCCATATATAATGATCGCTTAAAATTTTTTTCTCCATCTCTGACATTTCTTTGAGCTACTCTGATGCATACCTAACCGCTTATTTGATCTCCCTGCTTGGGTGCTGCATAATGCTTCAGACTCCACGTGTTCACGCCAGCCCTCAAGACCTTCCCCTTGTTTTTTTCCAGTACACCTTGCTTTTGTACTAGCATGTCCCTATCAGAAAATGGTAACAGTATCCATCCTTCTGCACAAATCATCAATGCAGCCATTATGTTGGAAACCCCCTTTATCTCTACTCTCATTTTCACTCTACATTGATTTGTTCTTAGATATATCTACCCAAATCCACCCACAGCTCTGCATTTCCACCACCACCTCCTTGCAGTCACCAGTTTGTTCTATATGGTCATCAAAGCAGTTATTCGAAATACTAATCTGGTCACATCCTTCTAAGCCCCAGGATGCTTTATTCCTTTTGGCTAAAGACTCAAATCCTAGACGAGGTTTATCCATTACTTCGTGTTCTCCTTTGCTCTCTGTGCTCCAGCCGCAATGATCTGCTTTCAGTTCCTCAAACAAGTCATATTCCCCCCTGCTACCTTTGTCCATGTCCAGCCCCTTACCTGTAATTCCCTTCCTTCTCCCCTTGACTGTCTTCATTTATGTCCTACTCACCGTTCGGCTCTTAGTGGAGTAGCAGTTCCTTCAGGAAGTTCTATTTATTTGTGAGCACTTCATTAATGTGACTGCTTAGAATCTAAATTTCTCAACGTTATGAGATCTTCGTCTGGATTTGCTTACTTTTGTATTCACAGCCTAGTGCTTCTATAGGTACTTGTATTAATATACTCCATAAATACTGATTCATAAAATTTTATCATCTAAAGCTTCCTGGGTAGACCTACTGCCCATTGCAGTGAATTGCTCTGATCTGGCAACAGGGGATGGGCACCAACCTGTCTGGCACATGAATTTAAAAATATACCCAAAAGTTCATACTAGACTAATTTCTATTTTTTAAGATTCAAATGTCAGGTACTACCAGCATGTTTACTCCTTTTCAAAATCAGTGGTAAAAAGCAGATGAAAAGTGCTTAAAAAGCCTCAGGTAGTTAAGTCCTTGGGGAGATTACAAACAATGCACTCCCTGAAACAGTGGTCTCTCTCTGAGACCAGGAGAGCTGCAAGAGAAATCACCTCTCTGCCACAAACAGATGCCACTTTGCGTCTGTTCACACTCAAGAGGACAGAGGACACTTAACTGGGCATGGGAACATGAAGAATGAACTTTTAAGCACACAATAAAACAGAGACGGGAATACAAAATAGGTGCAGGGACATCTGATACAAAATCAACAACAGGCAGTTAATCAGAGCTCTACAATTAAACAAGTGGAAAAATGTAAATGACTAAAGCCAAGGAGAGATTATGCATGGAAAGTAACACAGAGAAGACAAGTTCTCAACAAAGGCAAGAAGTAGCCTGATGTTTCGGAGAAAGAAATTCTATTTGTGAGTAAAAAGGGTTTTTAAGTAGAGGCCAAGAAACGGTAAAAAGCAAAACTGCCATAATAGAAATAGTAAATACAGATTTTACTTGCCTGAAATTGAGGTTTGGGTTTAGAAAGCAATGGACTGAGAAAGCAGAAAGAAAAAATAACTGGTGCAAACAATTGGTAAAAAGGTTTCAAAGTACGTAATTAGAAGATGAAACTAGACAAGAAAGAATCCTTAACCTAAGTAAAAGAGAAAAGACTAAAGATATGTGTATAGTGAGAACTTATTTCCTACAACACAGATTTTGGTTCATGATGAATTATATAAGATAAGACAGCCTTTCTGAAAACTGATTTAAGAAATCATGGCCCAATCATTTTCTAAGAGTTATGTAAGAGTTCCACTGAATGCTGAGAGAATGCAAGACAGTGAGATGTGGAAGATTTAGATACTAAAGGAGATATTCCTGAAGAAATGGCAGATATATATATGAGTTTTGATGACACTTTGTCTATCCTGTACTTTTTCATAACCCTGATTTCTTTCTAACTCATACACAGAGCTAACTGTATTTATGTCTTTCATTCCTCTGGACACTCCTTCACAGTACCTGGCATACTGCTATCTTGCCAGTGATCCAGATTTTAGTGAATAATCACTGAATGCATAAAAAGCAAACAAGCAAGGAAACACAGTTTCTCTGACAGTGAAAAGATATTTAAAAATATGCTACCTAACAAACAAAATATCTAATACTTATAGGAGTTAAATCTAAGCTTTCTGAGAAGAGGCCATAGAACCGAAAATTCCAAGCATGTGGTTTTAAGAAGGAGGGACTTCAGAAAAACTTTCACCTTGAGCTTGCAGAGGAAGATGCCTCGAAAAGGAATGACGTCCAGGAGAAGATGAAATGTTTATGTGGACAAAGGCTTCTAAGCCATCAAAGCAGGAAAACATGGACACCCCATCTGAAGCAGCAGCCATATTTTCCAGCAAGTTGTTGGCTTTTTCTTGGCAGAAAGAAATGGGAGGAAAAGTGTGTGTTTTCCCTGGCAGCCTGGCTTTGATCCTTTGACCCCTTGGTGAGCTGCCGTCAGCCACTAAGAAACCTCCCAGGAGTTCTAACTGGAATTTCACTGAAACTAAAAAGCATGGCAAGCATACTGGCAGCTACTTTGCTCATTCCTATTCAATGGGCCTGCAGTCCTACTATTAGATCGTGGCCACCCTGATAGAAAAAAGAGGGGACAAGCTATTTGGATACTAATTTTAAGAATGGCTTATAAACCTTAACCAGAGTTGTCCCTGGACAGCACCATTTGACACTAGTTACCCCACATAATTATCAGTTACAAACCTGATCTAACCAGAAGAAAGAAAAACTTGCTGTAAGCAGGAGATAAAAGTAGCAATATTTAAAACAGTCACCATAATGAATGCACACAAACCAAAAGGCAATAAAATACACTGCTTTTGTCTGTGGCATTTAACTACATATTGGACAGAATTCTTCACTGGGGTGACATTAACATGCTATTTTATTTATTTATATTTTTGAAAGGAACTGTGCAGGCAGGAATGAAGTCGAGTACACAAGCAGGCAGGTAGAGAGAGGAGAAAGAAGGATTTTATTTATTTTTATTTCTTATATATCGTTCTTATTCTCCAGGATGTGAACGCAGGTCCTTGGGAGGTAGGTGGCCTGTGCTCCGGTTAGAGGCAGTTGACCAAAACACTACTCCAGCAGAGCGCACACACGTTATTTTGGAAAAATAGATAATAATAACAGATCCTGTATAGTGGTTATGGTGTTCCAGTTACTGCTCCACGTGTTTTTTACACATTAACTTTTAATTTTTTATTTAAAAATATTTAATCTGCTTATTAAAAATAGCAATAAGAATCTCAGAACAAAGACCAAAATTCACTCAAATATACATAGAGGGGAGAGTTAGAAAAGAGTAAGTACCTATACCCACTGCGATTATATTTTCTATAGGAAAGGTTTTTTGCTTGAAATTCTACAGGATTTCCTGAGGTAGGGCTAATAATCTGAGGAAAATTTATTATCTATTACAGTCTTCCCATATACAACTACACTTTCTTTTCTGGATACATTTATTTCAAAAAGGCCAAAGGGCTAATTTGAAGGTAAGAAGCAAGTTACTGTACCAGAGCAATCCTGACTGTTACTGTATAAAAGAAGTTGTTATAAAACTAAATCAATCCATCAAATTTCAATTTGCTTGAGTAAGTGAATAACATGGTTACCCAGGACCCATACAGTATATGAGGAAAAAGGATCCATTTTGTTTTCTGTAAGAATATATGACTGTGAAATCAGTGATTTGCCCATTTTTATTTTAGTTAATTCAATTACAATTGAAAACATAATCTAGACTCACTTTCCAAGTGAACATTTCTAAGTATTCCTCCATTCTCACACTCTGTTGCAATTGGGACAAAAGTAATATCTGGGGTGATCATTTATAATCCAAACTGGAAAACTTTTGAGAGTGAAAGAAGTATTATTAGTTGCTAAGGCAACAATATCAATTAGGGAAAAACCAGTATGTGTGCTCACGCTCTCTCCTTAAGGTGTCTGCACAGCATCACCCTTTTCCGAGTCTGTTTACTCTAAGCTGACACTGTTCCCTCTCTGCCATCCACAGAAATAAGTGCATTTTCAATACTTTATGCCATAAAAAAATAGGATTTGAAATGGACATCTGCTCATTCACTTATTATGTAGTAATACTGGACAAGTTATTTGCTTTCTTTGTGGAGAATTGTGTTCTGGAATCCCATGGAAGTGAATTCTATCCTCGTGACTTAGTTTCTCTGCACCCTCGGGTAATTTACTTAATATTTCTAAACAGATGCTTCATCTACAAGATATGAGAAATACTACAACCTTCTTCTTTTGGGGAAGAATATATACAATAATGAAATCCAGTGACCGACAGTTAACCACCTGTAATACCGTCTATCTGTGCACATGACTAGGTTTCTTTCTCCAATTAGGTTTAAAAATTCAGCAGATTTAAAACAGAGTCTATCGCTGATCATGATAGACTTATTCAGCTGTGATGTTCATCAATAACTATTACAGTAGCATCGGCCTTCTTTCTGTCCCTCGCCTTTTCCACAGTTTTGTGCTTTTTATATTGTTCTCTCTGCTAGAAATGCCCTTTGTCCTTAGATGACTCCTAGTCAGGCTGGAGGATTCAGCTTAGCTTTATCTCCTGCAGGTAATTTTCCCTGACTTCTTCCAAGCTGGGCCAGGTCTCCCTCTCTGACCTTCATAACGAGCTGGGCTTATCCCTGGGAGGGCATCTTTGCAGACACAATGGAATTATAATATGATGTCATCATGAATCATCTTCCCAATTAAACTTCAAGTTCTCTGAATGCTTTTTATTCATCTTTCTATTCTCAGAGTATACAGGACACAGCTGGCTCAGTAAGCATCTATTGAATAAATGACGGAGTGGATCAGTCATACTTTGCTTTTGTATCACTCAGAGCACTTAACATAATGTTACGCATGCAGTGAAGACTCAGTAAATACTCAGTGGCTCATAGATTATTGGACTATAGCCTATCAATAAAAAGACAACCTTTTATGTAAAAACATGAGAACTCCGGAGTCAAGTATTCTTTCCAAGTGAGTGGTAACGTTTTCCCAGGTTACCTGGAAAAATATTTTGAGTTAAAGATGTAATTTTAAGAATTGATTGCAGACTTCTAGTCATGAGAAAGTCAAGCTCATTCCTGAATAATTAAAACCTGTATATTAGAATTAGAGGTAAAAACACACCCATAGGGGAACTGAAAATGTATACATGACAAAAAGGCAAGATTCCTACCCACACAGAACTCTACCTGCTACAATATGAAGAGATACAATTCTCAGTGATCAAACACTTAGGGAAGCCTGTTAATATGACTGTCTAGTACTCAGATCATAAACAGGGAATCACTGTGCCCTAGGAAAATAATGGTCTTCTTTTGCACTGTGTAAGATGCTTTGATTATCGTCATCAGATTTATTTTCTGTATTGTAGAGTGAATACCAGTACCTTAAATCCCTTTAGAAGGCTTGAGAACTCGCCATTCTTTTCACTGAACTTATAAGGTCTATGAAAAATAAATAACTACATCCAATATTTCATTTTTTAAAGAAAATGACAATTAGAGGAAGGGAAACATTTAATATAATGAGACTGATCTGATAGAGAGGAGGCAGTAAACTGCTCAGTCTGTTGGTGCATTATTAACTCTTTCTGGTCACTTGGGTAACATTTTGAGTACTGTACTAAAAGAGGTAATTTACTAAATGGTACCCTAATGGCCAGAAAGAGTTAATGTGGTAATCAAAAATGAGCAATTTACTTCTCATCAACTAATCAAGCTCAGTAAAATTTTTATTAAAATGCCTCTGATACTGTTCAACTGAATTTTTAATTGAAAAACTGAAAGCTATTTAGCTGAAAATACGGTAGGGTGAATATTACAACCGATTAATCCAAGAAAAGTAATGGCACATCTAACCAAAGAAAGACAATAATGAAACAACAATTACTGAAAGTAGTAACATCAACAGCAAAGCCACCACTATTTTATAATGTCTATTATGTGCCTGTCACTCTTCTAGGCATTCCATCGATTTCATTGAGTCTTCAAAATGGTAGGTTCTATTACCAGAAGTGGAAGCACAGAGAGGTAATATATAGCCGGGGCATGATCAGAAGCCAGGTTTGTTGGCCTGTGATTATTTTATTATATTCTAGAGTGCCTTCCAGTAGGTAGAGACAACCCCGTTAGCTTACTAGCCCCCCAAATATCTAGAGTATGTTGGAAACATTTAATCAGCAAATGACCATTTTCAGAGAAATTCTGATTCGTCTGAGTAGCAGCAATGCTTTTTCCTGTACTTTGGCCTGTGTACTAAAGAGTTAATAGAGCCGGGCTTAGACAGCCCACATTTGAAGGGTCTGCTAAAGGGTCTGCTTGCGTGGTGGGCCCTGCGCTGGCATTTTGAGGACTAAGATTTCAGGAGAGTTCATCCCTTTCTCAGCCTAAGAGTAACTTCCTGTGCTTATACTGCTACACACCAACTAAAACAAGTTTAAACTGAATTGTTTTTTTATCACTTCTTTGGTTTACATTACTATATGATTTTCAGGATACTGAATTCGGACATGCATCTTTGCGTATTTCGCACCACACCTGCCGCCAGTGTTCCACTGCCTTTTTTGTTATGTTCCCTTGTTCTCTCTCTCCTCCCATCCCCAGGTAAATACAGTCTTGCGTTCTATAAATTTTGCTTGTTCATATTCTACCTATAAGTGAAACCATCCTGTACTTTAGTTTTTCCTTCTGGCTTATTTTGCTTAGCACGCTAAGTCCAAATCTATCAAAAATCCTTGCTTTCCACTATCCCGTCGCTATGCTAGTATGAACTCCCCAGGTCTTCTTGAACCCAATAAAAGGCACCCGCCTTCAGCGAGTATGCAAGCCAAACATCTGGGACTTATTTACAGCTTCTTCCTCAACCTCCACAAGCCGCCACAAGGCAGTCTTGCCAATTCTCCCCCTTACAAGCTCCCTTATTTACATCTACACGCCATTCTTAATAGGGGGCAAAATTAGACTAAGTCTGGAGACATTTTTTGTTGTTCTGATGAGGAGGTAGAGGTCAGAGACGCTGGCAAATATCCTACAGTGCACAGCCACCCCATAACAAATACTCATGCTGCCCCAGATGTCCAGAGCGCTAAGGTTGAGGACGCTGCTCAGGGTGAGGACGCTGCTCAGGACAAAGCAGCAGACCGCTGCAACACTTCATTGCTTTTACTTCAAATGAGTTCATTTTGTGTCTATTTTACATACCCTTTTAAGCTACCATCAATTCTGTCTGGAACTCACGACAAGTAAAGTTGATTGTTATCAAAAAGGAAAGAGAAAGCTCAACTAAAATCTTTTTTCAGTGTTTCTAAAAGCAAAACAATGAAGTCTGTTGCAAAGGCGTAAGATGTATGAAATTTAAAGACAGTTTCAATAATAAATAGAAAATGTGAGAAGGCTGTCGTACTCCCATTGAATCATTTTTTTCCACGTGGACCAAAAAAATTAGAAAAATATCACTAATGGATATGAATATGCGTGTGAACAGACTGAGATGCTGGCCGCATCTATAACGCAATTGTCAAATAAAGGAGATTTCTAATGAGCAGCCTGAAACTTCCAGTTATTTCAAAACATTATTTTCCTGTGTTGGTGGATATTACGATAGCTTGCTGACTGACATTTATACCAAGCCAATCCCATAAAATCAACTAAATACAAAAAAACGACTAATACATAAGATAGAACAAAGCCTTGACAATAGACGGCCTCTCTTTCACTAGTCTGAATGGTAGTTTAGATCACTGACACCTATACCTATTTCTACGTATTGTGCTTATATTGTATGGTAACTGCTGACTTATTTTTCTCCCCAACTGTACTGCCAGCCTTGAGTGCGAAGACAGCAGCCAGGCTGAAGTTCTAGTGAAACCATTTGGCCCACAATTAGGTGCTGAACAAATATTTATGAAATGAACATATGAATGATAAGTGAACACGTGATGAATGGACAGGAAAAAGGGACCGCTCACTGGCAATGGCAGGTGAAGAGCACTACAGCGTCTCTGGCGCTCTCTAGGCTCCTGCAGCGAAAGGCGGAGGAGAGTGGAAAAAAATGTCTCTACTCCAACAGGAAGGAAGAAGAATGAAATGCGAGGGACCTAAAAACCCCTTCTGGAGCCACAATCCTACATCAACATTAAAAGTCAGAGAAGCAGAGCAGAGAGAAGAATCTTGGCTTTTCAGAACAATTATCTTTATCACACCTTCCCAACTCCTAAATACGAAGAAAGTTCATGCTTAACATCAGAAGAAAAAACGCTATATTGGGCAAATTCTACATCCTTGAAAGTGTGCCACTATTTATTTACCAAATAAACCATCAAGCTAATCTTGTTTATACCATTTACTACTTAAATTTTGGTTGATTTTAGGGTTTTTCTCTACTACACCTACTTTTCTAGTGTTCATCCCTACCCCGGCCAGCTCCTTTCAAGTTCAATTACTGCACTGACCCCAGTATGTCATGGGCCTCCCTCTTCTATATGAAAATATTGGAAACTACAATCTACCCTGAAATCAGACAAAATTAGAGGATTGAAAATTGGTAAGCTCAGAAGCCCAGGTGAGTTTCAGTTGCAAGCACAGCAATCGGAAAAAAGAAAACCAAACCCATCACTGAAACCAAACACTGAGGCAGTTAAAGAGCACACAATTATTTACTAACACTTGGGATTCAGAGGAAACATGCTGACTGGACTTCTATAATCTATAATCAATGCTGAATACTATAGGTAATCTAAATTCACAATCTGAGTGATCATATTGCTGCAAAATTAATTTATCTTAGAGTTAACATATAACTTACCATAATCAATCACTGTTGCAATCAAATAAACATCTGAGTAGGAATAAATAGCATTCCCCCCACTTTGCCTTAATTTCTGGCTTAAGGTCTTTGTTGATGAATAGATCTTCGTGTTTTTTTTTCCCTCAAATACATAAATAGATCAGGAGAGATCTATTTTTTTTCTTCACAACTTCAAGATATCGTTAAAAGATTTAAAATACCTCCGCAATTTCTTCCACTGAAATAATTCTAGCAGCGGGTACTGGAGAAGCCCTCGCAGAATACAGAGAGCATGATTTTAAATGGCAACTAGAAGTTTTTAAATCTTGCTAAGTTTTGAAGACTTGTCCTCAACAGATGGATAGAAGAATATAAGAATTAGAAAGAATGTTGAAAAAATCCTTGCCCTAGCTCCTTTTACATAGGTGTAGAAATAAAAGCTTAAAAGGTGAAATCACATAAATTCATGCAGCTACGACATTTCCCCCACCCATGACATCATGGATTATAATATCAATTGGCTACTTAATTGCATCATTTATGGGCAAAATGTTACATTAATGTATATGGTATTAAAAACAAAACAGGTAATAGTTCCCTTTGAGCCATGTCACTAATACTGTTTTTTGCTTTGGTAACACAATTATAAGCCCTCTCCTTTAAGTTTAACCGTCCTTGTGAATCACACTTGATCACTGAATTCGGCATAATATCATGGTGACAGCCATGCCACCATTTTTAACTAGCACCAGCAAATTTCTTTCAAAATCAATTTTTTTTTTAATCCCAATTTCAGAAAGTTAAAACAAAATATACTTCAAAATTTAGAAGGCGGCAAGTACTGGCAAAGATAGGACAAGAGATCATTTCCTAACTTTTTACTCTACTGCATTACCTCTTTTGACTGTTAATTACTACTGACTCCTCTAATGGAAATATCTGCTTTCCAATAAACTCTACAGACAATACATTATATCGCTAAGAAATAATATAATCGCCCAAATTTCATGTGTCAGAATGTATTATACACACCAGCTGATTTCACACATTATTAGGAGCTTAGAAAAAGTCCAAGAAAGGAAGAGGGCTAAATAGCCTCAAGAAGACAAAAGACAAATACCCACTTCAATAACACATAGTAGTATTTATACAGTCAGGACTATTGTCCCATAGATTCATAATCTGAAGGTCAGTCAGGTGTAGGTCAACAAGTCAGCACAAGAATGGCTCTCCCTGCATATGATCTATGAATAAGTACATGGCCCTGATGAATTTATTAGAAAGTGAAATAGTTAAATGAGTAGCTATGAAGCTATGAGAAGCTTCCTGATAAAATAACGCAATCCATTCATTTATTTAAATATGCTTTGAGGCTTTGGGGATAGAGGTGAACGAGAAAGCTATCACTCTACCTTCAAGGAGTTTATATTCTAGGGAGGGTACAGAAACTAAAAAATAATAAACTTCTTTCCATTGTTCCTTTTCTCTAGTTCTTCACCTGCAACTTGAATGCATTGACAATCATGGCTGCTATGCAATCCCACAGTGAAAAAGAAGAGTCAGGTGTTTGATTTGGGCTAAAGGAAAATTAAAAAAGGAAGAGGAAATACCAAGCAACTGTTGTAAATGCATAGAGCTACCGAGATTACTATATTCCATAATGGGGTCGTAAAGGGAATCGTCCGATTTAAAAGGGATGGTCAGTCTGACTCTGTTGAGTGTAGAGATGCAATCAGTAAGAGGTTGGTACAACAGGAAAAGATGTATTAGGAACTGGAAATGGTGGAAACAAGCCAAGTCAATCAGGAGTCATTTGGCAGTTTTTCCTATGTCCTCTCACTTTGCTTCCACATTTCCTATGCTCCTTATCAAAGTAGCTTTCCTTTATTTGGAAATCCTGCTGACTTCATTTTGAGCATAGCATGCTACCCAGGCAAATAATATCATTAACTGACCAAGAGCCAAGCAATACACTTTACAGGATGGCATGGAAGGGCACAAGGAGCTATGAGCAGTAGGCATAGATTTGTACTATGTGGAACTCTTACGGGAAAACAAGTGGTCCTCCATATAACTGATACAAGGCAGATATTAGTGGGATGGGTAGATATAAGTGAAATTCCATAGTATTTTATAGGAGTATTACATTATTATTAAAATAAATATGCTTCGTAAGAAATTATTTAAAGAGTATAAAGTACAAAACAGAAAACAAGCATATAGGAAATAATTGGTCTTTGATTCACAGAAGTTATGAATTCTATGTTTTGGCAGATATTATATGACCTTGGGTAAATCATCTAACTAACCTCTCTATGCCTCTGTATTATAACGTGCAATATTGGCTATAATAATGCATGTTCAACATCATAATTACAAGGATTAGTTTTATGTCTGGAACTAGTAGTTATTACGTACTTTTTTCAATTAAAAAAATTCCATCTTTAATATACACTGAGAATCTGCCTTGAATAATAAACCTATGGTCAATTCATAGTCAGTGTCATAATCACCACATTTTTTTCTTTAACTAAGTCAGAGGAGAGCAGTGGAAAGTAGTTAGCCTCCAGTATATATGGATATCTCGATACCACTGACAGGAGTCCCTATAACTATGTGACTATGTCAATTACTAAGTCTCTCCTGGATCTTTGTTTTTTGTTGTTTTGTTTGCTTGGCTTTTGCATGTCATTTGAGTCCCTCGGGTTTTAAAAAGCTATAACCCTAAGTCTGGATTTATAAATAAATATGGCTTGGTTTAAAAAGAGATCAGTACAGATATACTTAAGTTACTATTCTGAATGAACTGAAAGATGTTATTATGGTTCTTAACACAAGAATTTAGACATCACTATTTGAAATGACAGCACAGTCAAGCATTTGGCAAAATAATAAATTTCATAAATTGACATTTGCTTCCCTGTTGTGAACATGATCTTCTTGTCCAAATAAATCTAAACATCTATTATTGTAAACATAGGAGGTGAAAACTTCATCCAAGTTCTAAGAAAGCAGTACAGCAGTACTAAGATGGGGAAAAGGCAATGCAAAGGATTGCAGGGACAGATTTCTAGGTTTTGTAGCTCCTTTTAATCAATGGAAACATTTCCTCTTTATGCTGATCAGATTCACATGTAGTAAATTATGATACATAAAAAGAATGTAAATACTTAGAGTCACATGAAGTCATACAAGAAAGACAAATAAAATAATTTGTTTCTATTCTTTCCAATTATCTAGTGTACCTCTCACTGTAAATATTTTTTAATGAAAAAGTAATGAGGCAAATTAAAAAATTTTAAGTAAAAAGTAGTTAGCTTTGGCTCAAATCCAGGTATGCTGTGTGGGATATATACAAAGAAGTTCAATGAAACCAAAGACAAGTCACAAAAATTTTTTTTTTCATAAGATGTACTATTAGTAACACATTTCAGATTGCTCAAGATGTCCTCTTGGGGAATTAAATTTGCCATAATATTTAATACTTCAATCAAGAAATGATATGTCATGTTAAGCTTAAGTTATGTTATGGAAAGGCACTGATTTTCTCTTCTCCTTACCCATCAATTTACTACTAGACTGAGGAATGAAAGGTTGCCCTACCTATCAGAGGGAGCATAAGCTTCCCAGTTCTAAAGCAGTTTCAATTGGTTAAGATAACTGAGGACAAAATGGTAATAATTACCTGGCTGATAAAGCAGAAAGAAGAAACTGTGAACCTTGAGTCAAATTACAGCCTTGAGGTAAGAGCATTCTTTGATCTATATGCATAGTCTCAATTAAGTCTTATTCAAAATGCACCTAAAAATGGGATAATGGGCTCAATGAATAAATAATGCAGAATTCTTTAAAATTCATTTTCCCCATTATCTATCAAATATCCCTAGCTGCTGGTTCTCAATAGCTAATCTATGCAGATCTTCGTATCAGTCTCTTTTCTGAGTAATTTTTCTAGAAAGTTAAGATTATCTTCTCTTTGATTTAAGTCACTTTGTAAGAAAAATTCATCTGTGAACCTGGAAGGACAATTCTGACTAATGGATCTGAGAAAAATAAGGAAAAGCTCAAATCCTTTTGGATAATAATTTAAAAAGCATTATTATCCAGTTTAGAAAACGAAGCATGTGCTCAAATTAAAAAAAAAAAGTTCCTACAAGAGCATTAAAGGAAACAAGGGATTATTAAAACATGAGTGAATGAATTTCAAATATTTTATATTATTCATTTAAGTAGAAAAAAGGTGACAATTAGTCTTTTAATTACCAGCCTAGTTTATGTTATCTCCCCCCATTTATTATCCAACCTGTAGGACTTGGCATTGGCATTTCTTTCTCTGCTGGAGATCATAGCCTTCTGCAGCCAACCTGTGGCGACAGTTATCTCTTAATTAAAAGTCTACATGCAAATATAGCGGTATTAAAAAATGCTGTTACAAAGACACAAAGCATGATAATTTATAGCTGCACAATCCTTTTCATCTAATGTTTTCATGCCAACGACGACTACTAGAGTCAGTGTGAAACTTTCCCCGAGGAAAAATCTGCATAGCCAATACTTTATACATATATGAAAGGATAAGACTGCATAGCTCTTCCTATCATCATGTCACTTTTCTGAAGAAGAATGGTGAGTTGTGTTGCCCTGCAAGAGATAACACTTTGAAAGATGTGAAACAGTCCACAGAACGCATGACACTTCCTTTCAAAACTGATGATGACCCATTTAACCTTGAATTATGAAATATGTTTTCTAAGTTTTAGAGACTTCAAGTGCTAATGAACTGTCATTACCTTTCTGATACAAATCTGAAATAAAAAATGAAAGCCACCTTTAACAGGCTTCTGTACCAAGTTATTATTTATGTGCAGAAGGAGTACATCGCTTTGACACATATTTGAACTTGGAGATTTTCTATTATTCCCAAGAAAGTGAAGAGAAAAAAATTCTAGAACTCCAATAGTAAGGGAATTCACCTGGTTATCAATTACCATTAGGAAAAATAATTAGAATTATGGCCCAGGAGAAAATGCAAGAGCTGCTATATGAATTTCATGGTACTATAACTATTTTTCTTTTAAGCCCTTTTGTTACAAAAATAATAAATCACACATTTGCCAGAAGACACAAGCCTATGCTAACTTATCCAAAATGGATTCTTAAAGAAGAAAATTCAGTTCTTGGGAAAAGTTTGTTTATTTTGAAATGCCAACATCTGTTATGCAATGAAAAGCAGCAGCAAACTGTCATGCCGGCTCATACACTTAGCAGAAATAATTTAATGTCTAACTTTCTTGTGTTTGCTTGGAAAGAGCTCGCATGTGAGGCCATCTACTTTCGGCTAAATTCAGAAAGGAATACTCAAACTCTGTAATAGATATTTTGAAATTAAAGCAATAAAAATACTTTAATTTTAGAATTTGCCACCCTAAATAAACATTTAAGATATTATCGATACACCAAACAATTGAAACTGTCTCTGGTGGAAATGGACTTGCTGATTCACAGACTGGATTTACTACCATGACTGTTTTCTTTCTTTTCTTTTCTTTTTTAGAGAGAAAGGAGGGAGGAAGAGGAAAGGGGAGGTCCTTGGGCTTCCATGGCACTCAAGCCAGCATCTCAGCTGCCTGAGCCACAAGGGTGCGCCCCCATAATTTTCTTAGAAAACAACAACAATAGAACTGATTTCTATATATTGGTCTTAGGTTTAATGACCTTGTTCAATTCTTTTTAGTTCGAGAAATTTTCCTTTCAGATTCCTTAAAGACGTTTTACACTCAAGGTCATGTAGCCTGCAAATTAAAAGTTTTAGTTCTTCCTCGCCTACCAGTTATGCCTTTAATTTTTTCAAACTTCATTTGAAAAGAATGATCTCAAAAGGATTTTTTTTGAATTCAATTCTATATGTTCTTGGTAAAAACTGCCAGCAGTAACAGCCAAAATAAACTATACCCAGCATTCCCTGTTCACCTACAGCTCTTGAATATACACTACAAAAATATTTACAATCTATCCTATAAACATTGATGACTTTCAAATTCCAGAAATAGTATTTTTCCCAATAAAAATATTCTGAAAAATATAAAACTTCTGGCCCTGTTGAGTTTTCTGTGTGTTTATTTAATAGTTTCTGCTATGTAATACTGAGTCATCTTTTAATTTTTCTTGTAAAGATTTTTCAGGAGAGCTTGTGTGTTACGGTAGAAAGAACATAGCTTTGGGAGGCAAATGTGCTTAGAGTCAGAAAGACATTGGATTGAATTTCAGCTCCTTCATTTAACAAATGTAACATCTTAGGGAAACATTTTAAATTCTCCTGCGAGTTCTTTCTTGCCCTACGAATATTTCTTGATATATTGGAATAAAATGTGGAGGGAGAGAAAAATGTCCATCTTTAACATAAGAGAATAGTACCTAAAAATATTAACAATGGTTATTTCTGAGTAGTGGAAGGAGAGTTGTTTCTTTTTTTGTTTCAAATTCTCCTCTGTTCTCCAGAAATGTGAGTCACATATTTCATCTGAATTTTCAGTAACCACATCAAAAGAGGAGAACGACAAATGGAAGATTAATTTTAATAACATAGTTTATTAAACCTAACATATCCAAGATGTCATTTCAGCATGTGATAAATATATAAAATATTTGACATATTTTATATCATTATTGTGGCACTAGGGTTAAACATCCAATATTTATTTTATATGTTGAGTTCCTCTTCATCCATCCAAGCTATATGTCAGTTTCCAGTAGTCTAATGGGTGGGTATGACACTAGCCAGTGCAACAGATGAATTGGAAATCTGGAATTTTCACTAAATCTTAGTTTTCTCAAAAAAACTTTTCTGAGAATTAAACTTCTAGTGTAATGCCCAGTCCACAGCAGGTACTAAGTAAATGGTAGCTATTATTCATTGCTTTTCTGAACAGTTCTGGGATTCTCATGTAGTCTCTGATTTTATTTTCTATGCTACTGTATTAGTTTTCAATTTACTGAGTAATTTTAGGTGTTCAAACAAAGAATGTTTTATTCATGATTTCAGTAGTTCACAATGGTCCAAGCATGGGTGAACTGGGTTCCCTACTCATGATCACAGCAATCTGAAATCAAGGTGTCTACCAAGAGTGGTTCTCATGGAGTCTAAGGTCTTCTTCCAAGTTCATCCAGGGTGTTAGCCAAGTTCAATTTCTTGCACGGACAGAACAGAGGCCCTTAGCTCCTGAGATTCCCTTTCTCAAAAGCAGTTCACAATATGGTTGTTGTTGTTTTTCCTTTGGGTTTACTGGAGAGCATTTGTTGCTTCTTATCTCTTTTAATGGTACCCCTGTTAAGGTTAGACCCACCCAAGATAGCATCCCGTTAGATTAATGCAGAGTCCACTGATTAGGGATCTTGATTTCATCTACAAAATCCCTTTGCCATGCATTGTAAGATAATCACAATAGTTATAGCTATGAAATTTATGATTTTACAAAGTTGATACAGAGAATGTACAGCAAGGGACAGTAATCTTGAGTAATCTGAGAGATCTCAGAACTCTAACATAGTCACTTTCTAGAACACTTGAGTGTTTCTCGATAATCTGAGTGTTTCTAGTATACTGGCTCAAATAATCTCAGTAATATGTAGTTGATGTTTTCGGTTTTTGGTTGTTTATTTTTGTGGGGGCTGGGGGGATTGGGAGAGGACCACCCGAATTTTGCATCTGAATCGGAGGATTTCGAAGCTTCAGACAAAATTTAAAGAGTGGGAGAAGAAAAAAGAGATTCTCTAAAAAAGGCAATGAGCCTCTTTCTCAAGTAATGGTATTAATAAACCTAGTAGAGACAAGTTGCTAATCTGGTCACATGGGATTACTGGCATTTATCTTCATATAGATTAACATGTATTTTTTCTCATGAATTTTAAACTTCTAAATCTGTCCTACGTCATTCACAGGATTACAATTTTTCAAAGTACTATGGATATTTGTAGCATATGCTTTGAAAAGACTGAAGACAAATATTAAGTTTAGATACACAAATAAAATGTAAAAACTGGCTTAATCATCAATCTCTTCTAGATTAGTATTATGTTGACTATCGGTCTATTATTTTATGATGAATTTTTTTTTAAACAGAGTCACAGACTATTGAAGGAGGAAGAAGACCTCGTTGGATTCCAATGCAACTGTGAAGCTATGAGATTTTCAACAATGACGATACTTTGGAAACATTTCCCTTACTTTTAAATTATGGTTCCGGCAGCTTCCAGAAGTCTATCCAACTTATATTTTTTTATACTCTTCTTGGCTAAGTCTGGACACATATTTGCTTCTGGCTGCATGTTAAAATTATGAAAGAAGCTCTTTTAAAATGTAGGGGTTTTTTTATTCCCTTCTTTAAAAAACCTAAGAATCATTTTACCTGCTACATATTTTTAAATCTAGTAGGAATCTTGTCTTGAAATTCTTCACTTTCTTGTAGAAAATGCACTCATTCATCTAACTCTGAAGAAGATAAACCTACAGAAAACAAGTACTTAATTTCTCAGGATGTTTTCTGTAATATACATTAATCCTACATGACATTTTTCAGCTGCTTACATATCACAAACTTTCTGAAGTAATGTTCAAAGACCCTTGCTAAATTTTTCTATCACTAACACATATCACGAAAAGTTCAACTATCTCTTAAGCAGTTTGCTGTTATATTTAAAAACCAAAACCAAAACAAAACAACCCTACCAAAGCCAACTTGGTTACCTTAGGATTTAGGCAGGGGATGAGCCAAAGCTGTTTTAAGAAAATCTGAAAGAAAAGTTTAGGTCAATCAAATCATGATCACTACAATACTGCCACTGTTACTACTACTGCCTTATATTTATTTTTGCAAAAAAAAAAGTTGCTAAATTACGTCCATACTCATTATCTCATTGAATAATCATCCCAATCCTATGAGATAGAAAGCAGCTATCTTCAGTACAATTTGAAGATGAGACCGATTATTTGAGGTCGTACTGCATCACAGCTCCTGACTCACACTCCAGTGCCTTTTCCCACTAGCTCACATTACTTTAGGAATCTATTCTCCCACACCAGTCAGGGGAGGATTTCAGCTAACACCACGACCAGACCCACAGGCGGCAATGGTACATTTAAACTTGCAATAAAATGAACGGTATCATGTTAGATTTTTGCACTGACATGCTTTTTTTCTTGAGTGAACAAATCTGCTGCTTTAGTACAACCACGGTAAACCTTTAAATTGGAGATTAATACTGGGCACAAGTGTGGTCACTACAGAATGATTTTCTTAAAGCTATGGGTGGAATCACACAAAATTTTTGTTTAAAATGTCCTTTTATACAGCAGGTTCTGGTCAACCCTTTCTAATTAGAATTAGACTTTTTACTATAATACAGATAAGAAGATTACCAACTCAGGTAACTGCAAATATCTTACATTAATAAGTAACAGTTTTTCTAGGTGACTGATTTAAAATCATTTGAAATAAATATTAAAAATATGTATTTCCAGAGCGCCATTGTAGCTCACGAGGCTAAGGCACAGTCTGTGACGGTCAGGTTCAAAAACTGGGGCTGGAAAAGAAAATGTGTTTCAGAAAGCCTGCTCTCTCCATTTATCTCCACATTATCCTTAACAGCTTAACTGCCATTAAATCTCTCCAAAGCCATTTACCTTTAATGAATTTTATGTACATTATTAAAAAATATATATACATGCATTCTATGCATATAAATATATATCAGCTTATATATAAATATATCAATTTTATATGCATATATATCGATTTAACCAGACTAGTTTTTCATCTTAATCTGGGGCCTTGAGTTTTGTCATTAATTCTAGGTTGACTATTTCTGGTTAAACAATGAAAACGACTGCTATTTTAATTATTCCTATTATTTTTCTACCTGTTGATCACTGTGAGCTATTTTCTCTTCAAGCCTAAGTCTCCTTTAAGCTCCAGAAACACGGGTTTTCCACAGGACAGTCTGTGATGTTCCAGCAGTTCATGAGCTCAGTTTAGCGACTTACAACACATACTTAGAAAATAAATAAAATGGATGTTTATAGATAGAAATTATCTGAGCATATCACACAAAGAAAGGGGTGTTGTTTAATGAAATACAAAATGATTCTGTGTACAGGGTCAGATGTAAAATGTATGTTACATCTGTCATGGTGATAAAAGATTCAAATTGCTACACAATAGGGCACATCTTTACAAGTGCCTACTAGATATTTCTACATAGATACCTCTCAGGCACCTAAACTCTGCAAGTCCCAAAACAAAGTCTTCATATTTTCTCCTTAGGATTTTCTCTTCTAGCTTATCACTTCTCACTTAATATCCTCCGGCCAGAAACCTGTCAGTAATCACCCGGCCCTCCCGTTTCCTTATATCTCACATCCTATCACCACCAAAACCTGTCGTTCTGACTCCTAGGCACCTCTTGATCTTCCTCTTGAATCCCATTTTCACAGCCTTCATTTGGATTCACAATATTCTGTTTTAAAATATAGACTACTAATAGAAAATATGAGGTATGGTAAGGTCTACAGAGCGGAAGATGATTAGAATTGAAAAAGTTTGTGACTCACAGTTCCCAAGAGGAGGGACACATGGGGAGGCATTGGGGTGAGTCAGGAAGGCGCAGCAAAGAATGGAAAGAGAGTAAAGGCCCAGAGCTGAGAGGTGAGGTGAGGCTCTGAAAAGGCTGGTTTGCATCAGAAAAGCACACTCCGGGGCTAGCTGTTTCCTGTTTCTAAGAACTGGCTAATTAATCCTGGGAGGGTCCTCTTGCCAGGATAATGGAGGCCCTAGATGTCAAAGCATTAGAACCCTAAAATAAAAGATACGGTTCATTCCATCTGCCACCATCACCTGAATTACTGTAGTATGGTCTAACTTGTCTCCCTATTACCATGCTCTCCTACTACAAATTATCTTTCAAAAGCCAGATCAATATAAAAATGTGTATCATTTTTAAATTTTATTGAAGGAACACTGCATTATAACACTACACAGTTTAAAGGTTCCATCATTATAAATAAAAATATATATATATATATATATATATATATATATATATAATACATTAAGCTTACCATCAACAGCCCAATTCTATTCTTTACCTTATAACGGACCCTTTTTACCTGCTTTGCCCATCTCTTACCCCTTCCCTTCTGGTAATCACTACTTTGGCTCTAAAGTCTAAAGGTCCATTTTTGTTTGATTTGGTTCATTTGTGAATATACTGACAGGACTAAAACATGACATGCTGAGTTTCTCAGAATGGTTTGCTGTAAATGCCCCACTCTGACATGAAAAACCAACTGACGGCAAAGGGGAATCTCTTATCTTTCTAAACATTTAGCCCTTCCTTTAATCAAAGAAGTCTTCCTTATCTCAGGGTCTCCACCCTTCTCCTATTTAAAAAAAAAAAAAAAAAAAGTTCTTTATTCCCAATTCTCTAAAAGAGGGGCGTTGTTATTTACCTACACTATTTAGAGTGAGGATGAGTCATTCCTCTTCGTCATGTGGAGACCCCCTCCTCTCTCTCCTGAGACCTCCATGCCTCAGTTCAAGATATAAGTGTGTTTGTGTGCCCACAAACTCAGAATTTATCTCCATGTAAATTCTCCATACACGGATTATTAATCTGCGTTTTTCTCTTATTAATCATGTCCTAATATTAATTTGTTCATTCACCCAAACTATGTAGACCCTCAGAGAAACGGAGAAACTTTTCCTTTGACTCCCAGAATACCATACATGAGTGAAATAAATATTAAGTGATGTCTCCCAGTATTACAGAATAAAATCCAAAGATTTTGTTTCCAGTCAAGATCCTTAAATACTACTCCTTAAAATCGTTGTAGTCTCCTCTCTTATATTGCCCTGTAAATCAACTGAAAAGATTTAAAAATCCATAATTCCATTACAAACATGTCAAATTGTTATGAATTTACTAGGTACACTTTCTCCTGAGTATTTAAACTACTCAGGCAAATTTAATGTTTACATAAACTCAAAGCTCCAATTTTGTGTTTCAGTTTTCTCGCTTAAACTTTCATGATATTAATATGGTTTGCATTATTTACTGCTGATGGTAGGAAAACTTTGCCATGAGAGAATCTTCCATACTTTACCAAATCACTCTATATAATTAGATACCATGACACATGATTTATAGTAAGAAATACACACACACACACACACACACGCACACATACACGTCATCCCTTTTTTGGCACTGAGTTCCTAAAATCCTTGGAATTTCCTAAGTGATGATGTAGGTATTGCTTGTTAAGTTAATGAGATGGCTTTTGGAGGCCACCTAAGGGTGGAAGCTGATGCCAGGAGAAACAACCAAGAAATTAGAGGGCTGAACCTTTCAATCCCTCCCCTAGACTCCAGGGAGGAAAGAGGAGCTGAAGACATGGTTGAATCCATCCAAGAACTAAATCCATCGCTAACAGCTAATGATTTCATCAATCTTGCTATGAAAGTCCCCATAAAACCTCAAAGGGACAGGGCTCAGAAAGCTGCTTGGTTGGTGAACACATGGAATTCGGGAGCGTGGTCTGCCCGAGAGGTCATGGAAACATCATGCTCATTCCCCACACCTTGCCCTGTATGGTCTCCATCTAGATGCTCCATAGTTCTACCCTTTTTTAGTGAATCAGTAATCTACAAAGTACGATGTTGGAATTCTGTGATTTGCTCTAGCAAATTAATCCAACCTCAGAAGCAGATTGCTGGAAACTTTTATTTATAGCACAGGTAACAAACTGAGCTTATGACTGGTGTGTGTGTGCGTGTGTGTGTGTGTGTGTGTGTGTGTGTGTGTGGTGGGTGGGGTGAGGACAGGCTTTCCTGGTGGGCTGAGCCTTTAATCTATAGAGCTGGATGCCTTCTGGGGTAGATAGTGTCAGAATTGAGATGAATCGAAGGACACCCTGCTGCTGTCTGAAGAATTGCTTGTTGGTGTGCAGGGAACTTCCCTTCCCCTCCACAAGCTAGAATTAGGACCAGGGACCCAGAGAAGTTATTCAGACTGTTTCCAAAGTTGAAATAAGGCTTCTGTGACTCTAATCCTATTCACTGCTTCTCTAGCTTGGAGGATCTACAAATCATGCTAAATGCTAATCACAGCCCAATTAGAACAGATATATTTATTGGTTTTGACTCAAAATGCCAAAATGCTTTCTAAAGGATATCAGGTTCCATCAGAAATTCCTTCAATATGTATTGGCCTGTCCTTTGGCTGCAGCAGTGCTAGGGAAGATACACACATAAACTGAACACTTTTTATTCTCGAGGATCATTTACACCACTGCGTTCCTGCACACCAGTAGTCTAACAATTTTACAGCACCCCAAAGAGGCTGGATTGGTTCATTCTGCAGGTTAAGAAACTGAGGTTCAGAGTTTAAATCAACTGCCCAATTCAACAAGCGGTTCAGAGAGCAGGTGACAAATTCCTTGATACCATTCCCAGTATGCTCACATTTCCAGAGGGGGGTGTGTGTGTTTAAAAATAAAGGTAATAACAATAGTTGCTCTTCCACATATATGAGGTAATAATCAAATCTTGTATAAGTCTTAAAACATTACTCATGCCATCATGAGTTCATCGAACATGTAAATAACTTCTAATGTTCCAAAGGGTGATGTCTGATGATGTCCATCAGTGTAAGGCAGCATGAGCTGCTGTGATAGACAAACTCTGAAATATTAGCGCTGCAACAGAATAAAAAATTGTCATTTCGATGACTAGCCCAATGCTGGTGTCCAGTGGGGTGGCCTTCCACAAGGTAAGACCAAGGTTCCTTTCACCCAGTGACTCTGTCATTTCTATAATTCTCAAAGTCGTTGCTTTCAGCATGTCAATGAAGATGGAGACCATGGGGAAGGCATACTCTGGAACTGGTACATCGTTTCTGCTCATAGTCCATTGTAGAGAATGAGGAAAAAATCCATACTGAGATGTCATGGGGTGTGGGCAGGGAGGACTGGAAAATACACTCTTGTCCAAATGACAGTAGAAGAAACTTGGTGAACCCATAACAGTCGCTGCCATGTCTTCCTTTACTTTATAACAGAGGAAATACCTGCAGCACCTGCAGGCAGATCTAACTGGGTTGGAACTTTGTTTTACCACAACATGAACTTGGGCAGGTGACCGAACTCTACTTCGTTTTATTTTCTAATAGTTTCCTTTATTCCTCTAATGATACTTAACGCTCAGATTATTGGGAGATTCAATGATATAATGCATGTAAAGCACTTTAAAAGGACCTGGCACTTGTTAACTGATCAATAAATATTAACTTTTTTTCTACCCCAATCCTTCAAAGGTCGTATGTCATTTATTTCCATGCTCATAATTCCCTTCTATATTTTCAGACTGGAGTTAAAAAAAAAAAAAGGCAATTTAAAAATATGCTACTGCCTTTTATCCACATTTATTTAAGTGCTATGTTCTCAAAATTAGTGAGACTGAAAAAAAATATAGAACAAAGGGAGTGAGAACACAGATGAGGTAGACAGATAGATGAACCTCTTAATTTTGTACTGAAGTGTTCTTCAGAAACCTCCCAAGAAGAAAGCTGGAGTTAAGTGTATTCTCTATTCATCTTTTTCTAGGGGAAACAGAAAAGTTCAACCAATTTTAATAACATGGGATGTCTCAATATAATTTCAAGAAATGACCAATTCAATCATGGTTACTGCATGATTTTACAGAACAAAAAAATAAAAAGCTCTGCAAAGCAGACAAAGTATATGCTTACACCTAACCACAAGGTCGGCATGTTTAAGACAGTGCTGTGCAGAGCGGTTTGGTTTAAAAGGCTCAAACACACTGATTTATATTAACTTATAGACCGATTTGTGACTCTCCAAACAGGATTGTTTTGTCTGGGATTTCATTTTATCCTAATTACAACGTCACACGCTAATTTGATGTGGTCATGACTGAGTCAGAGACAGAGGATGTTGTTACATATGACAAGGCCAGCAGCCTAGTCTGAGCAAACGTGTCTGTTCTCTGGGACCCAGGACCACGGGCACAAAATGGAAGCTGTGGACACAGAGGGTACCACAGGCAAGGAATGCTCGGGGACTCCGCCGTTTCAGGGTAAGCTGTAAGTAAGTCTGCTTACTCCTAACCAAGAGGTTACCATCTCATCCTTCACGGTTCTTTGCGAGAAACACAACCCTGAGAAATGGCCCAGGGAAAAAGCTGTTAGGGCCTCATATTTGTGGCATAATCGGCAAGAAGTGCAGGGCTGCTCAGGGCCCATGGAAGATTACCTCTCCTAACAAGGATTTGAGGTGACTTAGGAGGAGACAACATATAAGAAGATTAAAAAAGGAGAAGACAGAGAGGGAGAAAGCAACTCCAAACAACCATGGACTCCTAGAGATGAGAGACAAAAAGGCCAACCAGGGGGTACTAACGTGATTGGGGACGGGTGGGGGAAAAGGGGAGAAGGGAATTAATTTTAAACAAAGGGAGAAAAAAAAAAGGGGGGGGAATAATAGTAAATCTATCATGCTATTTGTAAATGTAAAAATACCACTATGTATACATCAAAACAAGTCATTGTCAAAATGCAATATCCCTTCAATAATAATAAAAATCAAATTAAAAAAATAAAAAAATGAGAATTGTTGCAAAAGAGAAGCACTATCATCACGATACTACTACAGGGAAAGTAAATACACAGAAATGGATACACAGCAATGACTAAGAGTGGCCAGGACTCATCTCTTTACTTCCAAGGGGTAAGAACAAATAGAGACATGTCATTGATTTTAATACTCACATTAATCATAAGTTAAATAAAATTATGTGCTAAATTAATGCTAAAACAATGTGCGCAAGAGGCTTTCAGAGCACAGAATTATCAGTGAAAACTGAAATAATCAGAAATTAATCCTTGAGGTTGATCCTTAAAGTATAAAGATTTCAAAATTGAGGGTAACAGTGAAAGGCTTCTAGACAAATGGGACATAATATAATCCTATTGGGAAAAGGACTCTGAGCAATGTGGCTTGTTTTCAGGGTAAAGGAAATAGGTTGATGAGTCAGAATAAGCTATATGAAATAAAGACCCGGACCACAGGAAATACTTAGTATTGATGGAGGAAAAAAAGCCAGATGTGTAATTCTCTGAGCAAGACAGTGTTAAAGCAATATTTAAGCTACACTAATCTGACCTTTTAATGAGAAAAAAAAAAAAATAAACAAAAGCCACTGAATCAACAGGACAGACTGGATTATGGAGGTGACAATGAAATAGAGATTAAAAGATGGTTAGAAGAGCTCATTTTAAGAAGATTTTATAGGATTTTGTAAAAACACAACTAAGATCTTAGCTGGCAGATTTTTATTTTTGTGCCAAATGTATTGTGTTCTGGTTCAGGTTCAGAAGTAATCTTAGATCTGAAGTATAGACAATAAATCTATTATCTCCCTAAATCATTTATTTTCTATGCCTTCATTGATTAAATCCTATTCTTTCTTGTTTTTAGATATGGTATGAACAACCGAGTGAGGTATTCTATTTTCCTGACATTTATTGAGGTAAATTATACATGTTAAACATGATTCTGCGTAGCATTTTCCTTGAGATATTTTAGAAATTAGAAAACAGGAGGATAACTATTTATAAGTGGGGCTGCATGTTATTACTTGAGCTCAAACATGTGTAGAAAGGATCATTAATGAGGAAATATCAATAAAACAAAGCAAGTTTATACATAACTATTATTCTTGTTGACAAGGGCAAAATAGTTTATAACAGAACTCGAACCTCTGATAAGAATCTCTAACTTAAAATGTAAAAAAGGTGAAACATTGCAATGGAGTTTAACACAGCTGAGGACACGGAAACTATTCTTCGGTGTGAGTGTCTGGCTCGCTGTCAGCAAAGGTAATTTTCATTAAATTCAGTGAGAGACACATTTGTACTGGGCTGCAGGATAGACACCCACATGCCTCACTAAAACACAAAGGAACCCTGCTAGATTATCACAGTCATTTTCATCCATGTGCGTTAGAGTGAATATGTTAAATAACTGATAATTCTGTCTAATTTAGGCACATCACAATTTACATGTGCATCAGAAGCCAACATTAGGGAATTAACAATAAATAATTATTGACTCTTACTTCATACTGCCACATTTTTACAAGCAAAAGAAAATTTACTAGACGTTGATGTCTCATTATAGCTGGCATGTAATTTATTTCTCTGTTGGAGTTGAGTTTATCAACTGTTTCTGTCCATGCAGAGAAAATGTTCCTACCTAAGAAACCAATACAAGAACACAGGTAGGAAGCTGGAAAGCTTAATTGAAAGTCTAAGTTAGGTTGTCACTTTGATTCAAAGGAAAGAAGAAAGGGCCCTGTTTCATCATTTCTTATTCAACTACACAAAATTGCACAGTTAAATGTATACTGATTACAGTATATTAATATAGCAGAATACACTAAGAGATATTAGAAAAAGGATCCCTTTACATCATTTATTATTCAGCTATTTGATCTTCGAAAGTAAACTACACTGATTATAATATAAAAAGATATGCATTTTATGAAGCTCAAACAACAATTATAGTGGTAATTGTCACAAAATGGCTTTCAGGTCTTGCCTACAGCAGGCCGTTATACCTAACCAATGACCAATCACGGCATTGGTATTGAATTGCCAAGGGCCATTTATATTGTAAGCACAATGGGAGCAAACTCTAGAGGAATAGTGATGTCAATAAAAGCCACACATTCCTTTGAAAATTTGGACAGTTGGTGGCAAACTCAATGTGTTATATACAGAAGCTACTTTACAATGGTGCAAATCTTAAACCTGTAGAATGTCAGGATGCAATCAATAAAATGAAAAACAAAAACAAATCCCAGCATTAGTATACCAAAAAATAAGAAAATCCCTCAATTAGAGAAAAAGTTCTCTCTGAATATCGGAGACCCAGGTTCAGAGACCTACCACACAAAATATTTATAGCTGAGAAGCTGCAAAACTTAAAAACACCATCCCATTAAACAATAATAATGATGGCTAACATTTACTGTGAGACAGATATTATCCATCTGTGAAGTGCCATCCTCAGAATAACTCAGTAAGGGAAGTAGCGTTGATTCCCATGTTACACAGAGAAAACTGAGGTCCAGTGAGGTCGCCTAACCAGTTCTTCGATGACAGAACTAGGATTCTGACACAGGAAATCTGACGCCAGAGCCTACAGTGTAAATCATCAATGGACAGGAATCATCTACTCTAGGTCACATAAACGCAAAAGTCTCTATGACCAAACTAAAATTGAAGACACACACATTGTATGCACAATTTATATGAAACAATCAGTGGATAATATGCCAGAAGGTAACAAAGATATTAAAATTAAGACACATTGCCAAGATACCACTCTCCTATTTCTATTTGCCATAATTTGCCAAAGGAAAGGACAATACCTAGAAGATATTTAAAGAAATGGGTTTGGAAGCACTGTTTCAGAAGTGACAACTGTCCTGCTACCTGATTAAATGTTGTGTAAAGAGTCTCCTTCCCCAAACTGAAAATGTAGAAACCTCTGTTTCCTAAACACCTCCCACAAAAGAGCACATACTGGTCATTTACTGTGACCCCTCTTCTATGGAAAAAATTTCTCCTCCAATGTCATGCTTTCATAGTTTCTTGGACAAGGCTGAATTAAGAACACCCAGTACGCACACATTGATTTGGAGAAAAAGCTCATACAACTACCTATGAAATAATGACCCCTGAAAATCAAACTGAGAGGCTGATTCTGTTCTGAAGTCCATAAAACATGATTTCTAAAGAAACTCGTCAACGAGTCTTTGGAAGAGAGAAATGGCACAAGGACCCAAGTATAGGGACTAGAAAGAAAAAAAGAGAGCAAAGATAATTGACTTAGGGATCATGAAGCTGAATGTTAAAAAGACTAACTTCGATTTTCAGACAATGATGGAAGAAATAAGACAAAAGAAGAAAATTTAGCATTAACTCTAGAGTCCTTCCATTTTGAACAAGTCAGTCTTCCTTTCTTTCATCTAATTTTAGCGTGCTTTTTTCCTTAGTGGTAACCTAAAAACTTAATACGAATGGAGAATAGCTTTTCAATTTCAGATGTTGATTCCAGTGTGTCTCTTAGGACTCTGACCTACTTTAGAGCTCTACTTTTTATAATATGCAAACTGACTTCAAAAGAGGTTTTACGGATCATGAATATGACAGATAAAGAATGTTCCATAGTATTTGCCTATAAGGATTAAATACAGATATTTCATGTTTCATGTGCCCTGCTATCAGGATAATAAAGACCAGTCATCTTTAAGGTAGGAAGAACCATCAAACTAACCAATTCAATGTTGTCAAACACAGGGAAGTTCAAAAAGATGTCTCGGAGCTCTTCCACAGAACATTCTGGAAACAATCTCCAAACCCACCTCCTTCCAGACTCCTTAAACTGTGATCATTCTGTCCTCAAAATCTTTTTTGAACAAAGCTATCAATTCATTTAATAAAACCAATTCTATAAATACCACTGGAGTACATGTACTTATAATCTAAAATATTTGAAACCACACATTTAACTTACAATTATTTTTCATTTTAGCACTGCATACAAAATAGAGGTGTATAAATTCTAACACACACACACAAAGATGGAGAAGAGAAATGGAGAGGTGGGAAAAGAGACAGAGAGAGAGAAAGAGAGAGAGACAGAGAGAGATGGAGAGAGACAGACAGAGAGATAGAGAGAGAGAGAGAGAGAGCGAGAGACAGACAGACAGACAGACAGACAGACAGACAGAGAGCATGTGCATACACTTACTAAGTAATAATGACAGCAGAGAGGAATAGTGGAACATTTTTCAGGCACCTACCTGGTATTAAGCCATTGCTTACTACTCTCTTGAATCTTTACTTACATTGCTTTAGTTCTTGACTCTGTCACTTATATGTCACATTTTATAGAAGGAAAGATTCAGCTTAAAACAAAGACAAGATTCAGCTTCAGGATTTCTGACTCAAGCAAGTACTCTTTCAACCATGCTGTGTTTTCTCTACAAACTGAAGCTATTTCCAATGCAGCGGGTATCTTAAAAACACAAATAACAATAGAAGGGACCTGCCTTAAAGGCTAACAACATAGCCTGAGACCCAAACGTGTAAGATAAGGTGACACTCATACGAACTGACTGTAGAACAATGTGTTGGTCATGCTTGATCACGATTTGAACTTGACTCTGTTTTCTTGGGGACTGAGTCCTTTCTGCTCCTTTCTAGACCAGAGCTATGGCATTTATCTCCATTTGTAATCATCGTAGGTCCTGTCCATTTACAAAACCCTAGATCTGACTATGTGAGGTAGCATCTTTTGATTTTTTTCATATTTGATAGCTACCTTTCCTGAGACAAACATAATGCTTTGGCTTCATGAGCAACCTGAAACCTGTCTCCTTCCACCTTGTCATGTAAAGCATGTTTCAGTGAGCACATGGTGATGGGGCCAACAGAGGGATGATTTATGTAGAGTCCATGATGCCTGAGGAAATGGAAAGTAAGACTGGAGGTATAAAAATAAAAGCAGAAAAGATCATGAGAGGCACAGCAACAGGGGAAAGAGATTACAAAACACACAAAAAATGAGACATTATAAATAATATTTTATTTATATATATATATATATAAAAGGAAATAAGTATTTTCCTTTCAAATACATGGGAATGCTAGCAGGCAATTCTGAGATCTCAATCACATCATCTCAGGTCTAATAAAGACTGTCATTTCTGCAGACTGGATTTTACTTTTGGAGATAAATACAAATTATTTGGAGTGAAACAATCAAAAAAGTTTGGGAGTGCAGATGTTCATACTGAGTTAATGGTCGCCTAATTAGAAACAGGCTGGTGCATAATAACTAGGTTTTTAAACTGTGACTTATAAACCTATTCTAAAAGTAATCTGCAGCAGGCGTTTCAAAATGTCTTGATCAATATTGATGATATTGATGTACATTTAAGGTTCCCTTAAAAGTCAACATATAAGTATTATAGTGTTATAAAAAATTGATCGCAAGTATCAGCAATCTCACTTAACAACAGGAATAAGGTCGCCACCACCGTCCCACTACACCGAACTGGAAAAGGATATCTAACGGCATGATACTCAAGTATCTGCTGAACACTGACATGGGCGAGGGAAAATGTTGCGAGGGCAGATAATAATGCATGAAGAATTCCCCGAAAGACAGTCAAAAGCAATGACGAATAATTAATGGGAAATAACTGCAACTGACAGACAGGCTGGCATATAGCTACACGGAGCTGAGTTGCTTTTTGCATTTATAAGGCTAGAAGCCATGCCCAAAACAGCAAAACAGGTCCTTTGAATACAAATGATAAATGTTAGCTGTACTGAGTATAAAAGCGCTTTTGATCACACATAGACATCTTCATTCACACTGGCACGAGAAGGAATTCACTTTCGAGTATTAAATGCTGCTTTCTAAAATGCAGGCCAGGTAAGAATCACCTATCCACAAGACACAGAATCATCAATCTAAACATATCTTGTAATAATGACTGTGTTAAGCAATTTATTTACTCCAGCACGTAGAAGGCCTAACTCAATCAAATTCTGTGGCTGCTATTGGTTTGTGTAAAAGCCTAGAGATCAAATCAAGTATTTCCTTTATTTAATAGCTATTTAAGAAGTCAACTTTCTAGTTCGGGATAGCCATTTTGATAAGAAGTACTTCTCTCCTTTCTCTTTATAGATCCTTTAAAATAACACTGAAAGAGAATGAAGCAGATACACCAATGATGAGTGATTTCAACAAATTACTGAACAACGCAGTCTGATTTAGAAGAATAGAGGAGTTCAAAGGTAAATATGGGATTTCTAGATATTTACTATTTTTGAGCACTTCTTGTGTATCAGGCACTAAGACAGCAATGAACAAACCAAAACTTTCTTTCCACATAGAATTTACAGGTATTCTAGTGAGTAAAGACAATCAATTGAAAAGAACAAATTACATAGCATGTCAGATGGTATGCAGTGCCACAGAGAACAATAAATTAGGAAACAAGAATAGGAAGTGAGAGAGTACAACAGTTTAGAGAAAGTATCATAGAGATGATGATATTTTAACAAAGATTTGAAGGAGCAAGGGAGCAAGTCATGTGATACCTGGCATGTAGGAGACTGAATTGTTTGTTCCCTCCTGGCTTCACCATATTTGCCTGATACAATAATTTTGGGTTTAGCCATGTGGCCTGCTTTGACCTATGAAATATGAACTTATATGAGGCATGTCACATCTAAGCAGAAGCTCTCATTGCTTCTTGCCAAGTTTGGCTCTGTCCCCGCCTTGTGCTTTTGATCTCTACCATGAAACGTATACCCTTTTTTATTTTAAAGGACAGGTGCAAGCAGGAATAAAGGTGAGCAGAGGCAAGCAGGCAGCAGAGAGAGAAGGAAGAGGAGAAGCTGTATCTCTGGTTGTTCACCCTGGCCCAGAACGCAAACCCAAGTCCCTAGGATGTATGTGGACTGCGCTCTTGGCCACAGGTGGTTGACCAAACTACCTCTCCAGCAGGGTGCACCAAACTACACCCATGACAGATAACCTGGATCTTGAAATGAGATGTATGGAGCTGATCCCAGTCAATCTCAGGAGAGTCACTGTTATAACCCGTGAGCGACACAAGTCTTTTGAGATTTGGCGACTGTGCACTGGGGGCAGAGTCATATAGTAACATAGAGGGAAAGGAAATACAGGAGAGGTCCTGAGACAGGAGTATGCCGACCCTAGATAAGAAAAAGTGGGAGGCAAAGTCTGTGATGATGTACTGAACCTACTGAAATAAAAGCTGATTCAGTCCTTACCCTGCTGGGGAGGTCAAAGACTGGAAAGTTCCAGCTCAGAAAAATGGCGGAGGAGACAGTGGAAAAGAACAGGGCATGGAAAACAAGGCTGAAGATCTAAACAGCAGAACCGAGTGCTTCTCATCCCCAAGCCATGCAAAGAATCCAGCAGCCAAAGGTTCACACTCTTCCCACCCACACCTTAACAGGAAACTAGAGAATGAAGAAAACTTTGGGACTTTAAGGGCACAAGACATGATGGAAGTTAGAGGGGGAGATTAAGAGTTTAAAAAATAACTGGATTGCAGCTCTAAAGAACAGATGAATCTCCTTTCTCAATCTCTGCACAGAAATACTGGCAGCTGGGTGTTCTTTTAGGACAAGAGAACAGAATATTCTTTTAAGAAGAAATAAACCAGCTTCAGACAAAAGATTTCACATACAGATATTCCCCCACCCACCGCTCAAAAAAAAAGATGATCTGCTCTATGACAGATAGTGAGTCCATCAGGTAAAACCTCTTACCCATGTAGTTTAGTTCCGGCTGCTATAAGAAAAAATAGACTTGATGCCATAAACAATGTAAATGTATTTTCTACAGTTCTGGAGGACAGGAAGACCAAGGTCCAGTGTCTTCCTGGTTTTCAGATGGACATCTCCTTGTACTACCATACAGAGGAGAGCATAGAGGCACATTCCATGGCTGCTCTAAGGGCACTAATCCCATTACAAGGGTCCCATCTGAATTATCTCTTGAGACCTCCCTCCCAATGTCATCAGATTAAGGGTTAGAATTTCAACATATGAATGTTGAGGGGACAGCAAACACTCAGTGCATAATATCATGTCCACAGAGCTTTCAGTTACCTTTGTTCCTTTTACAGTTTAACATATAAATAACCAAGGACCACATGAAAAAAAATCCTAACATGAAAGAGAAGAGCATAAGTAGATAAAGCAGAGAACAGAAACATTGAAAGAAACAATAAAAAATTATAAGAGTTCAAAGAAAATCATGAATCCAATAAAAAATCTAGTATATTGAATAAAAAAAAGAGCTCTTATAAATTAAAAATATGTCAAAGTAAAAGAAAACAGCAGTGTTAACCTCTCCTCCAAAAAATCTCTGAGAAACTTGACAGGGAGAAAACGTGAAAAAAGAAAGCAAGAAACTGAAGAAATAACAAAGGGGGTCCAATGTCCAACAAACGGGAGGTCCAAAAATAAAAAAACAACAACTGAGAAATGGAAGGTAGGACATTATCAAAGACAATTCAGCATAATAGGGGACAGGAGTCTCCAAATTTAAAGGATTCCATGGAGCACTCAGTACAATGAATGAAACACACACACACACAGAGAGGCACGAGGCACATCATTAATAAATACTGTAACTTCTGTAACAAAGCTGCCACTCTAAAAGCTTCCATGGGGTGTTAGGCAGGGTATACACTGAATATTACCAAGAAGAATGAGAGATATCAATAGCAGTGGACAGTAGAAGACGATGGAAAACCGTCTTCGAAGGTCTGACAGCAAATAATTTTCAACTGAGAATTCTATGCAAATAATCAAATGTGAAGGCAGAGAAAAGGATGTATTTAGATATGCAAGGACTCAGAAAACTTACTTCCCTTGCACTGCAGCTTAGGACCACAAGAATGTGTTTTAGGAAAAGAAGAAAAAACAAAGAGCTGTATAGAATAAGTACAACTGGGCTAAAGTCTATTCTTCAATTTATCCTTAATGATGAAATTAAAAAATAGCTACATAACTATATTGGAAGAATGGATGAAAGCATGCAGAAAAATTTTAAGACATGTAATTTCCTGCCACAAGAGGTCTACAAATAATGTCTAAAATGGATCAATTAAGAAGGAATGATATATTATCTAACAATAAGAATTCAACTGCAGTTAAGAATGTTAAGAGTTTCTGTTGTAGGATATAGAAATGGGATGGGATGAGGGATTCCTAGTCTGCATAATGGGTCTAAAATTACCTTAATTAAAAAATAATTTATAAAAGAAATAATCCTCTAAAAATATGATCCCACTCACTTTTATAGGTATCCCACTAATAATACTGCTTACTGGATAATTATAAAGCCTAGGCAAATCACCCTTTTAACATACCTACGATGTCACATAATAATAAGTGATACTGCAAAGGTTAACTATAGGTGATGCAGTGTTAAATAAAAATCATTTACTTTCAGACATAACTCTGTTTTTTAAATCTCAATAGTTCTTTCAAACTGAATTTTCTCTCATTTTTCCATTACTATTGCCTATTTGTTAATTAATTTAATGTTGACTGTAGCTTGACTAAATACTTCACTAAACATAGCAGGTGTCACTCTTGACCTAAGGAAATCTATATTATTTCACTTATAACTACTCAAGAAAACAAATGTGAGCTCTATTTAACTTTCTGGAGGTGAGAAGAATAGATTAAATATCTGATGACCAACCAGTGCTCTGTGGCTTTCTCTTCACATTTTACATACAAGAATAATGTATGTTCATCCTAGAAAAGTCATTTACATGGTTATCACTTAACATGCACTCTCATTCAAATATACACTGTGTATAATATATTAAAAAGGAACACACTTAATAGATCCTAATTTCTTTCAATAATTATTAGAAATCACATATCTAACAGTATTTTTAAAGATTATGTGATGCTAAATTGTATACTTTTAACAATTGTCTATAGCTGGTCACTGAATTTTTTGGCATGACAAAAAAAGATAAATGTTGAGTATGCATTTATGTTTATATATGTATTTCTCCCTGTATGTATGTTATATGCATGTGTGTATACACACAAACACACATATACATATATGCACACTTTCCCAAATTATTTAAATTCCTAGAGTTCCACATATAAATCTTTAAATCAAATTATATACTTTAAAAAATTATAAACGTATATTGCTAAATTATGATACTTAAGTGTTCAACAAGTTATATTCCCACTAGAAGTGTATGACAGTGACATTAATAAGCTTTAAAATCTTACCCAATATAAGAAATGAAATATATTTCACTGTTAATTTATTTCAATTTCATTAATAATGCTGAGTATTTTTCAAGGTTCTTAGCTATATCTATGTCATGTATAAATTTCCCAATTTTTGCTTGTCTTTTTATTGATTTTTAAGAGCAGTTTATATATTAAGAATACCAACCCTTTGTCATATTTGCAAAATATATATCATTTACTTGCCTCTTTTAAAAGTTTCCTTTGTTACACTTGCCTCTAGATAGAATGCAATGAAAAGTTAGTGCTTTTTTTTTGGTCAGTACAAAAGCTATTATGAACAGTGTAAAGTTAGATACCATTGACTTGTGCCTTTGACGATTATAAATGAAACATAGACTGAGGAAGGCTGCTGTATTAACTTAGGTCTGTTGATGTGTCTGGACTACAGTAAGCAGGAAGATAATATCAGTCAATCATTCCTCTGCCATTTGATGTCATTTTCTTCTAATCAACAAATCTTGGCACAAGATTTTCAGCACTGACTATAATTCAGGGACCAGAAAGGCAAAAAGGAGAAAAAAGAAAGTAGACTCTAAATACAGCTTCAGGAATAAACATCTAAAATAACTGGTAGGACTGGCCCTGTAAGATTTATTTAAGGTGGTACTAGCTTACTCCTTGACCCTAGGTAAAAAAAGAACAAGGATAGGGCAAGATGAGAGATGAAAAGAAAGAGTCGGTAATAATGCATGCCAAGTTTAAAGTACAAATAAGATGACAGTAAGTTATAATCACATAAGAATTTCCTTTAACTTTTAATGTAATTGGTGATACACATTTTTAAGCTGGTCTTTGAAACATGATACTCAGTAGCTACAATAATTCAATAATTCATTGATCAACTCCAGAAATTTACTCACTTATTTTATTATGCCTCAGTTACTCAAGTGTTTATTTTCTGGATTCCATACTCCTTGAAACAGCTTCAGACATAGAGCAGGACTACTTCTGACTCTAGGAACAATATTTTGATAGATATATAAGCCAGAATTATACATAAGTGCACTATTTAAAAAAATTATCCTTCACTGTGTTGGATCCTGGTCTATTGCTATTTCAAGAGGTACCTGCTGGAAAAAAAATTTTGATGCCTTTTAAAAACACATAAATGCTTTATGATGACATTTAGTTACCCAAGGTGTATGTATCCAGCATTCTTATAAGTAAAAGTTTTAAAGAAGCAAACAGCTTATCTTGGGAGAAGGGTGGTAGAGAAATCAGTAGTTGGGAATTTGGTCTGTTATAGGGTGTATACAATTTTCCCTTAGTCATAAACTCTATTAAATTGTACACCCCATCATCAGTTGTCTCTTTCTTTTAGTTCCTAGGTACTGTGAAAAATACAGATTCTAGAACTTCTTCATAGTGGGGGCTTTAAGGCGTTATCTTGAAAATACATTTATAATGTAAGTATACTTTTTATTTATAATGAATGACTTTGGAGCAAGTACTAAAATTACGGGAGAATATGTTGATTAAGAGGCATTTACAAAGAGAAAATAGAAGAGATAAGAAAGGAAAGATTTCCTTATTTTAATATTTTTTTTTACTTTTATACTGACAGTCAAATCCATGGACCATCCACTATGTTAGGTATCTTTTCACTGAAAGACTTTGGGATGATACAGATTTGGATTTAAATATCAGTCTTTTTATCAGTTCTGTGAAACTGGGAACGCCCTTGGTTTTAACCCCTGTGAGACTCAGTTTTGTCATCTCAAAAGAGGGACCCAAACCACAAGAGGTAATTATGAAACTTAAATATCAGGCTTTTTAACTGAGGGTCCAGCTGATGTCCATTTTTTTTTTTTAATCATCCTATGCATGATGACTGAATTCTCGAAACTCCACCTTTAACTGGTGTTCTTAAGATCATCTTGATTTAAATAACCTCAGTTCTCTATTTGTGTCTTTATTATCAGACAAATAGTTTTACTACCTAGTCAAGTCATTTCAGTCCTATTACTGTGACTGTTCACGGAGTGACTGCATACTGCATAAAATAAAGACCCTCTACCCTTACTTTCAAGCTTCTCCCAGAATTAGACTAGACAGCGCCTGCAAGTTCTAGTAAACGCTGTTACTTAAGATGAAACTCCTTGGCTTTTCGAGGAAACTTGCCTGTGGCAAAAGTTTACAAATGCTGATTTATAAACCATCCTGTGCATTGTAATAAAATCCAGAAAAATGTTAATGTCTTTGAATAAAGTCCGGAGAAAATCATTTTAATAAGATTTCAGAACACAAAGGAAGTCACTGAGAAAGCTTAATGGGAAATGGGAAAGAAGTTTTAGCAAGATTCTGCCCAATTTGATACTGTCTCAGCGATACATAATTAGAGTGATCAGAAGGGATCATGACACTATTAACTGAGCATGCAGAACTGCATAGATATCCCACAATGTATAAAAATTTCTCAAGTGAGGATAAATGATACAAGCAGTTTTCCTAATAGCCTTTAATTTCTGAACGAAACTTAATGTGTGTCGATTATCCTCGTCAACATCAAAACAGTGACTTCTGGTCCTTTTCCAGATATTACAGGGAGAGCATATTAGTCAGCATCTTCTTTCTAAGAAGCCTATGTCTTACAAAAATATGGGTTCCACAAAGCCTGGATTAAGAGCTATCATGTGCTGATGAAGATAAAATGCACCAAAAATATGCATTGCACTGTGCGCATGCGTACACGTACACACACACACACACACACACACACACACACACACACACACACACACACACACACACCCCTAATCTTGAACAGGAAAATCATTATATGCATCAATGCCTAAATCAGCTTTGAACCATTCCTTTTCACTTTTTACAGCCTTGAGCTTTTATTACTCAACTATTAATATCTAATATCTTTACCAAGATTCTTTTTTCTGGAAGAGTTCTATGTGCAGGGTTCTTTGAAATTCCTATCTTATCTGTACACATCTATGTGTAAATGGCTACCTCTGATTGCTTTTTATGAAGAATAAAGCTGGACTGACTGCTAATGGACTGGTAACTGTGTCTAATTGTATGAGAAGCATAAAATTGCTGCCTGTTTTTTTTTTTTAAAGTTATGTTGCCTATAGTTAGTCCTCTAATATTAGAAATGTAATTCCAGAGTTCAGTGCCTGCTTGAATTGATTAGGAAAATTGCCACTTGAACGAACACTGAATTTCATACCTTTAACCGCTAAACTGCTAGGTGAGACTTCATATCTTTAAGAAACTCATTTTAAAAAGGTATTAAAAGACATACCTAAATCTGAAAATTTTTATTTTGTTATTTGGCATCCCACCAAAAGTAAATTTCTAGAATTTAGTATGGCTGAAGATAATTTGAAATAGCTATAAATATACCGACCCCAATATACTTTAGGGCAACAAGGAATTGCTTTCGGAAGATCCTGATTCAAAAACGCTTGCTAAAGTCTTCCTGTTCTCAAGTTTACGTTTTTCCTTGACACTGTTTTATTCAACAATGTATCTTATTAAAAACATTATTAAACTTATTAAACATATTAAAAAACATCCAGCATGTGTTTTGGTCCAAGTTTCAAAACTGGCATTACCTATTAATGACTTTAGCTACCTGTTCGCATAATAAAAATCTCTTCCTGTGATCCCAGGAATTGCTTCAGGTCCTAATACATGCTGCCTCAATTAGTCCAATCTGACAAGTTTTTATGATAAATCATAACACACACTCAGCAGGAGCTGTTGCATGAAAATAAGTAGTCCTGCTTATAAGTTTTAAAGAATTCCAACAGTAATAGATTTTCAATGAAACTACAATTGAAAAAAAACACAAAATAAATAAAAGCAAGCTGCTATGTATACACTAAAATTTACAGTGGCCATAACAAGCAGAAATCAATCAAATCTTTCATAAGAACAATCTCTGGGCTCTTACAGAGCACACACCTGCTTGAGCTGAACAGACAACAGATACTAACCCTGGACACACAGCAACTAACTAAGGACCGATTTTCCACAAGTGGCAAAAACGCTCTTCTGTTTACAGGTGTCTGAACACCCCCAACCCTCGATAAAAAAAAAAGACTCTATTTATGTGACTTGAATAAATTCCTGTATACCACTTGTGTAAAAGCGGGGATGGGGGGTGGGGGGGGAAGAAAAGCAGGCAAAATAATATCCCTAGTTCCTAAATGAATTAACTCTGTTTAAAAGGGCAAGACTAATTTACTACTTTTATGGTGCCTTCCATTAAGCTGGAATAGTAATACTAAAGTGCTTCCAACTACTGGCGGAATATGAGTGAACCAAGAACAGTGTGACTGGCCCTTTTTAAAAAAAAGGTCTGGACATCTACACAAACTTTAATTCTATCATGCACCAAGAAAATGCTGAATAAATTAACTTTTTCAAAGGGCCATTATACCTTAGTTCCTCATTACAGCTCTCATTATAGACTGTCTTTATAATACTCACCTGACAATATCGTGGAAAACGCTTAGCTTCTAAGGTCAGTCTAAATAAGAGAACAATTCTCCTATTTATAGCAAAGGATGAACTTTTCTCATTTAGATGTTTAAGCAGCTAACCCCTGAGTTTAATGTAATTAGGGAAGGGATATTCAATTTACAGTATCCACAAGTAATGATAATTAAATTGATCCAAAAAAGCTGTTGGTAAGCATAAGCTACCTTTGTAATTACATCCCGTTTTCAAAATGACTTTAGTGCTGTGAACTTGAAGCATTCCAGCAAATGAAGGCCAATACACATAAAACGAAAACTACAGTAGCTTAAAAGCTAGGCTGTTTAACATAATGAGCAGCACTACCAGAGGGAAATCTCAAAAACATTCTATAACTCACCAAGACAGCCTATGCTTTTCTCCTTCCCTCTTACAAACATCCATTAAAAATGTGCAAGATAGTCTTCATTTTTCACCAAATTCTTCATTAACAGTCATTTTTTTTTTTTTTTTTCACTTTGAAAGTACAACTAAAGAACGAATTCCCCTGATTTCTCTAGTATTAAAGTAGCTGGTCATAAGCTTCAGTTTTGTGTTTATTCGAAAGAACAGAAGCGAGCTATGAATATGAAACCATTTTTCCCGAGCCCTGAAGATTAGCTAGGTCAGCATTCCACCAGGACCAAGGTGAAAAATAAACAAATAACCGTGTTCACAGCAGCTGCAGCGATCAGTCTCCGGAAAATTATTCAGGCATTATGAGAAAGACGATATTAAACGCTGCCACTTGCAGCTTCACGGCTCTCTGAATATTCGCATCAGAAAAGGGATGAGCACTTAAGGGGTATCATCAGAAAGCTTGCCCATCTGAGCATCTTCCATTAAGTTTTTGTCTTAAAGGAGGAAGGCGGGAACCTCTGCCTGACAGGCAAAAGCCTTGTCATAATTCATTAATATCACAGCTTTGCTCAGGTTTCCTTCAATGAACCAGGCACGCAGCCGGTGAGAAAGTGCTGAGCACACAATTTCTCTGAAGACGCTGCTGTTATAAACTTGGTACCTTCCAGGTCCTACTGCACTAGAGGCAAAAGAGCTTCCACAGCACAGCCTAGGAGAAAGGTGATGTGCTAAACATCATCCTACTGTTCTATAAACCAATTATTTCGCTGTCACAGTCCACACAGATAGCTAGAAATAATTTAAAATACTTGCCAAAACAGGAAAGTCAGAAAGTTCCCTACTATTAAAGTATGTCTTCAAGGAAACACAAATACAATATATTCAGTGGAAGAAAAGATTATGGTCTTTCAAAAAAAAAAAAAAAGCAACACAACAGAAACTGGAAGAACAGAATTCTCTATACTGCCATTCCTCTTGACACAATTATTTCAAGGGAGCGTACAGAAATATCAGTTCTGGTGGGCCCTGTGGAGCAGTGGTTAGGTCAACTGTCTCCAAAGGAGCGCAAGGTCACATAACCCTGGGTTTGAGTCCTGGGTCTGCAAGGGGCTGGGGGAGAGGGGGAAACAGCCAGTGTGAACAAACGAAATACTAATAACATCCTTCTCTCTTTCTGCCTGCCTGCCTGTCTACTCACCTTCCCTGTACCTTTTCTTGGGGGGGGAAAAAAAAAGGAAAAAAGAAATACCAATTCCTTATCATTTCAATGAAATGTACAACTTACTCTGAAATATCAACTCCACGTCATTTTTAGTTAAATGCTCAGCTTAATGTAAGATGAATTACAAAACCATTTAGTATTATACACCTGTTTCTAGAACAGAGTACAATATACTGTTGTCTTTTCCTTTTCTTCCCCCAGTTTCCTGCTTAACACACCGAAAAGCCAGGAATCTGTTTAAGTACTGACTCTTTGTTTTCATTGACATGGCAAAAAGTAGGCCATTTGAAACTGAAATAGACCCATCTACAAACATCAGACGGCAGTACAACTATTTATAAAAATGTTCATGGTAAAAGAGGAATATTATACAGACTCACCTTTCAGGCTTATTAATTTTACTTTATTGACTTAAAAATTTGAAAACTTAAACTTGTTTATCCTCTTTAGCAAACAATTCACTAAAGATGGGTGGTGATACATTTTTAAATATTAATACCATTTTTACAATTCCAAGTGTGATCTTGGTTAGTGAACCAATTATAGATTTTAATTGTTATTATTTTAACTTTATTTTAAACTGACTTTAAGTATGATGATATCTATTATTCAAAGTGCATGAAATCCAGACTTAGCATTAATGTACATAATGATCATAAAATGAAGGTGCAATCTAACTGACTGAACAAAAAATCAATAATGGTATTTAATGACTTCACGAGGAAAATAAACGACCCTCGCACCCTTAATGGATTAATGTCGGTTATGAGCAACACAACATCTCATAATGCTGACACAGTCTCACTCAAAGTGGTATCACTTTTCATATGAGTGCCTTAAAGCCTTATCAAAGGAAATTGTGTTTTAATGCTATTTCGGATGTCATTTTTGAGAGGATTTTTACAATCCCATTTCATAAAGCATAAAGCATGCTCTGAATTGTTACAAGGAGCTTTTGTCATTGGCACATGTACTAGGTCACTCTCTGAAAGCTTTCCAACAAAATGAAATCCTAAATATATAAAAAGGATAACAACTTATAATACTACTCAAACACTATTTACTGTAGCTTTCCTTCCTTGAATACGTAGTCCCTATATGTTACTCCAGAATGTTCTTTTTCCCCCGACACAAGCAAAGAAGTCTGTGCTACATGTATGCATATTGCGGCCAAGTCTACAACATAAAACATGTGCTTCACATATACTTGTAAAGTGCTTGATGATCAAAGCATAAAAAAAAGAGGCCTCGGCAATAATTTGATATAGGCAGCTATTAATTTACAAAGTCATTACATTTCACAGGAAGTATATACAGAAGGATGAAATTTTCTTTTCTTTTACTCACTGTTGTTTCGGAGAACTTCATCATCATTATCCGTATGACATAAAATTATAGGAAAATATAAACCACTCCTTTCTGCCTTTTTAAAAGATGCTAATTTACCCAGTCTTGGAACTATCATGGCAGATAAAGTGGGGTTTTTTTTTTCCTATAAAAGGCAAACATACTGACCATTGTGAAATAAAGATTGAATAAAAAAGCAGTGTTTGGCATTTTTATTTCAACTGAGTATTTGAAACCAGTATCGATAAGTAACAATGCTACCATGACAGGTAGCTCAGGTTATTATTATTTTCTCCAGCATCATTGAAAATTCACCTCTGACTGATTCAGCAGTCACTGAGCAAAACTTCCAGTAACCCCTCTGAAGATCTGGCACAGATCAGAAGTTCAGAATAGGAGCAAATGTGCAATGATGTACAGAAGCTACTAGCGTTATTTCTAAAAATAGCGGGATTGCAGGCTTTCAGTGGCTCAGGATTCTCATGAAACAAAACTGAAAAATTCGTAAGATAGAACCAGGAAGCTGTAGTTCAAGATTCCTGACTGACGTGAATATTACTTCCTTTATCCCAAAGGATATAATAACTTCTCAAGTAAATGTAGCATCATAATTAGTTCTAATTGACTTTGTCTTTTAATTTTTAAGGAAATCTATAAAATATGGATTGTTTTGTCAACTGGAAGACAGTTTTTGACATTGTGCCGTATAGCTCATTACTGTAATCAAAACCAAGTTCCTTATCAGAATAACTTCACAGTCTGCTAGATTTTAAAATCATTTCAGGAAGCGTTAGCTTTAGATCACTGAACCACACTGTACAATTTTACCAGATGCTGTCCTAATTCTAACGGGACTTCAAATATGACAAAAATGCGCAGTGCCATTAGGACCTGGAGGAGGAGTGTTAGAAAATATGAATCTAGAAGGAAATAACCTGCCCTCACTGTTTCTTGCTTTGAGAACCTCGCTTTGTGGGCTGTGTGCTGCTCTGTCCTCTGGCCCCGGACCAGATTCTCCCTTCAGTTCATCACACCTGCTGGGCAGCTTATTCCACTCGCATTCCTCTGAAATTAATGGAATGCTAGTGCGTACCTGTTCTTCTCAGCCACTCAGCAGGTGCACGTTACCTGGAACATTGGGAATCAGTGAAGCAGCTGAAAGGGAAGGATTTATTTCCCTCTTTCCAATTACTGTTCTGCTCCCCAATCTCTTCCTTCTTACTTTACACCGATGTCCATGGCAACACCTGCTGACAGCGTAATACAACACCCCCGCAACCTTCCCCATGTCCAAAGTGGATTCTGTAGGTGTCCCACATTAGAATCTATGGTAAACAATTTAAAGCGACTAAAAAGTACTCCCTTGAGAAGCCTTATAATCAACTGAATATAATTCACCTTTAAAAGAAAAGATTGGGGAGAAAATACAATTCTCACCAATGTGTCTCACAAATGTCAATGCATTCTTTGAACACGGTGAAAACATTACCCCTTAATAACATGCACTGATGAAAATAAAGATGCATAGATACCCTCCATATCAAAAACTACAGAACACCATATTGTAAGAGTCAAAAAAAAATTTTGAGTTTGTGATTCAATTACAGGCAGGTATCAGAACATGAAACAAACAGTACAGGAGACTATCATGTCATCAAAAAGCTCATGACTAATGAGCTTGATTACCAGTAGTAATAATTTTACATAGAAATATTTGTGTGTGCGTGGTCTGGATATATACAGATATAAACTTCACGGCTAATTTTTTACATAATGAAATTTAGATGAATGTTGTTAACAATGTCTGGTGTCATACTACTAATGAAAGTCATTTATTCATCTGACAGACATTCTATGTGCCTCAAACTGAAAATATCTCCCAAAGTTTTCCATAAAATATTTGACCAGAAATTGTCATTTGAAGGTAAGTTTTTGCCATAAAGTTTCCTTTGGATTTAAAAAAAAATGCATTTATCACAGTACAAAGAAAAATCTCATCCTAAATTTTTTTAACAAAACAGTATTTAAGAACAGCAGACTTACTAGCCTCAAAACTGATACAGTAAAATTTACAGTTCTTATTGACTTGCTAGATTTTTTTGAAATTGTGAATATGAGTGACGTACTACATCTAGCTACGTAAGTTAAATTCTTGTTCTTTTTTCCTCAAAATTGTTCCTGTATGCCTTAATTGACGTATTGGAAGTTAAGAGGAAAGATGAGAAAAATACAAGAAGCCATGAAGTTGATGTTGCAGCAAGTGGGAAAAGTTCAGGAAATTTTAAGTTTGTAAGTTGACTCTATTTTGATCAAGAACTAACATTTCAGGTTAATTTGATGCCTAAGACTCTACTAGACTTACCAAGGAGTCCTTTCATTTTACACTAAATGTGCAGAGACAATCTCAGAAGCCTGGTCATTCACAAAATGACTTAAAATGTTTGTTTTGCTGTGTTTTTTTTTTTTTTTTTTTTTTTAAAGAAATGTTGGGGGTTTAACTAAAACAAATAATGGAGCTATGAACTTTTAACAACAGTCAAGCCATTCCAATCACCTTTCCACCAAATCAAAAATTATCAGTACTGCCCCTCACCAATGCAGAAAGGAAAATGACAGTTTTAAAGATAGAACGAAGTACAGTGTGACTAAAGATGCAGAAATGAATCAGAAAGCAACCAAGAAACACTTATCCATGTCACTTAGGATGGTTAGACATGACAAAACAAAGCTGCAGTACAGCTTTGAAGAACAATCTGATGGAGCAACGAGATATTTGAGTATTTGTAACTCTCCTGAGGTCAACGATTTTATGTAACAATGTAATTATAGAGACCGCCCCTAAGATATTAACAATCGATAATGTCGTATTGTCAGTCTGGTGGTGGTCAGAAATGCCTAGTGGAACAGCGAGAATTACAAGACTGCACCTGAGCTGGATGGTGGCTTCTTAATCCTCACCATCAGTGCAAGCTCCTATAAAAGACCTGAAGCAAGGGCATTATCTACGAATCCTGAACGAGAGAGAGATGCTACTCCCTCCTGCCTTAAATATCATTTCCCAAGATCAAGACCAATAGCAAAATGAAATCACCCCAGAATGTTATGCTCTGACATGAGTGCTTGGGTTACCGAACTTGTGACCCTCTCACAGGTGATATAAACCAGAAAAAAAATTAAAAAGAAATGCTGTTGCAGATGAAAAAAAAATCATATTTACTCAAAGTGAAGGCCATGATTATTAATGCATTACCTGTATTCTGCAGTGAGAAAAAAAATTACTTCGAGTATTCACTCCCTTGGTATTGCAGACAAGCTGTTTGAAATGTGTGCCAACAAACAGGGACATACAATATTGGGAAAAGCAAGGAGATTCTACTCTACAGGCACCTGGTCTAATAACACTCTCTTCAGATTTTCTATATGAACTAACTTGTTAAAATAATGAATGATTTTGACACCTTATACTTTTTAAATGCATGTGGTAATTATTATATTGAAAATCAGAAGTGTTTTTAAAATAATGACTCTTAGCACCTAATTTGACTTCCTGATTTCACAGAGGGTAAAGACAAAACAAAGCAAGCCTGGCCCTAAGGCTGCACAGCTAGTTAGTGGCCAAGTCGGGCTGAAGCCCAGTACAGAACACTTTATAGATGCCACAAGTAACTCATGTTTGAGATACGCGGCTACGCTTCCTCACGACACGCCGCTGCTTACAGGAAAGCTCCAGTTCTGCACCCTGAGTTCATGGTCTTCCATAATTGGGTCCCAAGCTTACTTTCCACTAAATTCAAGTCAAACTAAACTCCTGGCTGGATCCCTGATGTTTCTGATAGATGCTTTATTTTATTTTTGGAATACTGTTCTTTTCCTAGATGTCTAAATCATTCACACCTTTGAACTATGTCTCCGACTAATGTCTTTGCTGATCTTCCGAGGCAAGTCTTAACTGCTCTCTTAAATGAAATGTCGTCTTTCCCTGGCATATAATTTCTTACTTTCTACTTTGTATTGTATTACATCTATGTTTTGAACCCCCTTGTTACACTGGAACTTCTACTGAGGTAACACCTATTCAATCTCTACCCATCAGTCGAGGGATCTTTCAAAAAGAGATCGGATCAGAGACTTTCCTGTTTAAACCCAAATTGTTTACCAAAGTTTTCAACATCCTACATGATTTCCTCCCCTTCTTACTTCTCCCACCTTACTCCATACCATTCTCTGCCTGGCTCCCTTCTAATCCCCACTGGGACCAAATCCTTTCCATGTTTCAGACTCTTACATATACTACTCCCTTCTAATTGAATCCCTTCTCCCACATCTCTGCTTGGCTGTTTCATTCTCATCTTCCAGGTCAACTGCCCCGTCCTCAGAGAGACATGCTGGTTTCCTTCCTTCCGTTGCAGTGAGTCTTCTACTATGTATACTTGCTTTCCCATAAAATATTAAATTGCTAAACATAGTAAATTATATTCTTAAAAATTTTATTTAAAGAGATACAGAATTTTTTAATTTTTTTTTTACAAATTCCAAAATTAAGAAAGAAGGAAGGAGGGCAGGAAGGGAGAGAGGGAGGAACTGTTTTGTTTAAGGAGCACAGACTGTTATATTTACTACAAAAGAATTTTAGATAATTTGTAAGGGGTAAGCAAAGGCTTTGTGAAATTATGTTAGACTGTTACACATGACAAGAAAACCATCAATCATTCCAACAGTGTAGTGTTCTTACTCACACTTAACTCAATAAAGGTTGGTTTTTCTTTCTATTAAAGTCTAAATATTTCATGCATGCCCACTATGTGACTTCACACATTCTTCTCCACCCTGCCAATTCACACAAACCCAGAAAGTTTAATTTTCTAAAAAAATAACCAAAGGTTATTTCACAGTTCATAAAAGATACATATTGGTTTGGAAATTTCTACTCTGTACCACTTTAAGTAATTGTAATATTTATCTAGTAAAATAGTGGAAATGTAGTTAAGATTATGTAAATGTAAAAAGTAGGGAATCAAATTATTTTGAAAGGTTACATATTCCCTTTATTTACTAGAGCACATTATAAGATAAAACATCATTTACAAGTTTCACTCTTTCCAAATAAATGTGTGTGGCTCCCAAAGTCAATATGTTTACTTACCAATTTGAGAGTCTCCCTTTATGTTACAGGTGAAATACCTTGACAACACATAACAAAAAGTGCCAACAATTCCAAACACATTATGTCTATGAAAGCACAAATGCTTTCAAGAATATATACACACTTTTCACAAAATAATAAACTTATTTAAAATAAAGACTACAAAATGATCTTTTAACCGCTGAAAAACATTTATGCAATTAGACAGTAAAAGTGAAACCATATCATTTTTTCAGCAGTTGCAAACTATTGTTAGGTCTTCAATTCTCCACCTTTTGTGACCTATACACCCCACCCCACCCCTTCCAGGCTTCTCTCCTGTTCCTAGCATTCTTCCAGAACTTTCAAATTATTAATACTTTCCAGTTTCATAAGCATATGCAATTACATCACATATGACCCACCTTTCTTTATGTAATCTCCATTTTAGCTTCCTCCATTAAAAGGAAACCTTACTCCGACTCCAATACCAGTTTCTGTCTTAGTGTTCTAGAACATGAAACTTTTAAGTTATGCTCACATGCTCATCGTGGACTTCCTTCCCTGACCTTCTCTAACTTCCAATTTCTCATTTTCCCTTAAATTTATTATTTTCTTCCTTTGCTTTCTTGATTTGACTTCTCATTTGACTCCCTTTGTGAAATAGGAGAATAATATACATCTCAGATTAGGCTACCTTTTCTGGCAGCATATCTACTATTCCTATGTGTATACTGATCACACTTATTTAAACAACCGCTCACAAAACTGAAGATCTTTAGTCCTCACTATTATTAGTCACTTCATCCTTTTCACTGATGCCATTTAAAAATATTCCCCTTTTGCACGATGGTGATTAGGTCAATCATCTCAGAAGGAGTAAGTCACAAGGCCTGGGTTCGAGTCCTGGGTTCCGTATGGGGTGGGAGGGATGGAAGCAACCAGTGTGAACAACTAAATATAAATAAATGCTTCTTCCTCCTCTCTCTTCCTGCCTGCCTACTTGCCTTCATTTTTGCCTGCACCTTTCCTTAAAAACAAAAACAAAACTACCCCCGTTTATCACGGAAATAAACATATCACGAAACCATGTTGTTTTGTTTTCTCTTATATTTTTTGAACACTTTTTAAAAATTTCGACAGTCACCCCTCAATGACTTCAACTTTAGACTCCTCTTGTCTGCCTGACTCTTGTCTTCTAAACCACACGTCTCAACAAAGACCCCCTTAAGTCACAAACACTTTATTTTCACCTGTCACCATATTCTCTCTCTCCCATCATTATCCACGTGTTTCAGATTTGTTTGTCAGCATCTGGAAGCAATTATTATTTGTGTGTCCTTGCCATCTTATCCAAAGTACACTCACCTCCTCGTCATCTGTACAAATCCGTTATCTCTACTCCTTTCAAGACCTAACTTACAACTCATTACTGGCATATATCATTTCTTATTTCAATCAGCTAAAGTCTAGCATTCCTGTTAGATTTTGCCCAACAATTTGAAGCATCTGCTTACACTATACTAAATGACATCAAAGCACTTAATAAATATCATGGAACACCTACTGTGTGCACCAACTGAAACCTGAGAATAAATAAGTTGACTGATTTTTAAAATACTGTAAGTCGTTACTATGTGAGTATGCTACCTCTATTAACTCCTAAAGGGCAGAGAAAAATCTTATTTACATCTTATAAAACATACATATCCAGCCAGCAGGCTTAGCATAAGCATAAACTGCATTGGATAACAAATTTTTTTTTTTTGCCAGTGGCATGTTTAATGAGTCCTCTGCATGTCCCAATAACAAAACTAAAAATCTCTATTAATTATACTGCCCAAACCTAATGTACCTTATTTTACATTAGAAGGTTATCGGACTCTTGAAATAAAAGTACAGCATATGGGGAGGTCTTTTATTCCCATATTTTTTCAGTAGGTTTTGTAATCCTGGACTTCACATAAAATTTTTATTACCAAGGTTTTTGTTGATTTTCTTTGATCTGCCTAGCATTTTTGTGAGTAGTTGTTCATTGTAGAAAAACTGCATTAATTTATATGAGCAATTGGTAAATGAACCAAAAGCTTCATCTCCCTTTTCCTAGAATGCAGCTGTCTCTGAGATGAAGCTGTCTAGTCAGTTAATAGAATTCCTTGCTTCCCTCTAATTTTGGAGTTTATTAAGCAGCTAATGTTTCCCATATGGATGTCCCACCAAAAAAAAATTACAATAATTTTTAAGAATGGAATGCAACTAAGTAGAACAGTATTTCTTCTCTCATAATGAAAAAAAAAAAGGTTTCTTAGACACAGTGTTAACAAATGTTAAATGATGGTTTAAAAAGGCTTCAATGGCTTTCCAACAGCTTCATCAAGGTTACATCCCAACATCTCAGTTTGGCTTACAAGGATCTTGCTGAGTGACTCAGCGGCACCCCAGCCTCAGCCCCGGTCCCTCTCCTTTCACAGTCGACATGCTACCAATTTTCATCAATAAGAAGCTCCAGCTCTGCACATGCTGCTGCTTCTGCAAAACCTACACTATGTCCCTAGCCCTGCCTGACTTCTCCCTGCTAACCTCCCATGCTTCCTCCAGCAAGTCTCTAGGGAGTGCCCTCAGGCAGGTTAGCTGTGCACCTTCTGTATTCCCACTCGGGCTTGCATCTGACACCATTATAACCACGTCACACACTCCAACATCCCTGCTGACCAGACTGCATCTGTGAATACAGGCCTGGAGAATGGGGATTTTGTCTTCCTTAGCAGTATATCCCAGTGACTCACATAGAACCTACCACCAGCAGTTAGTCAAGAAATACCTTATATGCTAAAATACTATTTGCTAAACGTCCCTCCAGAAAATCAAAAGGATAAGCCACATCGGGGGCTCTTTGCTCACTGTTTACCTTCAGAGTCAATTACCAAATATTGAAAATTTTAGCAAGATGCTAGGGAAACAAATTTATTTATCGTTAACTTGATTAAACTTATCGATTGCTTGGCTAAGACTGAAATTGGCTGTGATTGCCTATGGTGCTGGACAGGTTTGTTGAACTTAAACTTGACGCTTTTGGTCTGTTTTGAAGGAAAAAATAATCTGCAAAATCACCTGAAAGATTGATTCCCATAATGTACCATTAGGCAAAAGGGACCTCTATCAATTTAAGAATTAATGACTAGTTTGAGATACATAGAAACCATTAAAAAATAGTTCTTATTAGTCTTATTAGATCGTATTAGTCCAGTTAATCAGCAGGTGTGGTAATATAGTTTGGACACTGCTGTCACTGTCTCCGGCAGATCCACAACCAGGAAAACACATGCTGTATCAAAAGATTTTCTATGTCGAAAGAACATCGCTATATCTTTATTTATATACATGCAAAACAAAATATGTTCTTGAAAGCATGTAAATTATTAACATAGAAACTCTGAAAATGCTATTTAAATAAAGGGATTACTTCTCTCAATGTAATAAAACACAAAACTGCTAATTTATGGCTTAAAACATGGGTGCTCGGGACAGCTAGATGACTTATCACTATGCATTAAATAATAATAGCACAATTATCAACTGTACTGAATAAGAACCATTTTGTCTTGTAATTTTTCCAATAAATAATTCAAAGAGAATACAAATTCTATTAGCTTTTAGGATCATTAACGGTAAACCACACAATTATCTATTAAGTTGTATGGTTTAATTATCTATTTATTCTAATAAGAAGCAATTTGCAAACAATTTAATACATTTTAAAATGGCTACTAAATGCAGAAATAACATAACAAATTTTAATTTAGCATTATCATTTCCTTTAAAAAATGATGTCTTCTAAATCCTTATGACCTACACAATTTTAACAAATATTCTTATATAACTAGTTAATACAGATCCTAGTTAAAGGGCAAATGGCTAATTTTTAAAACTTTCTCATTCTCTCTATGCTTAAAAAATAACCATGGAGGAAAAAACTAAGGTTTTTAGAAATCACAATATCATCACTATTTTACCAGTTGTGAAAGGGAAAGCATGTAAATAAAGTCTCTAAACCTGTGTGGAAATGGTTCACTGCAACAATATGAGAAATAGTAGGGAAATGATGAAGAACAGAAACCCTCACACCACGTGGCCTGGGTTCAACTTCTAGCTCTACTGAAATATAATGTAATGAACTGATAGGCTGTGTGACCGTCAGTCAGTTACTTAATCTTTGTATATCTCAGTTTCCTATAAACTGGATGATGAAAACACTACCTAATTTTATAGGGCTGATGTAAGGATTAAGTACAGAAATTTACGCAGAGTACTTAGAATAGTGGTTGGCATGAGTTTACTGTTACCGTAACTTATTTTCTCCTGAAAGTCAGGCACTGTGCTAGATGTGAGAAATAAATTACTTGCAAGACAAGCATGGTCCCTACCTAGTCTCATGAAGTTCTCCTTACTGATATGAGCATATTGACAGTCCTTCTAGGAATGCCCCATTGTAGGAGTGTATGGGATACTGAGTTAGGCATATGCTACCTTGCTCCTTTGTATTGGCAGTTCCATCTGTATTGTCCAGAAACAGTGGTCAGATTACCTCCATAAGAACTGTGATCTAAAAGGCCTGAAGATGAAAGAAGCTGAGTTGACCATTTAGGCCTATTGTTTGTATTTGGTTACAAATAAGCATCAAACAGCTGATTTGCACTGCCCTTCAATATGGCTGGTTTTTAAATAAGCGATCTAGAAAATTTTACTGCTAAACACACACACACATTACTGTCCACACAGGCCACATTCACTGCTTATATCTCAGGCGAAGACATATTTCTAGGGCTCCACAGAGAAAACCACAATGCTATCATTTCATGTAAAATGGCACTACTAGATAAAGCAAGCAAATAATTTTGCATTTTAGAGAATACACATAAAGCATTCTTAGTGAATTTGAATATGGCATTATGGCATTACAGTGATGTATTCTTTCATAAAGAAAAAAATTATGAATAAATTAGGTTTTTTTTCTATATATGTTTCTAAAACAAAGTAAGAATTTAGGTGATATTCTTAGTTTCAATGAAAAACTTTAAGTACAGAGAAAACTACAACAAAATCAAAAAATATTAACTTTAGAGATAAATTAAAAATCCTAATGTAAACTATATATTAAAGATATGCAGGAGTATCTCCTTTCTTGGATCCTTTTTGCTTTAATATAATAACCTCTTTAAAGGACATTGTAACAGGTTACAAAAGAAGTCAATCCACAGGAGAAGAGCATAAAAATAGATCATATTCCTGTGTAATATCTACTTGTAATTTCTGAAAGGAACTGACATGTATGTACTTTTCTCAAATAATGCAAATCTCTCAGAGGCAATGCTAACCAGACACATATAAGATAATGGCCTATATGGAGATAGTTTCATAGGTTAGCAATGAAAAATGAGACTAAAATTGCAAAAATTTAAGAAATACCCTTCATTTTATTCTAATCCAAAATGCAGTAAAGATGCTAAAATATATAATATTACTCAATGATAATATCTTCAGGATTCTATTTAAGGGTAGCATTTTTTTAAATCACAGTTACTGCTGAAATTATATATCACATTATATTTTGTTCGTGTTGAAAGAAAAATAAAGTCAATATCTATATTTTATGTTCATAAAATATACAATAAAATACAATACAGATTTTAAGCATATTAATAACTGAGTTTATCATTATTTTGAAAGAAAAGCTGCTATAAACTCAAAGCATTATTCTAAAAACTGTGCATTTACAGTAAAGCAGTAATTATTCTCCCAAACCTATTTTTGACAAGTGATGTTAGTTCAGTACTTCAAATAAAAGCTATATTATTTTGGTACGTTTATATTCTATAGCTATAAAAGCTAAAGTATAATATTTAATAAAATTCTGGCTTTAGTTTATAGGTTAATAAATACTAAAACGCAAGTTTAATTCACATTGTATTGCAAGTTCATTCCATTAAACAGAGTATTTGCATGTACTAAAATGTTGGGTATTATGCAAAAAAACATTTGCTTCTTTGGTTTACTGTATACATATTTTCTCTCTCATCAAAATAACCAGGGATGAGAGAGAATGAACAACAAAAGAAATAATCACCACTTAAATTTTGAAAAAAATTAGTGCGCCCTGGTGGAGCAGCTGTTAGGTCAATCGCCTCCAAAAGAGCAAGTCACATACCCCTGGGTTCAAGTGCCGGGGGTGGGGGCAGAACAACCAGTATGAACAATTAAATACAAATAAAATAAAGATGCTTCCCCCTCTTCTCCTTTCCTGCCTGCCTTCCTACTTGCCCTCATTCCTGCCTGTGCCTTTCCTTAAAAAAAAAAAAAAAAAAAAAAAACTCCAAAAATCATCTGATTATTGTTAGAGGTAAATGACAATTATATTTTAACCAGATTTAAATATCTAATTTGCATTTTAAAATAGGAGGAGCTATCATTTAAAAATTATTCAACATAAGCACAAAGTTGACTGGGTAAGCCCAGTTTGATGAATGCTTAACGCAAAAAAATTACCTAAAGATCACACCAAGGGAACCTGAGCAATTCTTATTGCATAAGAATTTCAGAAAAGTCATAGAGGGGAAGAGAAATTTAAGTGTCTTCTGTTGTTAAAAAGTACATGATAAAGAAAAAAACAATTTAAATTTTATGTTTATATCAGGGTTTTTCTGCCTGTTTCTTTACTGCTAGATTTAAAATCATTTAGAGAACTTTAGTCTCTTTGAATTATTTTTCAGAGATTCTGTTACAAAGACCCAGTTATTTACTATGACAAAGTGAGACATGTCAAGCCCCAGGAAATAATTTTTACAAGTGATTATACTGATACAAACAAAAATTACTCTTCTAATATTTGAGGTAAAAAAAAAAACAAAACTACTGTTTTCCAAAATCAAATAACATGACTACATATAGATCTCAAATTCACTTCTTGAATACTCAATTCTGCCCTCTGTGAAATAATTACCTAAAAAGATGTCAGCTGAGATTTGACATATTAAAACTATACTTTTGAGTCATTGATCAAGAATTCACTTTGCATCTCAAAATCCACCACACATCTCCAGAGTTAAAGTAGGAGAATCCTAAAAACATTTCACAAAACACTGAAAAAGCTGTGATTTTTCCAAGATGTCAAAGATGCAAATGACAAAACTATTCATTAGCTTACTGATGTTTTCAAAAACACTCATTTCCCAATACAATAAGAACCCGCATTTTAACTTTTCATCTTATTAACAGAGCCTTTAAAATTTAAAAACATGTAATTTTTAAAGCAAATTTGTTGCTATATTGGTTATTTAAGGTCACTAAAAAAACTCAAAAACTCTGTATCAAAAAACCTTTCACACTTTGACAGAGAAAAATTGTGATCTTGAAAAATATCATTAGAAAACTGGCCTGTATTTCCAGGAAATTGTCACAAACAACTGCGCCAACAGCTTCCTAGAGGTTCTGTTGTGAGACTTTACTTTGAGAAACTGGAATAATGAAACACAGGAACTTTTGTCATATTACTATAAAACGTTCTACATAAGATCTTATTTTTTAAACTATTTGTTAAAATATTACTGGGTTTTGTTTTTAATACCAATTTCACAAAGAATCAATCTTGGAGAATTATGCACTTAGCTTCTTAAAACAGAGTTAACATGCAGATAGAATTTTTGAAAATATTCTGAAATACTTCCTGTTAAGCACATCCAAAGAAGACTGCAATATAGATTCCATTAAAAAAAAAAAAAATCACGATTCCTTTTCTCTTCTCTCTTTACATTTATTTCCTAAAGTTTTGCAGACGAAGTTTCAAGGGAAGATTTTTTATAATTTCATCCTTTTACTTATCTTTAAAGAATTAACATCATAGCATCATAAAACAGTTTTTTATATATTAAAGATCCTAAATCAATATATTGGTGCTTCCATCAGAAGAAAATGATACTCGATTTAGAGATCAAAAACATTTCTAATTTTGGAGTTATGTAGAATTCTCCACAGAATGAAAAATGACAAAAAAAATTTATCGGTAGACACATAAAGCAAATCTATTTCTCTTAAGCATGGACTCCTGTGTTTATTTATAAAGGATGAGAGTACTGTAAAAATAGTATTTTCAACACGACAAATGAAGATTATTACCTCAATTTCTAAAGAAATGCCTCCCTCAATGCTTTCTTCAAACATTCAAATCCCAGCTTAATAAAAACAAATGGCAGTCCTCATTTCTTCAAAATTGCACATTTGAAATCATAAGCTTTGCTTTTTTAACAAGACACTAACGCTTTCAAATTTAGTAATTAAGTATTCATCAGCCTGCGTTTATTTAGTCTGTAGTGTTCTGGGGATGACGGGTGACAATGATAAATATTATTTATAACTTCAAATCAGTGAATCTAAGTAGATAATAAAATAAATAAAGCAAACAAAAAGAATATGAAAATACAGGCTGACTAATCCCTAAAAGCGATCTCTTGTATTTCATCACAGGACTAAATAAGTCATAAATGTGTGTGGTATCATTGGAGACATTTAACATTTCTGTCCTTCATAATCCTGTTCACTTTTTAATTAGAAATCAATTAACATTTAAAATCACAGATTTTAGCTTTTCAAGGTATAAGAGCACATTTTTGTGTCTTACAAGAGACTAAATAGAACACTAACTATATTAAGGAATGCAAAATATGGCGCAGTATTGGGCTCCAAATTATTTCACTTGCTGAATCTTTTCTTAACTCCAATTTTCAATAAAATTGGAAAACATTTTATAAGACGAAAATTCCTTTGAGTAAAATATGCTAGTAAAAAATATGTGCCAAGTAAGAATCCATACAATAAAAATATAGCTAACCATCAACCATAATGGCTTTCCATTTCTAAAATAAGATCTAATGTTAATAAAACGAAATGAGTATTTTAAATCATGAATTTCTAGAAATGCTGCTTGATTAACATTTTGCCTAGAATCAGAATTTAATGTTACTAACAAAAGAGAGGAGATTTTAAATTATAACCTAGGAAGAAATGCAGATTTTTTTTCTTCTCAGGTTTGTGTATTTCCCTTGGTTGAAAAGCAGACATCTAGGTAAATAATTCAGGATTGATAGTCTTAACAACCTTACAGGTTTTTAAAAAAGGCTATTAACACCAATTTTTTTACTGCCCTCTAGTGGCAAAAAGTCAAGTCACTGTAGGGAGGGAATGCATAGGCTTAAAGAAGACATGGTGGGGCAATAAAATGACCTCGAAAAATAGAACGGTATAATTTTATATCATGTCTTTTCATGAGATGAATTATTAAACAAAGAAAACTTTATACATGAAATTAAAATTTTATTTGCTAAAAAATTCTAAGAATTACATGAGTAGCATAACTAATATCACATTGTACATCAACCATTACATAAAGCCAATGTTTACAATGGCATTGAAATAGCTACTCAAAAATGAAAAATTCTGCAAATTTCTTTCTACATGACATTAGAGAATATTTGTCTAATTCTTTAATTTTACTGAACTCGTTTAGACTATGGGGGAAAGTAGACAAAAGTTAAAGTTCTCTACGATAGTAAATTCCAAACAAAAATGCAAAGGTATTTACATTCCACAGAACTAAGGAAACTAAATATTCAAATCTATTCATGAAAGACATATTATATTCCAGAAAAAATGAATCTTTAGATGTAGTTATTACCATGTATGAAATATATTGTGCATGATATAAGTGTCTATACAATTTCAAACTAAATCAATTTTCTTTCTCTCTTTGAACAAATTAGTCACTGGAAATCTCGAGGTTATTTTTCAGAGCTTCCGTAGTTTTCTGTTATTTTTAAAATTTATTTTTAATATTCATTTTCCATAATGAGAAATAATAAAGAACTAAATAATTTGATTGAAAATGAATATCGAAAAATAAAGTAGACTGATGTGTTACATCTCAGATAGAAAATATATGAAATAACTTTGCTGGGTAAACAAAGTGTAAACCTGGAAATGCATGGAGTTTATTTATTCACACAGTCTGTCTTTGGGAAAAATCATAGAGTACAATGGAGAAATGACCAAAAGAAAAACAACACTGGAAACTTGACAGATAAAACTATGGCAAGAGGGATACAAACAAGAGGCAGATAGGACAGGCCCCCATCTAACCTTTATGAACTCCGTGATCACAGAAAATAAATTATGGGCCCTATTTTTGCTTGCACACCATTAAACAGAGCCTGCAAACGATGTGAGGCAGCTCCTTTCCAGGGAACTCAATTGTTTAAGGCTGACTATGTGCAAAGGAAGAAAGGTGTCTTCATGCCTCTTCTGACATGTCAGTCTGCTAGAATGTTCTGTAGGTTTTCTACACACACAAGGCGGCACAATCCTTATCCATCCCTCTCGTCACTTTAAAGATTCAATAGTGTAAATTGCTTAAAGGAAGGTTTTGAATGAAAAAAGGAATATTTTAAAAGCACTGCCCTTAGCAATTCTACCAGTAAATCCTGCAGACAGGAACGCTACTAAATTTTTAAAAGAATATTAATTACGGCACACTCCTCAACATTAATATTTGAAGTAAAAAATATTTTCCAGAAATACTTCTGCCTCATCTCCATTTGGCTACAATAAGAGCTGTCCTCTGGAGTGGAGAACCTTCTTGAACAGCTTCACAGAGTTATGTCAACTGAATTCAGGTATCCGTTCAGAAGTGGAACAAGTCTGTTTTTAAAAAAAACCCAAATTATTTGCTGTTTGCAAATTTTCTAAGAGGTTTGCCAGAATCAAGAAAGTACTGAGACAATACAGATCTACAGCAATTTATTGACAATTAGTCTTTCAGAAGAAACCTAAGAAGTCAGTTGTCAGTCAAATCCAGATCGCAAAGAAAGATTAATAAAAGGGAATGACATTAGGAAAGCGTAGCTGAAAGAGCAAAGACACATTAAAGCCGTTTTTGCTCTCTTTACATAAATTTTGTCAAAAGCATCAATTTCAGCCCTAAGTTCACTTACTAAGATGCACTATATATCAAATTAAAAAGAGAAATGACGAAAAACGAGCACTTAAACCATCAAGCAAGTGGTTTTATTGAGCTAATAGACATGCAGCATACCTCTCATCAGAAACAGAATATAAACATACACTTAATAATTTTTGCTAAATTGTTCCCCCTAAATATTATACTAATTAAACACATGAACACCTACATGTTATTTGAGGAAATGTGACTTTAAAAAAATAGTGTCTATCTGAAACAGCCTAAAATGTAAGAAGTGGACATTAGCGATGTTGCTGAAGATTCAAGCAGGTGTCAGAACCCACATCAGTAATGACTAGTGACACAATATCATAGCTGGTCTTCTTCAGCTTCTCCTACTATCAGCATCTGATCTTCAAGACCACGTACTCCATGCTGGGAAGTATTCTTCAGTTTCACTGTCAGACCTAAAAGTTCACTTCCCCAGTTGATACAGAGATGCTTGAGGAAATTATTAAATCAACACGAAAAACCAATACATTTACTTACACACGTCTGCAGATGTGTGCAGTTCGTAAATCTTGAAAGAAAACGTGGGCTGCTGAAATGTATGCTCTTCGAACCACTGTTTATCTGAATAATTTCTAATTCCTCAAAGAATGTAACATTAAAAACCTACATTAGGAATGAAGGTGAGTAGGCAGGCAGGCAGGCAGGAAGACAAAGGAGGAAGAAGTACCTTTATTTTCATTTTATTTAGTTGTTCACACTGGCTGCTTCCCCCTGGGTCCGGGACTCAAAATCAGGGGTATTCAGCTTGCTCCTTTGGAGGCGACTGACTCAACCGCTGCTCCACAAGGGTACACCTACATATCGGTTTTTACTGACAGGACACTGAAAAATGAAACTTGTTTTCTAAATCTGAAAACAGGGAAAGTCAAGGTTTGGTAAAGAGTAAAACGGTTTTAGATATAAGCATTCATTTTAAACACATGAAAAATTTCCAAAGAGTTTCAGCTATTATGAGATGTCACTTGAGCGTAGGTCACTTTGGAATGAGCCAAGTAATATCACTAGGGACTGATTCTAGAATGGTAAATGCCATTTTTAGAAAGCAAAGAGGTTACACTTTGTGCTTTCCCCCCCCAAATTCTATTTTAAGTAATTTATACAAAAGAGCACTCTCGGATGTCTTCCACTTAAAAGCCGGAATATATTCAGATGTGCAAGAGAGACAGAACACGGCAAATTTCAAATACCAGAGTCCCTATACAATGCCTGAATTCTCTTCTGGAATCCAATTATCACGGTCACTTGAAAGATACTGAATTAGTATTTATCCAATAAAGTCGGAGATGGACACGTCTGAGTGACTGCTCAGTAGAGACAGATATTAAAACCATCTGCGACTACAGAAAGGTAAAATGTCTAATGAGTTTGTCAGTGAAGATGAAATCCCCAAGGGTGGGCAGGCTACTACTTGTCACCTGCAAAAGTTAAACTTATGAACAGAACAAAGAAGCCCAAATATGTAGATGAGATGTTAGGGTTTCTAATGACATATGAGCCAGTAAAGCGAAAGTGAAAACACTTTCTACATTTCCTCCACTACCATCACGTTTCAAGCTATTGTTAAACATACAAGGACATAGGCTGATTTTTAAGCAATTTTACTGAACTAACATTCATAAAACCAGAGCTAAAAAGGGTAAGTTTTAAATAAGCAGCATATATAAATGTAGACGAACCCATTCTTTTCCTTGTTCTCTAGGATTTTCTATTTACTCACTTTGAAAATCACTACTATATTCATTTTTGAAAACTGATTTCATGAAGGAACACTGCATCACGATTCTTATTTTAAAGCAAGGGTACAGGGAAGAATGAAGGCGAGCAGAGGCAGGCAGGCAGGAAGAGACAGGAAGAAGCAGAACTTTATTTTCATTTTATTTCAGTGGTTCATCCTGACTGTTTCCCCTCCCCCGCCCCTAACCCAGGTCCTTGGGATGTATATGGGCTGCACCCATTTAAGGTGGCTGACCAAACTGTTACTCCAACCAGGGCGTGCCAGATACCGCATTATAACATTACATAGATTTAAGGCAAACATCACAGTAAATCAACATCTGTATATAATACACTAAGGTCACCATTATTTCTTTTTTTTCTTTCACTATACAAGTAACCCCTCCCCCCACCCCATCCCCCTTCCCTCTTCTCTTCCTGCACCCACTGATTTGCTTTTTTTTATTTTTTTTGCCTTAAAGACTACTGATGTTTGATCAAGTTCAGAAAATCACTAATACATTTTAGAAAGTAACAGAATTTTTTAAATAATTAACTTTTAGATAAAATGGTATATAAGTCTCCCCTTTTCCTAATAACTGAAATGACTAACATATATAAAACCAGCAGAAAACCTGGCACTAAAGGAGTCTGTCACATTCTGAAAATAGTGCAGGAATTTCTGCTAGATCCACTGTAGCTGTGACAGTTGGAAGGAAGACACTTCCAGTGCACTGACACTGCCCAACCTCACGAGAAGTCTGCAGTTGAAGGACTTGCACGAGGTAAATCCTGAAGAACACGGCTCTCACACCTCCTGGAGGAGCTGAGGTATGGAGATGGGGGTACGTCTAGGAGAAATGAGACAACATGACCTGCGACGTGTTCTGCACAGAAGTACCAATAAATACCAGGCAGCAGCTAGAAAGGGAAGATTAAATGTGGAGCTAAAAACAGATAAGCCAGGAAAATTCAATTAAAAAGAAAGCAGAGGATACATATTCATATCAGATAAGGTGGTACTTATGATATATTACAGCAGAAATCTGAATTAAAATATGATCTACTCATGAAGATACAGTAGGTATGACCTCTAACTATCAAATAAGCAAAATAGTAAGTCGTTAAAAAATGAAATAACATGCCCTGGCAACATAGTGCTTAGAAGAGTCACCTCCAAAGGATGCAGGTCACATACCTGTGGGTTCAGGTGCCGGGTCTGTGGCAAAATAACATGTGAACGACTAAATGGAAATAAAATAAAATGCTTATTCCTCCTCTCTCTTCCTGCCTGCCTGCCTTCGTTCCTATCTATACTTTTCCTTTAAAAAAAAAAAAATGAAACGAAACAATAGTGGAAAAACTTAAAAATATCAAGTCGGGCACACCCTGGTGGAGCAGCAGTTGGGTCAATCACCTCAAAGGCGCCAGCCGCAGACTCCTGTGTTCAAATCCTAGGTCCAGGAGGAAACAACCAAGTGAAAAAATAAATGAAAACAAAATAAACAAGCTTCCTTCTCCTCTCTCTTCCTGCCTGCCTGCCTACTCGCCTTCATTCCTGCCTGCACCTTTCTTTTAAAAAAAAGAAAAATCATCAAGTCTTAGAAATACATGAAAAGGTATTTTTTTAAAAAAGAGGATATTGGCTATTTGAACCAGTGATTCTCCCTCAGGGACAGTCCTGCCTGCCTGTGAGCAGGTTGGGAAATGGGAACTGGGGAAGAAGTAATGTGTGGGTGACCCCAATCTTGGTTTAGTGTGTAAAGACATTACTGCATTTAAAGCTCAAGAGTCAGGAACATGAAACACCCTAAAACACAAAAGACAGTTCCTTTAAAGGAGGAATCACCACCTCTTTAATGCTAAGAACCACCCCAGTTAAATTATATTCAGTCAGATAAATCGTTAATAAATTTGAATTTGAACAGAGCAAATGCTGACATCTACAAATGAAAAACACACTTTTTAAGAAATACCCATGATCACGCATAAAAGGGTATCGTATAATAGAAAAGTAGCCTTCGAGTTGTAGCACATGTCATCATGGGAGTAAAGAAAACCTTTCTCAGGGGTCCACAAGCTTGAATGCTTGCAAGGGAGTCAATTGCAGGCCCTGGTATTGATTTGTCTGAAGAGGTGGCCACAGAAGAAATTTTCCTTCCTAACCTTCACTCTCAAAAGGAAAGACTGATCCAAAAACTCAGCCACGTGTCAATGCCCCAACATAAGCATTCTAGGGCAGCAGATCAAAGAACAATGCAGGATGCACCAATGGCCCCATAAAACAAGGCATTACAAACACCACCCCATTTCTTTAAGAGTTACATTTCCAACAGAATTTAATTTTTATGAGCACAACTATTTTTAATTAGAACTTGTACATTTGTTTTTGGATGAAGAATGTGGTGATTACATTAAAAATTCGAAAGAAAGGTTCTGCTTCTATTTCTTAGAATTTTGTGGCCATTGGAAATTGCTTAAACTTAAAATTATATTTATATATGCTGTGTTTACAGCAGAAGCGTACACTAGGTTCAAAAATAAAGGACTTTCAAGAATAAAGATAAATGGCATTAAAATAAAATACTCTAAGGAAAGTGGCATGAATATATAACTTTCAAAGAGAGCAAGAAATAATGTAAAATACACTACTGCCAGAATTTTCTTAATTTATTTATAAATAAATGATGAAAAGCCTTACAGTTAACTATGATATTTATTCTTATGACTAATGGACATTTAAAAAATTATGTAACAATTTTATTCAGAATGTCAATATTTGTCATTTATTGGAAGTTAATCTTTTGTAACAATTTTTGTCATGAAAAATTAGATTTCAAGCAAAAATGTGTTAAGTATTTAGTATATCAAAATTCTTTTTCTGAGAATCTAAGTAAAAACTGAAGACTAAAAACCCTGCAAAAAAAATCATTATCTAATTTCAATGGATTAAACCTAGAAAAATAAAATCTGCAGTCACAAAATATACACAGAATAATGATTTTAAAAAGAACATCTCCCTATGAAAAGGAAACAAAGCTGTGTTTAGCAGCCTATTAATAGTCATAATATGTCCAAGTACAGGAAGCAACAGAGGATAATAAAGATTAGAAAAGATGTTACTAATTAGAAAACAGAAAAAAGTAATAATTAAGGAGGTAAAATTTGGAAAAAATATATAAAACAGAGACTCATTACTAGTCTGATTAAAAAAAAACAAACCCACAAACAGAGAGACACTTTAGAATAAGAAACAGACATGTAGACAGAACAGAATAGTACAAAAAATTCAAGGAGTTGGAAGAAATGGAGAATGAGGTTAGAATTTTTACTCTATATTTTACTCACAAGGCAAAAATCTCTTTGAATTTCTAAAATTAAAAAGTCTGCTTAAGGAAGTCCGCCCTCTCCCAACTTGATTAGCTTTAGTAATTAATAGGAACTACTCCTTTTAACTTTCAGTGGTAGTTTAATTGGAATTAATGATAGAGCAGAGTGCAGAAATGTATTTCACCAAAATGAAATGTGACTCTCTTAATCATGTCTCATTAAATTTTGTGACATTTTAAAAATAAAAAGCAGACTTCTAAAATGAAAATACAAGATATATGATGCATTATGACAGTATAAGGAATACTGTGTATGATGGATTCATCTATGATTATCTCTTCATAACACATTTTCTTAAGAAGTACAGGGTGTCCACTCAGGCGACTGAGATGGCTGGGTTCCTGATCATGGGCTAGGAAGGGAAACCAAAATAAACAACTAAATAAAACAAAAATTCTTCTTCTCTTTTTTTTTTTTTTAATAAAGGTACTTATTGTATACATAACCTACTCACACATAGCAGCATATCTGCTATCATAACAGCAAAAGACCACTTTAACATGTGTTTATACATCATCTGAATGCTCTTGTATTAACTCAACTTCCATCAAGTTTTTATTATACTGAGGATAATTAAACATGTTTCAGATTATCTTTCTTTTCCTATTCCTGGCTGAATAGATTTAGTTCATTTCACTGCTCATTAAAATTTCCCCTCCAAAATGATCAGGGAAGCAAATGCAAACAAAATTCAAGCAAGTAGAATTTTATCCTTCTTGACAGATATGGTAAATGCTGTTACTGGAGGATGTCTATACTAGGGGAAAAAACTGATATTCATTCAAATCACCTAAAATATTGCCCCAAGTGCCATCTACTTAAAACCTGGGAATGGTCTTATTCAAACAGAAGTCTGAGTGCAACACAACTAAACATGTGTGATTTTCATGAGGGTCATGGGGGGTTGTGCTTTGAGGCTATTTTTCAGATGACTTACAGGATTCAAAAAGTCTCAGAAAGTCTCAAGTCTCTGACCCATTCCAGTGGTGGAACATTTTCAGAGACTTTTGCATAACAGAGACAACACTATACAAATCTCGAAAGACAAACTCTAGCCCAGTATTTTCAGGACTTCCAAGGCATGGTCATTCTTACCAATATATTTTATCTTCGCTTCCATCAAAAATTAACCAAGGATCCTTTCCATTTCTTAAGACCCTTTTCCCTTCTTTTAGCAGCCAGTAAGAATTGCTGCTGCCTTTCCTTTCCCCATTTAATAATTATCTAGGTACATCCTATTCTGTGCTTAAGTGTGGGAAGCAGTTAAGGCTGGAGTCCAGATATTTAACCCAACGAGCTGTGTTCTTTACAAACAGACTGTCAATGAGTACTATGGTGTTGTTACACTGCAGATGAAGGAGTATTTTGTACTACTATGAAGAAATAGTTTCGGAGTTCCAAGCAACCTTTTAAAATATAGATTTACATAAACTGGGGTTTGCCTTTATCTGCTTCAAACAGCGTTTTATCATCAGATCTGCAACACAGCATTTATGCATTATTCTCACCCCTTTAATAAATAACTCACTTTGGACAGCATCACCAGATAAATGACTTTAGGGGCCCAACATGAAACTAGTGCCTGTAGTCATAAAATACTTCTATAATTTGTAGTAATGACCTTACCCTTAAGGGATAGGTTAGTATTCAAGGTCATTTGAGATTCTTTCCAACTCTGACTCTTACTCATTTCAAAAAGTGGTCCAGTGCCAGGTGCTTATTTTGTCATTAAAAAATAAAAATTTATGGGATCCTCTCCAAATGTCCTGGGATACCTGACACAACAGAAGAAAAAACATTATTAAAAGTACTCCTTTATATTTCTATTATAAAGCGGAATTTTAAATATAATATATTACACCAAAAATAGCCATTTTATTTTCTCTAAAGCAGATGTCATTATTTTAAGAAAATACTGTTATAATAGAGAGAATATGGAGCAAGGATCCAGAACTGACTTCTAGGTCTCTTCTTACCAATACCTATCTATTTCACAGACTAATTTCTTAAATTCTCTGCATCTTTATTCCTCATGTTGGTAAGTCCTTCACCATCTAGTGTCATACATTCCTTTTAAACTTTAACATATGAAATATGAATTAGGTGATTTGAAAATGTGGTGACTAATACTTCAATTTTATTTTGTTATTAAAAATTATGAAATTGGGCCATCTGGTAGCAGAGTCTAATACTAAGAGATGGAAATCACAACTTGTTCCTTTATCTGGTTTTTAAATAGCATTTATGCAGAAACTCAGATACTTATCAATGATATTCAAGAATGAAAAATACTTCCAGTGTGCTCTGGTGGAGTAGCAGTTAGGTTTGCCGCCTCTGGCCAAGTGCAGTCCACGTACATGCCAAGGTGCTGGGTTTGCAACCCTGGGCCGGTGGAACAACCAAGAGGAACAACTAAATAAAAATAAAATGTTACATCCGTCTCTCTCTTCCTGTCTGCCTGCTTACCTGCCTGGACCTGGTCTTCGAAAAATAAAAATGAAAATAAGTTGTGGGCAAGTCATACCTGGGGCAAACATGCACTTCAGAAAGGCCAAAGTTGAGATGCCTGAAAGAAAGAGCTTACCAACTAAGATAAAGGTGACTGATTAGCCAGAACATAAATGGATATTCTCTTATTGCTGAATGAGAAACTGCACTAGATGACCCCCACCTATGAACATTGCAAAATATCTGAATAGTACGAGGTCCCTGATTTAGAACCCTTTCCTACTCTCCACCCTTCAACCCATCCCCAAAAGAAAAAGCTACTCTAAGACTGAGTGTTCGCAGAGTTTAAGCTATATTCTGTATTACTGTAGTGCATACATTTACTTTATTTCTGGCAGGGCTGAGCTAAAGCAGAGCTGTAAGCCAGAGAGCGTGAGCACGGAGGGTTTCCCTTCTCTGCAGGCACCCTAGTCCACTATCTGAAAACATCTCTCCTTTATCTCATTAACCAATAGCTTCTCTCAGGAAAGGACCTCATCCATCACTCCTTGGGAACATAACACTTTACGCTTCAGCATATCATTTACTGTCTTGAAAGATGATGACAAACCTCTTGAAATCCTTGACCTAGATATCTATTCATTTTCACAGAAAATATGTTTATTAAACTACAGCGTTTTTTTTTAAAACTATTTTATGGTACATACGAATATTTTAGCCACCTAAACTGAAGGCCAAGGGTAATTTTTATTGGAATAAATTACACATAAGGTTTGTAATTATAAATGCTGATAATCATTAACTTCAATGACCACTTTTTTCATTAAAAATGGTAAGCTTAAAATGTGCAGGGAAATTGAGAAACTGATCATAACTACATAAAGTTTCTCCTAACGAGTGACTACAGCAAACTCTGATGCTTAATTTACAATGAGGACGCTTATAATTACATAATCTGAGGGCTCTATCTGCAGTATGGCAGTCTCAATACGTTTGTCTCTTTCTAGATTTTTTCATTCTGACAACATGAAGCATAAAGACTAACTTTTAATTTCCCCTATGACTGTGGAGCATTCATTCAAAATTCTATGACTTTTTTACTGTAATTTCTCATGAAGTGAAACTCAAGTGAAAAGAAGCATAAGTCAATTCTGTTAGGTAAACTATCTTAAAAGGAACAGGAGTGTGAAGGTATGAACATTCAGTTCATATGGATTATTTTAAATCCACTTTAAAAAAATTAGAACGCAAAAAACTGAGGTCAACCAAGAAAATCATTTGAATTTTCTTCTTATGGTACTTCCTTTTCCTCGATAATGAGCTGAATAATCTCTCTCCGAAATGTATACCCCCCTACAACTACAATGTAACTTTATTGGGAAAGTTAGCCTTTATAGATAATAGTCAAGGTGAGGCCGCAGTGAGCTAGGGTGGGCCCCAAGTTCAATGACTAACATCCTTACAAGATGAGTAAATAATAAGATGAGGCAGATTCACAGTGACTCAGAGGAGAGACTGCCCTGTGAAGACAAAGGGAGAGATTGGAGAGAAGCAGTTACAAGCTACAGAATGCCACAGCTACCAGAAGCTGGAAGAGAAAAGAATTCTTCCCTAGGGACTTCGGGGAAGCATGATTCTGCTGACACCCTGTCATGGGATTTCTAGTCTCCAAAACTGAGAGAGAACAAATTTCTTTTGTTGTCAGACACCCAATTTGTAGCAATTGGTTCAACTGAGAAGATTAACATGTTCTCATACGTCTAAGAGACCAGTCAAGGAAGAATGATATTTTTCTTGGTTTAGTATAATTGTTTTCCAACTATTCTTTGGTGGTTTACACTAAAATCTGAACTGAGCGAACAGCCTAATAGTCTATTACTAATGCTCAAAAGGATATTGTATTTTGGCTTCAATCTTCAATAATGAATTAGCTTTGTAAAGTTTAATACAGCACAAAGACCTAGACCTACTTTTGATCTCTAATATGAGATGGAATAAAACATTCTTGGTAAAAATTTAAAAATAAAAAAAAGTTATTTCTGCAAGGTACTGGTCAATATTTATGAAGATGTCATAAGAACTATTTTCATTTACTTTCTTACTACATACTTACTAGTGAAGTTCTTATATTAAAAAACCACTGATGTCAAAAACATAGTAGACAATAGATATTTGTTAAATTAAGTGGAAGATGATAGCAGGGTACTTTGCAACAATAGCTGGAGAGAGGGATTTCCAATCTCATAAGACTTAGGTAAAACATTCATTTTTCCAAAAATGATTCTAGAGTTTCATTTTAGTAACTTGTATAAAACCAGTGCAAATAATTATTTGACCTCAAAACCCTTCCTTAAGAAAGCCTTAACATAAGAAAATAACTTTAACGAGTTATAGGTGTTTTACTCAACTCTTCTAAGTGTTATTAATCAATATGACCTTCCCCTGCCCCACCCTCCAAAAACTTCAATGACATTACAGGAAATCTGTCTCTAAAATATGTCAAAGGACCTTCAAAATAACCAAACAAATAAACCAAATCAAAGGAAAATTACTTTTAGTCTGTAGAATCAAATTAATGGTCATTAGATGGGAAGGGGAGGGACTGCGTAAATTGGGTAAAAAGAGTCAATTATATTGTGAGGTATAGAATTGATCTGAAGGTAAACTTAATGTATTATTACATAAAGATGCTAATTTACAATTATGCACATCTTAATTCTATATAATATTAGGATGTGATGTTTCTTCAATAAAATAAATTCAGAAGTAATCATCAAAAGAATAAATAGACTTACTATGTAATATTGAGCACTGGAAGAAGGAGAAAGATATTCAAGAAGTTTTAAATTCGACAAACTAAAACATAAATATATTAATCTCTGAGTATAGATCTCATATATACAAAGCAACATTAAATAGTTATAAAGTAATATATTTTATAAGGTTAAAAAGTATTACAATACAGATTATGGTTCTCACTAAATCTATTTGAAAGCATAGATTTCCCTGAAATCATCTTCCTGTAGCATGGAAAAAGCTAAAATTTTCATTGAGTAATTTTACAACTTGCAGAATACTAAATCAATACCTTGTAGAACTATATTTTACTTCCATATTCAGCACAAGCCTTGTTCATATTTTAGGACATTTAATTCATTTCAAGATCAAATGACTGCAAAATTTTCTTTAAAAAGTGCTAAATCTAGAAAGTTCTAGTAATACTTCTTTGAATCACAGATGAATTCCATTATTTTAGAGAAACTCAGTATTTCACGAGTACAGTAGTGGAGCTTTTCCCCTTTGAACTGTGAGGGGAAACAACTCTAAATGTAAAGGTTAACGATCACTGACAACTAGAAATATTTATTGCTGTGTGGCAATTTCTGGGTCTGTTTAAAAACATCTATTCCTAATATTTAAAATGATTCCTCAATAGTGTATTAATCATTGTTAGAGCCTCTGTTACATTTCCTGAATAATTTCTTTTTTCCAGGAAAGAAGTCATAACAGTACACAAATGAGAGAACTTTTAAATTTGTTTAAAATTCTAACAAAGCAGTAATATACTGACTACAGACTCAACGACTAATCTTGTGGAGCACAACTCAGACAATACAGGGTCATCTCAAGGTCGCTACAACGGCTCCACTCATAGTTTTAGTAGGTGACCTCTTATTTCAAAGTGGTCTCAGAATCAAATACAGTGACACTGAATGTTTTCTGTATTACTTTTAATTTGCCAAATGTTTAATAAGCCACTTAAATTTCTAAGACCATTGCTTGAGTAAAGAGTCCTCGAGTCCCTTAAAATTTTATTTCCCTACCTGCTTCAACTATTACAAAAATACTCAGTAAATAGTATGTGGTCCTTTTCTGACCTCACAAAATAGTAACTTCTTAAGACCTTGAAGGTTGAACAGTAATCAATAGGTTTTCTGCTTAAAGTTTCTGAGGTTTTCTGGAGAGGAGGCTGCTGAAAAGTAAAACAAGTCAGCAAACAAATCCCCAAAGAGAAGATATAACCTCTGACCTAAAAAAAAAAAAAAAAAAAGAGAGAGATAAAGAAAAAAAGGGGGAAAAAAAGCAACAGAGAAACTTAAGGAATCTGTATGCAAAAGGAACATATTAAAAGCTCAGAGGAAGTGCTAAGGAGTGCACGAGACAGGACACAGCTGAATCATTTGCCAGAAGAAATGAACTGAGAAGTTCAGAACTGACAAGGATGAAGAAGGAAGCAATGCTAATGAAAGTGACCTATATGATAGTTTAGCTTGTCATAGTCAAAAGGACACTAAACTGAGAGTCAGGAGTAATTTTAGTTCTGGATCTGTCACTATTAGCTAGATAAACTAAAAAAAAGTCCCTTAATCTTCTGGGGTCTTGTGTCCTCACTCCCCACTTCCACTGTCTCCCTTCTATCATGCACCCACATGAGATACCCGCCCCCAGCACAATTACGCCACAGTGTTGACGAACGTCTAAATCCTTCTCTCTGAGATTCAAAGTCCTTCATGTCTTGGCTTCAACCAACTCCTCCAACTTCATCCTCCGTAACTCTCATTCATGAACTTCACCCTCCAACTAGATTCTACTTTCTCAAATACACATCTCACGTTCCAAAATTTAATCTCTGCACCTGTGTTTCCTTCTGGGATGTCCTTCTCCTAGCGAAGGTTAGTCCACAGTCCTGCCCCTTCTTCCATTACTCTCAGATATTGTCTTCACATGACACTGATTTCCCCAGCACGAGAGAGACAAGAATGGTAATTGGCTATTTTTCTTTGGACTGAAGAAGTAAGTTAAAGGCAGAGATGCCAGTGAGGAGATTTTAAAAGATACGATTTCATTAAAATAGGTAGATCCAAACTTAGATCGATCTGTTTTACGAAATCAGTACTTTATGATTACCAATTAGAGTAGATGTACAAGTGGGAAGAAATTAGTCCAAATGATTATGAATCAAATATAAAGAGGTGGCACATAATAGGTTTTCATCAAATGCTGAGTACCTTTACTTTTTAAAATGTATGAACTGATTTTCCTTAAGAAATGTAGAAATTCCTAAAATGAGCTATTGTTAAATATTAACTATTGATTTCTAATATTATAGGCAGAGGAAAAAAAGGTTACACTAATCATATGCATGATGACTTAAACAATGATTACTGGCTGAAAATATTTTAAGAAGTACTAGGTTTAACATAAACAATTTCACAGAAACACATAGGTCTGTTCTTATATTTAAGGAAAGAGGGAGTTTTGTGATAAATAGCATATATAGAAGAATATAATAAATGGTTGTTGATTTTAGACCTATTGCTTTATTTGAAAGAAATAAAATGTTACAGAGATAACATAAGACCGCTACCTACCTCTCCCATCTTTCCTTTCTTTTCCTTCCCTCCTGTCCTTTCATGTACAAATACTAATGTGGAATAATGCCTGTTTTCTCAGGCATGGCAGCTTGGTATTAACTAGCTACCTCAGTTTGCTCTCTCAAATATTCTAGCCTATAGTAAAAGCAGACTTATTTTCGTGGCTGATGTATATTTTGCAATGTGAAACAGGCTTTCAGACATTGATATTTCATCAGAGAATGACTAAGGAAATCATAAAAAAATATAAGCACATTTCTTCTAAGCCGAACATTCTAATACACAGAGAATTTTATTATTGGTGAACTTAATTGAGAAATTATTCAGTGTACTGTCTCAAGTTTATCTTTACTCAATTTTAAGGTTCTCTGCCCTAGGGTTATGATTATCTATCTGTCATCTATCTATCTATCTATCTATCTATCTATCTATCTATCACGTCAGAGTCTAGAACTAGATATTTCTGTTTCAGAGTGTTTCCGCTTCCACACTACAGAGAGTAATAGAATATTCCCAAGTTCTCATTCCAATGTGGTACCTCATTAGAGTTCAAAATACACTCTAGGCATTTAAAGGTAGATGTCTTATTATTGCTAATTGAGAGGCTCCTGGAAATATGGGTAAGAAAAGGATTTTATAAAATACACACAAGAAGATTTTTAATTAAAAAATACTGTCAACTTTCTTTCTACATAAATATACTTTAAAAACCTTTAATATTTAATTCTATCCATATTCTGTCTCAACTGAAGTGGAAAGACAATGCTATATCATTTTACAGTTCTACTGCCTGGCTCTTAGAAAATGAGGTGCTACTGAAATAAATATTATCAATAAATGTTTTAATAAGCCAGGTGTTTATATTGATATCTAAGCATGAAAGTAAATATTTTTTTCCAATTTATGAAAGACCTAGCACCTTGAATCCCCATTCCTAACTGCAAGTGAAAAAGTAAAGATTGCACTTAACTTTCTGTATGAAATGTAATATGCATGAAATTTAAAAATACTTTAAAGAAATCAAGCATATTATCATAGACTCACAGACTGAGTATTTTATAAAAGTCTGAGTCAAATTTAAAATAAACAACACGTTAAAAACAACTCTAAAGTTTTCATTTCTAAGAAACTTGTCTGCCCATTAAGGACATCATTGGGGTTCAATCTTTAGTCTTGACATGTGAGAGGGGCTCAAATGTATAGTCGCTCAATTGTTACAATTTCTAGAATTCACCCAGATGAATATCATTGTTTTCAAAGTGGCAGGAGTCACCGCCTTTTTTTTTCAGGCGATAGTATTTCTTAATAGAATATTGAAATTTCTTTTGAAAAGGTCTCACGAGATATATTTAACTGTGGTAAATATTCTGAGTATAGATCTCCTTTTCTGAAATGGCCAAATGTTAGTTAGTAGAGACTGTGAAGGAAGGTAAATAATCAAACCAGCTAAATTGGTATTTGAGCAAAATGAGACAGGCTTGTAGACCAAGAATTATTTTTCATCTGTGTCTTGAATATAAATTCAATTTCAAAAAAACAGTTGCAAAGAAGTTTTGGTTCGGTATTAGGATGGAACGCAGGAATAGCAATGATCTCTTTATAATGAAAACTTAACCACCTTCATTTTCAGAATCTCTATGATGACCAAAGACCAACTGTAGCAAATACATACCTACATAGCACATTAACCATCTCTCTGGAAGCTGGTGAGAAAGGGTATTCCCTGCGCTGAGTTCCTCTGCAGGATATGCTTTCTCTTTTTCTTCTTCGGGCAAGCCGATTTAACACGAAAGTGAGGTGACAGCTTCAACTTCTTTAACCACTGACATCGTCACACACAAAAAAATACCAACATGTACACAAAAGCAGCAGAAGGTGTACAGAAAAATAAGCTAACCCAGTAGAACAAAATGTAAAAATTGATTCTATTTTATTTTACATGCCAGGGTTTATGACCATTTTCAGTTTTTCTTTCCAAGAAATTTGATTTAACTGAAGAAATCCTACAGAACCTCGACAAGAATCCAGGCCATTTGAAGCCACCAATCTGGTTTATGGCCCTTCTTTTTGGGTACAACTCAGTGAAGTCAAGTGACTTTTCCAAGGTCATATCACCAGGTGATACTTTAAATGCTAATTTATCTGACTTATTAAGTAGAAGTTGTTAGCAGACCAAAACTATATGAAAAAAAAAAAAAGACCACCAATAGATTAGCAAAGGAGTAAACACAAACACAATTTATCATTTTACTAGCTTCAATAAATAGCATTTTGATGTGTTAATAGCATTTAATAGTGAAGGGCTGAGCCATCCATTAAATAAGCAAACCCTGAAATAGGGGAAAGAAGTGTCAATAAAAGCATAATCTACTTATTTTCTAATCAATGAGGCTAAACATTGCTGGGAATTAATCAAGGAGTGGACTTTTGCTATACCATAGATAATGATTATTTATGGTCATGGTTGACGCACAAAAAAAATCTACAAGTGAAAAAAGCAGCACTAACCATATATTTTCTCAAAATGCAATCTTTAAAAATTAAATGATTTGCCTTGAATATGGAAATATTTGTAATATTCAATGGTTACAATATTTATCAAAGGTTGAATACTGGGATATTTCTATTCCGCAACTGTAGAGAATTTACATGTAGAGCAAAGTTAGGGCTAAATTCAAAATAAAACCTAATACGATACAAACTGGAGGCAGAATTCAGTAGAAGGAGAGACATGTTAAACTAGAACCAGTCTGACTTTGTACTCTAATAAAGCTAAATAATCAGGCAAATTAACCTCTTCAAGCCTCAGTTTTCTCAATTGTGAGACAGTAAGAACATTTTCTTCATAAGCACATGACACACACTAGGTGTTTTAATGTGTCATCATTATCTCTAATTCAAAAAGCCTGGGGCCCTGGGGCCCAGCTCCTTCTTGAGGAAGGGGCTGCAGTGTCTCCAGTCATTCTGTGCTTTACTTCTACTGAGCAACTTACATTTTCTATGCCTCAATTTACCCATCTTTAAAATGACCATTAGAAGAGTATTTAACTCCATGGGTTATTCTGAAGATGAAACAACATCTACATAAAAGGTTTAGCACAGAAACTAGCTCCTAATAAATAACAAATGTTATCAGTAGGCCTGGTTTCTCTTATACAATGTGTGGTTTGGAGCAGGTGATCTTGACACTTCCCTTCAGTTCTGAAAATGTCTAATTCTATTTACTTTCACAGGAATAGTAAAAATTTGCTTTTTAATTTTTATGAGTTTTTTTGTTTGCTGGTTTGTAAGGTCAATAAAGACTAGTCAAGAAAATAGAAAATGTGACATTTCTTTTTCCGTTCTTCTAGCAGTCCTTACTTTTGTTAGCAAAAATGTTTTTCTGTGCATCTAACACTTCTCACCTATGAACCTTCTGGTGACAAAAACACTGAAGATGTATTAGTTCTTCTTCCAAACTCTTATATTAAAGGATGTATCTCCCTATTTTAGTCACACACAAGAGTCTTACCGGATATGATGTTTATCAGTTCAAAAAGAAATCAGAATCATGACTACCTTTATCAATATGTTAAAGTTTCAAATGCATGCAGGCAGCCCATTGCAGCATTTTTTTCCTACTCAAATTTACAGCTTTTTTTGGACAGTCCTTACTTGTGGAAATGAACATTTTGCTTCCACCTAGAAACTGAACACCTAATTGGAACTCAGCTACCTAAAATTCTCACCTGACCAGAAATGCAAAGAAACGGAGGTATTAAGCCAAAAAAGACGTTCGAGGCTAAAATTAATAAAACGAATAAATTGACTGAGATGAGACTTTGCTCAGAACCTTTCTATTCCTATTTTCTTCAAAAATAATAACAACAACAAAATAACATTGGTTGTTTAATGACAATAATAAGGTATGAAAGTCAACAAGAGTGACAAGGGAAGAAAATGAAAACTTACCTTCAAAATGAGAGCTGTACTTGAACTGCATGTTATTAAAAATTCGTACAAGCAGGAATGATCTTTGGAACAGGTTTGGAATCGTGTACAACATTCACATCACTATTTCACCATCCAGTATCCATGCAACCTTGAATTTACTTAACCTCTCCGAGGAACATTTTCCCATCAGTTAAATGGAGAAATCCCTTCTAAAAAGGATGTTGTGAGAATAAAAAGAAAAGCTATGTATATAGCACTTTGCATAGTAAGGCCTAAAAAATGATAGCTATAGTAATATCAAGCCTTGTCAGATGGGGCCATTTAGACTGGGAATATTAGCCCTTAACAGCTCACGAGTCAACGATTAGACTGCAACAAAGAACAATAATATAACTGATGCTCATAATGATGATCTTCCATCAGCAAGGAGTTAAGGTACTCATTCCATAAGCATTCAACAAACATTTATTGAAAAACTAGTATTGTCTCAGCGTTAGTGCTGGTATGCACTGAGGAATAAGAAGACACAGTTGTGACCTGAAAGAACTTGTCCCCCTAGTGGGGGAGAGCGAATCGTAAACAGATGATGAGAGTATAATGTGTTAAGCGCTGTGATAGAAACACGTACCAGGTGTTAGGGAAGTATATAGAAGGAGCAGCCAGCTCTGCCTGGGGCAATCAGTGAAGGCTTCAGAGAAGAAATGCCATGCATGTAGGCTCTTGAAAAATTTGTCAGAGGGTAAGGAAGGGCATAAGGAGCATAGTTGAAACAGGGGTAGAAGGTAGAAGCAGACAAGAGAAATGGCGGTAGAGGCAGAAAATTCCTCAAGGTTTGATAAAACAGATGGACATAAGGAAGATTTTATGCAGGGAGACACCCTGTCTGGAACGATGATTCAGAATGACAATTCTGATGATAGTCAGGGTGGAACTTGGATTAAAGAGACCCAAAGAAGGCAGGGACACCAGGTTAGAAGGTTAGAAATAGTCTGAGATTTTTACTAGTCTGAACGAAGACCCTGATCGTGAGAACATAGAAGAGGAAGGTGGAGGATTTACATCTCGTTCTGAACATAAAATTCAATTCGTATGTTTGTTTTTATAAATAAAAAGTCCTTAAGGGAATAAATCCTTTATGATCAAGAAAATGTGACTCTCTCGACAGAACTATTTTTGGTGATTTTACACTCCTTAGATTTCAGTGTTACATAATTCATAGCATGATAATAAAGTGGTAACTGATAAAGTTTGAAAGAGTATTTAGGTATTTTGATAATGAGCCCATTTTTTTCTTTCTTAGGATAAGATTTGTACTTAGTCCTGATTAATAGTAATAAAAAGGAATTCAGTAAAAAGTAAAGCGTAAGTTAAACTCCGCTAATGTTTGACAGCTTTGCCTAAGAAAACAAAAAATCTTGTATGCAGCTCTTAATTGCTTTAACTGGAGTTTCCAAAAAGGTTAGTTAGCTCTTGTACTGTTGAATAAAACTCTTCCTATGATTGAACAATACTTGTTCAAATATTTAAGCAAGAATTCCATTTTAATGGAGTTGATATAAAATATATCACAAGGAAAACATTGGCCATCAAGTCAAGGAACTACAAACCCTTTGGTTTTGATTTAACTTCTGAAGGGAAGAACAGCAGCAGCACAAGTACTGAAACCTGAATAACCTTGCAGCAAACATACTTAGACACCTGTTAAAACAAACATTATTCCCACTGCTAAAATTGAGGTTGGCAACTCTCTGCTCCCAACAGCCTAAAAACAATTTGAAAAGCAGCATAATAGCAGCTTCTTTGAAAAGAGACTAATCATCACCATTAAAAGATCCTTTTAAAAGCAAAATACAGAATGGTCAGCCAGCCTGATGATCTTAATTTTTAATGAAGGACTATCTCCATATATACATATTTCACACACACATGGGCGCACATATATATATATTTATACACAATGAATATATGAAATAAACTTGCAAAGGAAATCTACTGTCATTAAAAAGGAAACTTTCATTTTTACCTTCACCCTGATGATCTACAATTGGGGGAAATAATATCTGAAAACAAAATGAAGGAAATATGATAAAACAGTGTCTAAAATTCTGTCAGTGATAAAACAAGCAGGGGTGGCTGTCATCAAAGAGCCAACTGGCTTCTTCCACCTCCATCAAGGTCACTTTACTGATGATGGGCTCAATAAGATGATAATGCATTTAACCACTTTCCTTGCATCTGACTTCGACCTCACAAATCCAAATGGCCTTGTTTAACTACCCCAGCCTTTCAGCATCTCCCTGAACAAAGATAATTAAGGAGATGTACTGCCCCCTACTATCACAGGAATTGAAAGACAAATAAACTTTTAAGAGCACAGCCAGGTATCTACTCCACTAATGTTCATCTTTTAAGCAGGAGGTAAAATAAAATAATGGTTAAATAATTACAAAAGGTTAACACGTTAAATTTGTTATATATAGTAATTTTGTTTGATTTAACAGAAAAAGCATAAAAAGAGTTCCAGACGACCTTTTACAGGTCTCTAGACTGCAGGTCCTTTCTCTGCCTGTTGGAAGTATAGTAAGACTATGGAAAAACATGCTGTGCAGAAACTAATGTGAAAAAAAAAATGCACGGAAACTTTCAAACATCATTTTCATTTTTAAACCTTTAGGTTAATACATACAAATAGAAATTGTTTTTCTACCTTAGTTTTATATTAGTTATTTAGCCTGCTCTACAATTCATTTTCTAGATGTACAAAACAAGTTAAAAAAAAAAACATTTAATATCAAGAAAAGGGAAAAATCACAGCAGAGAAACTTTTCCCTCTAAATACTATAGTATGTGGTTTCCCTAATCTAATCACTATTTAGATGTGATGTGCTTCAAATATGTGGGTACTTTTCAATTATTATTCTCCCCTAGTGAAAGCTATGTCATAAATTGGTTCTGCGATACCATAATTGTTTTCACCCTAATACAGTAAAAATGAAGACTATTTCAAAACTTAAACACATAGGATGTATAACAGAAAAGCTAGGTTTGTAACTAAAATCCACATATAAAGACCAATTTAAAAATAAGAAATCTTCAGCAAAGTCTAGAATCAAATGCTTTCTACCCAACAAGCTGGTATCCTTTATGGGAAAAAATTTTTTTGACATGTCAAAAAACACACACTTTCCACAAATCTAAACTGAGATGTCAATTAAGTTAGAAAGCCTTGGACATAGACGAGTATTACAGTAACTTTTCATTTTAGACAAAACTACAATAAGAAACAGAGATTTCACTGATTTTATAATTATCTATTACTGGAGAAATATGTCACCCAAACAACTTGAAGGATCCAAATATAATGAATTTTGAATGCAAAATATCCCTTTTAGAAAAAATAACCCCAAATTATTTTGGCTTTAAAATGTTTTATATTTGTGGATATGGAAATCACTTCACGTACAATTATAGTCAAAAGAGCACTTATGATTAATAATTTAGTGTCTGTATTTTATATGTTTTCGACCTATCCAGATCAATGTGGTAAAGCAAAAATCTTGCTAATAATCCTGATATAAACTGCTGGGAACGCTTGCTCCTCTCTCCTGTTTCTCGAACAGCCCCTTCTTCCATTATTTTCTCTCTGCTGGGAAGTTCACCACTTGTGTTTGTGACCATTGGAACACCTAATTTATAAAATACTCTAATAGTTGTGCCTCAGATTTTTAGCCTTGACTATTTAGAAGCTCTGATCTAACCCAGAATGACACAGCTTAATTTAGGGTTAAAAAGCAAAACTAAACAAAACAGGAAATGCCTAAGGTCCCTAATTACTGTTAAACTTTTTCTTGCAAACATTTCATTCTATCTCCTTCCTGGGACCAAATTCACAACCTTCAAACATCCTTAAGGAAGAACATTCTATTTCTCAAGTATGTGGCGCCGGAGCACTCATAATAAAGATCAGATCAAATAATTAGTCATACCTTAGCTAAAACTACATATGTGTATGTAGGCATGTATGAAGTATATACAAAGACAATAAAAAATCCAGTACAGAACAGTAATATTCCATATGAGTATAAAATTTAAGCTTGCAAAAATGAAGTAAAAGTTAATTAAAAAAAAAACTTGTTTAGATAAAACCTTAAATCTATTAGTCTATATTTTGCATTTCTATTTGGATGGTTAGAAAGGTAGTTTGTTAAAAAATCTTTACTCACGATTGTTTAGTTAAACTCTAGGAGACAAAATAAATTATAAAGAGACTGATGCTCCAAAGCCCAATCTCTTAATTGCTGATCAGAACTGAAAATAGATCTTTTTTTCTCCACTAATTGAATGAGTCTTGTTAAACCTTTTGAAATGCACTTTAGAAAATGCAAGAATACATCTTAGAACAGGTTCTTTAATTTGGGTCATTTTCTGTTACTTGCAGTAGGGACTGGTGCTTAGCAACACTGCTCTGGTCGCCCTTTTAAGGAAATGAATACCTGGAATACAGCATTTTAATCTATTTTATGGCATTAATTATCAGGATCACTGTATTTAGACAGTGCCTCCTTTGCCACTTTCCTACATTATGAAAGAAAGGAATACCCTTGATAAATTGAATGTATCATGCCAGATGACAGAAGATCATGTAACCTCCCTTACCAAGTTAAAAAAAAAAAAAGTAAGGACATTAAAAACTCATATAATACCGTATAATACAAGCCACAGAAATGATCCATTCAACTGTTTAGACAAGGATCTCACACTGAAAATCAGTGCTCAGTCATCTATAAGAGTCTATGCTCAGTCGCTTTTCTTTTTTCTAAACATTTGAGAATTAGATTCTATATTGCCCATAATCTAGACCACTGATTTCTCAGAAATGTGATGTCACATAGTCAAAACGTTGTCAGATTTTATGTGGTCGTTTTGTTGAGTAGTTGCAAATACATTTGCAATCTGAAGATTTGCTGAATATTTGAAATACTGATTTTAGAAGTGCGCTTTTACATGAGAAATGTTAACAAGAATGTCATTTAAATCATGACCAAGTTATCCGCTTCATATTTATTTTAATGTGCTCAACTGATTCACTGGAGGGAACACAAGGAAACGGAGTCAAACAGTTACCCCAGGAGTTTGTAAGAAATCAAACTGTCAAGTTAGACCCTAATTGTCCACTCACATCTTATTAATCATCAGTATAATAGACTTAAGAAACTAGTGATTAAAAAATATTTGGAACACTGCTTTGTACTTTTTTTTTTCTGATCTCAATGATTATTGCTAAAAGTACAGCTCTTCTAACTTTTCCCCCTATAATCACACAATTAATTTTAGATTGTACATCCTAAAAAAGAAAGGTGACGCTTGCATATCACCGTTCTTCTCTATCTTCACAGCTAATAAGAGATCAAGTGACTCTCTCTTTGTCTAGAATGTATCCTAATTTCAATCTTTAAAAGCCAAAAAAAATTTTTTTTCAAGTTGTTAACAATTAGCCTCCAAAGATGAGAAAGGAACCAGGCTACCAATTTACACTCCTTTTTTTTTTTTTAAAGTTTCAGTCATTGATTAATGTATATTCAGCATCTCTTTAAATTAAACACACTTAATCCTTGGTTTCAAATGTATCATCCAACTGTGTAAATCACAGTATCAAATGGGATATGGCCAACATATCTCAAGTTTTTCAACCTCTGAAAACAGATGGTCTCTGCTTGGGATTTGGGGGCTGGTTTGAACATTACAGCTGCATTTTAATGCCTGGGAATCCGCTGGGGGGGGAAACACAACAAAATGTGTGGCACAGCAGAGGCTGCACAAAATTCTTATATTGAGAGGGAGGCTTAGTAAGTTAACTGTCTTTCTAAAATACCTTCTCTGGATATTTTCAATCCTTTCTTAAGGACGACTTTTAACAATTAGCACACAGAGGTCTCTGAATGGCTCTCTGAAACATTTTAAACCAGAGAACAAAAGGTTTATTTTAAAAATGAAAACCTTGGCTTGTACAACTCCAGACGTGAATCTGCTTTCAATTACTGAAAGTATTTCCACTTCAGTGCAAGGGGATCAAATCTTCAGCTACACCATCTTAAGGCCCTGAATTTGATTATATTAGGCTTTCAGAAGACAGAATGACTTTGTGACACAGGCACATATATTCCATAAGTATCATTTATGAGAGAGAGAGAGAGAGAGAGAGAGAGAGAGAGAGAGAGAGAGAGAGAGAGAGAGAGAGAGAGAGAGAGAGAGAGAGAGAGGAGCACAGCAGAGGGGAGGCAATGTGACTGATTCTGAAAGCGGTCACACATCTTTGTTTTATTTTATTCAAATACACGCCTCATCGGTCAAACAAATTCACTTTCATAGATAGTGCACAAGTTTTTCCAAAGCATTCCCAACTATCGTTTTCCCCGGGAGGACCTGCATCCAAGCACAACTGCAAAGTTGGGTTTCTTTGAGACGCTGTCCTAGAATACTCATCCTGACCCAAACCACACACCAAGTATTTTGCAGGAGGAAAAACTGCTCTTGGAATTAGCAAGATGATTTTGTACACCCCCCACCCCGCGGCTCCACTCCAGCTAAGCAATGAGTATGATGGATTTTAGTTCACCGAACCAGAGCTGCTGAATGCAAGCGCGAAGCAGATTTTTAAACCTCGCAGATTTTTAAACCCAAATCAGTCCTGCTAAGATTTGCTCCCAACGCATTCGGCAAGACGCAGTCCCCAAAGTCACAAAATGCAGGCAAACGGCGGCTTTCCCTCGTGGATCGGAACTGTATCCCACTCATCAAACCTCCACCTAATTAAAAACACCGGGAACAAAAGCCTCGGTCCTCCCCGCGGCTGCCTGCACCGCTCCGAGCGACGCAGCGTCCTCGGAAAGTTCAGCCTTTACCGCCACTAAATCCTGAAATCTGGTCCCTCAGGGGTTAAAAAGCCACCTCATTTCAGATGCTAATGCTGCCTCGGCAAGGATTCCGAGCGGCGCGGAGGCGCCTCCTGTTCCGACCCCGCCGGGGAGAAACAGCCGAGCCGCGGCCGCCGCCGCGCTTTGCGAGGGAGAACCGCGACCCGGAGCCGGAGCCCCGCGCGCGCGAGGAGCCGCGCGGAGCCGCCCGTTCCGCCCAGGCCGCTGCCCCGCCGCCGCGGCGACCCCGCCGCTCACCCACCTTGCCGCGGCGCGCCCTCGCTGTGGCCGTGCGGAGCCGAGCCCGGCGCTGCCAAGTTGCCTCGGTCTGGAGCGTATCGTGTTACAGCGCCGGGCTCGGGGCTCCGGCTGCGAGCGGCAGCCAGACATGATAGGCTGAGGCTCCTCTGTTTACACCCGGCCGCCGAGGGGGCGGTGGCGGCGCTTAACCCCTTCGCGCCGGGCCGGGCCGCAGCCGCCCCGCCAGCCCGGAGCCCGCCGCCCGGCCCCCGGCCTCCCCGCTCCAGCCTTGGCACCCTCTCTGCTCCCAAACACGTGCCGGGGCGTCTCAGCACCCATGCCCCAAACGAAGAGTGTGCAAACTGCACCCCGACCCGGTGAGAGGCAAGCTTTAAAGACCCCGATAGGAGGTATTCGGCACACACACACGCAGGCACACGCGCGCGCACACACACACAACACACACACAAACACACACACACGCACGCAGACCATAAAACATCAGTATTCGCTAATGTGGTTTTTCAGGTTGCTGCAGATTTTTCAAAAGAGATTTTCTCCATAGGCACGACTTTCCCGGGCTCGGAAAAGAACCGCTCTTCCTGCAACGTGAATGAATCCCGACCCCTGCTCTGCCACCATTCAGCATCACACATCTGAGATGTTTACTTAAATCCAGAGAGGTGGCCAGACTGCCGTCCTCTCCAAGAAACTAAGACCTCTCACTCGAGGGACGCGCGGCTCGGGGAAGGTGGGCACACCGCTGTCCTGGAGGCGGGAGACCCGGCGGCCGGGACCTGGGGTCTAGCCCGGACCGGCGTGCGCAGCGCGGGTGGGTGTCGCTGGTGAGCGCGGCGGGGACCCGCTCAGCACTCGGTCGTGGCCGCCCAGGCTCCCCTGTTTTAGTCGCTCCACCCTCCCCGGTACTGCCTGGACCGTGGCGGGGGCTGCTGGGTGCAGTCCCCACCCCCCGTTTTCAGGGCTGTTCCGGACCTGGGTTAATGCTAACGGAGAGCCAGGCACGCACCCCAGGGAGGGAAGAAGCTCCCGGGGGCTGGAGGCGTGTGCTCTAGTGGTCGGTCTGGGCTGACTCTCAGGAATGGACAACCCAGATCTGCAGTAGCTACCGTCGTGGTCTAACTAGCTTTACTTTTAAATACAAGATATGTTCATATTGCAGCTCTTAACATTTTTATTTACAACACTGTCTTTTTGCCCCTCCAGATCCACTTTTCTCATTATTTTTGCATTGCCTCTATTCCAGCATCCCTCCTCCCTGTCACTTCTCGTTCTTCTAGAACATTCCACCCTTTTCATTCCCTCCATTACACTAAGAATTGAATGAATGAATGTGCCTGAATTTTTACATTTGCAGGTGTTTTCTTCCAGTTGCTCAAGTGTTTTTTATAAGAAGCCAGAAAGGAAACAAGAAGCAGCTCACATTACGACATTAAGTTTCTTTCTACCAATCACTATCACGGTACATTTTAATATCTTCTAAATATAGGCTTAAATTATAAAAGAAAAAAAAAAAGAATACCTTAAGAAAGATCCGTGCTCTTTCATTTATCAGTAAATCCTATAATATACTATTTTCTCCTCATTCCTGTGATTCAACAACAGTAATTTTTTTCCTCTTTAGCTTACTACTTTACCTTGACTTTTGTCATTTTTTACATCGAATGCCTGGGTAATGTGATATAGGTCATCTACCTTTTGGTGGATACCTTTCCTTATCAATTTTCACTCCCATTTTACACATCCATCATCGTACATGACATGGCTGATATTACTAGGTGTTTAAGCAAAGTCTCTCTATACCTAGGTGTTCTTTTCTTTGAATAACAATGGCTCTTCTAAAATCCTGACTCACAAACACATTCTATTACAATATGATTATTCACCCTCTAATTAGGACATTATTAAGGTATCACAGAAAATATTTAAAAATTCCTTTGACACAGTCTAAATTTCAAAGTTATTTCAAGATTTTATAATTCTGTATAGTAAGACTGGGTCAAAAATAAAACAACATATTTTGTAGGGCACTGAATGACTTCAGAGGTCTTAAGCCAATATCCTTTGTCATCATATTTTGAAAAACAGAAATTTCATGAATCACTGTATTGTGTTCAGACACATTACTCTTAGGGGGTGGGGGAGTTGCCTGAAGTAATAACAAATAAGCTACAAAACTATTTTAACCACAATATTAAGGAGTGGGAATTTAATTCTCAGAAGAATTAAATAAGTAGACTATTGCACTGTTAGGATTTGCCAGAATCTAGGGGTTTATGCTTTAGATATGTACCGCAGGATTTTTGAAGACACAAGTTAGCAAATCTGGATCTGAACTAGGATATTAAAAGACAAAAGAATGAACACTCTAATGAAAGAATGAAAGGTTTTAAAATCTTAAATCACGGTTTGGGTCAAGATGAATCTCAAGAAGACTGATGCTCATTTCCCCAGATAAATGCTATGTAAATTGGTCACTGATTGATAGCGTTTATTAAAATTCCAATTTAAAATGCTAATTAAGCAATGCCCATCTCTAAATATCAGATTCAAGTTAGGTAAAATTTTCTATTAGACTATATTGAAATTCTCTACATGAATATCTAGTTCTACCTTTTGTAAATACAAAACTGGTTACTTTCAAATTGGACAAAGACAATATCCCGGGAGAATAATCAAGGCGGACTTTGAACACAGCTGAGTGGTGGCGGCAGCAACCCATCAGGAAGAGAGGGGATGGTTTAGACATTTTCTATCCCTGAAAGGTGAAAGTTGGTTTCCACATTTATCTTCTCATGAACAGGTTTTGTGGCCACACCATCTATGCATGAAATCATTGCCATCTTTTAAATGTACGTGTCCACTAAGGAGTTCTATAGAGATATATAATAAGGCACAGATTAAACTTCTATTTTCACCTACTCTGATCTGCCAGACTGATGATGTTAGGAATAATTAGCATGAGGGATGCAGCCTCCTATTATAACTTAAGCATCTCTTCTCTAAGATCTGCAGAATTCCCCGCAGTTTCATAAGCAGACACTATCAAATATGTTGAATTATGTGGCTATATTATGTTGTGAATAAATAACCACATGGAATCATACTTGCGCTATTAAATGAATTTTACTTATAACTGAATTCAGTTCTTTAGGCATAAAAGCCTAATGACTGCACACCACAAGGAAGATATTTAAAAATGCATGAACCAAACCAAATCAAAGCAAACTGTATTAAAAAAAAGTCTATGAATGAGCTGTTACTTCAAACTGACTAGTCTAACTTAGCGTTCATAATAAGAGTTCTTCTGACCTCTTTCTACTTAGACCAAAATCCTTGAAGAAAAATCTGAGTTTAACCCAAACTGGATGGATCACCTTTCTTGCTAATGATTAAGCACCAAATCCAACATTTCAGAGAAGCTAATACAAAGTGAAAATCAAACACTTTTAGCTGTCCTAAATATATGCCTATGATTCAAACAGTGAGCATGTCGTATGATTGTCACTATACTGAGACTGTGACACAGACCATTTTTATTCATTCTCTAAGCTCCAAGGGGAAAGTAAAATTATCATCCCCTTTTACAGATGAGGAAACTGGAGCATAAAGCAGTTAATAATGGCTCAATCGTTACAGAATGCCGGGGCCTAAATTCAGGGGCAGATCCTGAATTGACAATGCTGATCATGCAATGCCCGTCTCTAAATATCAGAGACAAGTTAGGGAATTTTTTCTATTAGACTATAGTGGAATATTCTCCATGTATATCTAGTTCTACCTCTTCTGAATACAAAACTAGTTATTTTGGAATTGGACAAAGACAATATCCCAGGAGAATAATCAAGCTCAGACTTCGAACACAGCTGAGCCTCACTGGGGCCAGGGGGTGGGGGTGGGGTGATTAAACAGTTTCTATCCCTGAAAAGCAAGGTTGGCTTCTACATTTATCTTCTCAAGAAAGAAAGTCTGAACTACCAGTAGTTAAAGCTAGTATTCAGAGTGTAGCTTACTTTCTACATCAATATTTTGATTGATTTCTAAGTCAATAATATTCGAAGTCCATTTTTGGCATTACCCAAATCATCAGTTTAAAAAATGGACAATTTGTGGCTATGGAGAACAAAAAGAGAAGGGTCCCTGATTTCTCCTGTGTTTCAAAATTACCTAAAGAGTTAAGGTAATAAGCCGTGCACATATTAGTATTCTCTGCCCCTGACTCTTACAGCGGAATGGAATAGTTAATAAACATTCTTGAACACCTGATTTAAGGACTGGAATAAGTCAATGTGTGTCTGTAAATCCAGAATTTAGTTTTTCTAGATGGACTTTAATGATACATTTTTTTTTCATGCTAAAGAAAAACTAAACACTTTTCCTTTTGTAAATAGCATACATGTCAAAACTGTTTGTCACCCAAATTACAGTGCCCTGACATCAGTTGGTACGTAATACATTGTACAATTACTTTATTTAAAATTTTAGATTTTATCTTTGATTTGACCCAGTGTTATTTTGTCAGTAGCACATAAGCCTCTAACTGCTCTGTGAACTCTGTTATAAGCTGACATAAAACTATATTTAAAATCATGTATCTGGGCCTTTTTTTCCAATAAAGTTCAATTATCATTTATACTGGAACCGAAATAAAGGTTTGAAAACAAAGTCTTACAATAAAGGCCAATTCATAATATTTCACAGACGTCTACAATAAATCTAACAGGCGAGTATAATATCTAGGTGACTGCTGGATTTAACTGACAGAAAAAGCCACCCACAATATCACTATTTATTTCTCAACTAACTGTAACACCCACATCCGAAATTGTTTCTAGAAAGTAAATCTCCTCTTTGTTTTGAAAGGTGTTAAATTAGTTTACCCAAAACACCAGTTCTTTGTGAAATCGGATACATATTGATGACTTAAGATACCTTCTTCAGCTCTCCAGTCTTATGTGTTGTGTGTCAGAAGAACTGATTCTGAATTCTGTCCTAATTTGGGTGACCTTGGGCAGGAGCCTGCAGGGACCTCTACAGCCTGGGAAGGCCAGGAGGAGGAAGAAGCAGGATCTGAGATTGTGTGGCGGTCTGGACTCCTTGCAGGGGGCAATCAAGCAATGCACTGTGTCCAAAAGGCTTAGTGAGTTTCAGCCCTTCTGCTGGCCAGTATCCAGGTGGGAGGGAAGGGGCTGAGGAAGAGCGATTATTCCCACCTGGTGGTAAGAGCAGGACCAGGGCAAGAAGGCAGAGCGTCAAGAGAAATCCAGATGGCCAGCAAGAGTACACAAGGGGTACACATGCCAGGAACTGGGGACACAGCAAGAGCTGAGGGTCCAAGTCAAGCCACCATGCATCCCAAGGCAAGGCTAGAAGGGACTCTAGAGTTGACTAATTTGTGGCATTCTGGTTCACTGAGCCACCCTCCATGACTGGAAAAGCAGAGGCGTGAGGTAGGTGAGGGCTACTCCAACAGCAAGATCAATTCCCAGGCCCGCCCAGGGAGGGCAGTGTTTGTCCACGCTTGGCAACTTTTGGGGGTTCAACTTCTTTCTTCCGTTTTGAAAATAAGAATGCTTTATGGGTTTCTTTGAATGTATACTTGGACAATCGATGCATGTTCATGAATGATAAGTATGCTAAATAAAAATGCCTGAATTGTTTTAATGACGGAGCAATGTCTTCAATCTGTATTATTTGTTTCCAACCATCATTCCCTTTACCTGTCCCCAAAGTAGACTGTAGTGTTAATTCTCAAAAACCTATTTTCAGTTACTTGTCAAAAAGTTAGGCAAAAGATTTTTTGAAATTAACTATATAAAACTTTGTTTTGTTTAGATACCAAGAATTAGCTATTATTTATGGGTAGCGATGAAGGGATAGTGTCCGGGATAGGTAAGTGATACAGAGGTAATAGCTCTCCATGGGGCACATTCTTTATGAGGTGGATGGAACAGAGAAATCACACAAACTTCTATATTCACCATTGGACAATATCAAAAACATTCGAAAGAACCCATACATCTGAGATCATTTTTGCAAATAGTTCAACATGTCTATTGAAAGCGAATCTAGATAATCAAAACTTTATGTAGTAATTTCAGGTGTTTTCATGACATACTCACATAGAATATGTTTTTAATGATTCTTTAAATTTCGTGCACACAACTTACATCTATGCACATAGTTTTTACATGTAATTCTGGATGCAAGTATTCGTTCGCTGTCTTTGCTGTTACCTGGACAATTCCTGCTTGCTCACGAGTTACCTTAGAAGTCAGCGCTTCCCTTCTTTCTTTCTTGATCCACTAAGAACAGTTTAAGAGCCCCCCTTTGGGGTTCTCATTAAATTCTTTAATTATATATATTTTTTAACATTCAACTTACTACATTCTGTTGCCTAGTTGTCTGTAATTCCTTCCAGAGCATAAATACATGGGCCATTTCTTTGCTGACAACCCAGAATTAATATAGTATCTTATACAAAAAGGAAACAACTAATAATACGGTTTTAGAGATGGTAGATGAATGAATCTTTGGGAATGAAGAGTCCATATTAAAGGAACTGTTTTCTAATTAAGATGACTCAATCGTTTGTATTTATCACACTATTCTAATGTATTCTCTGTGACACACACACCCACACACACACACCCACACTCCTCCTTATTTTTACCTACCCTAACCAACTTTTTGTAGATAGAGATTGGCCCTTACAACCATTCATTTTTACAGCTCTATTTTTTTAAAGTAGAAATTAATTTTTTCATTATAAAATCATGGAATTATAAAACTGGACATAAATTTAATACATGGTCTCATTTGGTCAATCCTTCTATATTCCCAGACATAGATGATTTTTTTCTTAAAGCTCTAGCTTGCTATGTCCACTTCAGGTAAAACATTACAGTATTTTACATTGTTTACCAAGGACTATTTTGAGAGTTTCTAACTTAAATCTTAAAAGCCATAATTTCTGCACAAATGCTCCTGGTTCAAGTTTGAGTAGAAATAAGGAATAGACAGTCACCATTTTCTCTATAAGGACCCTTCCTATACTTGAAGATGATTATTCTTCAGTCATCCTTTAAGATCATTCTTGTGCTCGGTAATCTAGTATTAACATCATCATCATTATTATTATTAATATTATTATATTTTACCCTTTCCTCATGGGTCTATTTTTCATTCTTTCATCATCTTAATGGTACTTTGCAGGATGTGGGGAGGTGAAGATGATAATTATAACTTCTGGGTTATCAAGCTCTAGATTTAGAGATGTAGGCCCAGGAAAAGGAGAAATTTCTATGACAAGACACAAAGAAAGGAAACAGAGTAAAGTGAGCGGTTCATTGGCTAGCTCTCTTTAAATGGCCCTGCAAGGAGTTGAGAGAGGAAAAGAGGAGATTTACTTCTGCTGTGCCATTTACAGCCCCTTCAACAACAGTGACATGTTTGAGAGTAGATGAGATCTCAGAGGCGATGTGTAAACTAAGCAAGCAAAGGCCAAGCCTGAATCCTGGGAGATGCTTCCAACAGGGATCTCAAAGAAGCTCATGCACTAAATGAGACAGAAGGCGAAGTCTAGGGAATTGAAAAGGATCAGTAGTGTTGCACAGCAAAGCAGCCCCAGAGGAGGCAGATTTCAAGAATGAGGCAAGGAATGAGGTGGGTGATGGTTAACGGGATTACATGTCACAGATTAATACTTAGGATGATTGAAATAAATTTTTGGAAATTGACAGGGAGAAGCAAATTGTGACCAAAAAGAGAGTAATTTCTAGCAGAGCAGAATGTCAGATTTAAGGTCAGTTGAGAAGCAAGTGGTGGGGTGGGGAAGTGGAGACAGCTAGTATACAAATGCGTTTTTGTTCTGCTCTTTCTTCAAAAGTTTTAGATTAGAATTGGTAGCTCATTTATTGAATGCCTATTATGTGCCTTTCAACACCTTAGGTACTTTCATATCAGATGCCTTTTTTAATCCTCACAGGGCAAGACTAGTTTAAAAGTAGTGTAGAAAACAGTATTTCCATTTTAAAAATACTCTGGAGGGAAAGATATACTGGCTCTTTTAGGCAAATTTCTACCTGGGATCTTTCTCAGTTTGTAAAAAGCAGGTATGCTTAGGGTCTTGCCAAGGGGAACTTCAGCAGCTTAAGGGAAATCATACAAATGCACACATTAAATACTATATGAAAAGAAGTAAGCTCTCTAGAAAGAGAGAGTGGGGAAGGATAAAGTAAAAAGGTAGAGACAGAAGCTGTCAGGTAAGGAAAACTCCAGTTGTAGAATATCTAATCCTAGGAGCTTTCAGTTCCTGAGTGATAGAGATAAGGAGATGCCTCTCTTTAGGAGAACTGGTGCAATGAGAATCAGGTCTTTCCAAAGATCCGAGAGCTCTTGAGAGGCAAAATAAAGGGCCTCTGTTTATTGATGCTACCAATATTGATGCTAAGGTGAGTATAATTCCTGAAACTGTGGCAGACAAAAGATCCTAACTACCAATGTCCAGGTGAAGTTTTATTTTTAAACAAAGGGTGCAGGTAGGAATGAAGGCAAGCAGGCTGGCAGGCAGGGAGGGAGAGGAGAAGCGATTTTTATTTTATTTTTATTTAGTTGTTTACACTGGTTGTTTCCCCAGGAGCTGGGGATTTAACCCTGGGGATATAGGGTTATATATATATGTATGTATATATGTATAGCTTCCTCCTTTCGAAGTGACTGACCTAATCACTGCTCTACCAGGACATACCCCACGTGAAGTTTTGACACTAGACTCCACAGGTTTTTCAGAGTCTACTCTCCTTGGTGGCAATTTGACTTCAAAGCAGAAACCACGATGAAAATAGATCTTTATGGGTCTTTTGGCTAAAGGCCTTTGCAAGATCTTCCACAAAAGGTTTGTACACAGTGATTATTCAAATGAATTTTACAGATTAAGGCAGAACTAGAGTATTTTAGAATGAATTTCATCATATTACTCATGGGATCAATAGATCACTGTGTCACTTTAACGACAGAGTGTAAGATCTCTTTTGTTCAGATGATAGAAGCAGCCAGTCCAAGCAGAAAGGCTCTTATACTTAAATACAACTTGATGTTGAATAACCTTTTGGGAGTGAGTCTAGAATGGGTGTTGGGCACATTTCCCTTAAAGGAATTTCTGGCTGCGTTTCAGAATGAGGAATTTTCTAATAAGAAAAGAGCAATTAAATTAGGTTGTGATTAACAGCAACTTCTGATTAGTGAGAAAGCCCCTAAATTATAGCTGGGCATTTATTCCATATAAAGCTTATGCTATTGCCCGGTGATTACTTCTCACCATGTTAGAAGAATGTACAGTGTCGTAATCTGTGTCAGGAAAGTGCATGGTTGCAATTCAGATTCACTGGTATCTTGTGGTCCATGCCTTAGAAGACTTGATCAGAAACCACTGAACTGATGATGAAACAAAGTTGCTTCAATAGTTCTCACACTGAAACTAGTGAAGAAATATCACAGATCCCTTTCAGGGATTCCTTCACTTCCCTACACTGATTCTCCAGGAATCAGAGAATCTGGATTATGGGCCTGGCTCTTTTGATTGGTTCTGTCATCTTGCTAAGTCTTTATCTGTGCCTCGATTTTTCCCTCTATTAAAAGGAATCTCTCCGCTCTTTTAAATCCGTTACATGGCCATGTAGGAGTTTCTTCCTGTTTCTATAACATCTTGGAATAGTCATTTCCGGTTATCAGATATTCATATTCATTCATTTTTCTTTCTAACTGCTTTTTTCTGTTTCTATCTGGTTTCCTACTGTCTTGATTGTGTTAGTGCCTGTCCAGCTAGTAAATCTTACAAATCAAGAGTTTGTCCATTTTGAAGAATGAAGCTAAGGGTCCCCTCATTCATTTCCATATGTTGACTTCTTAATGCAAATATGATTTAGGAAATAGCTATTTTTATCTTTACTCTGTATATTAACATTCTGTGTGTTAAGATACCAGCCACATTGCAATGCACACAAGAAGTCAGAGCTTCTCTTTCCGGAGCGCATCAGTAATTTTCTTCAGAAGCCAAGAAGGTAGCAAGGTTCTTGAGCTATGCTATTATATGCTGCTTACTATATTAATGCTATTCACGTGTTTTTATTCTGCCTAGCTAAATTTTACTTATCTTGTAAGATTTCTTCTAATACCTCTGGATTCTATTCACACCTTCTGGTAAAGATTTCTCCAAACAGGAGGCTCTTGGTAAATGTAGGGCGAGCTCAACCAGTTTCCTGCCTGAAGAGCGTCACAAACACCTAATGTCACAAATGGTAGGACCCGGAGGAAAGTGGGAGCTCATTTGTCCACCACCTCCCTTCTAAAAGGCAAGCGGTATGACTCTAGAGGCAGAGTGATCCCGAATATTGTTGACGTGACCGCTTCCCCCTCCCCACCCCATCTTCCTTTAAGAAGTAGAGAGGCGGCATAATTCGCTTAAAAGCATCTGTTAAAGCAAAACAATCCTCTATTAATAGAAAATTAGACATGCCAGCCCCCACCTCCACAGTCAAACAGGAGACTGACTGCCCAACTCCCTCTGTTTAATGTGAAATTTAATTAATATCATCATAATTACCAGGAAAAAAAAACAACAACTACTTTTCTTGAGTTTAGAATTGGAATGCTTATAATTTGACATGTCTTTTTATTTCTAAAAGATCAAGAAGACTTTCCAAAAACTCAAATACAAATCCTTACCGACCTTCCTCCAATTATGACGAAATAAACCAACTTCGGGTCTTCTGTACGGCACTGGCTGTGAATATGCTGCCTTTTTACTCTCGTGAGAGAATAGCTAAAAATCACCTTCCTCTGCAGAGACAGAAACTACATATGCTAAAAAGAGAATATTTGAAAATTCTTAAATTCATGCTTCTGCCTTTTTTCCCTATCCTATTTCAAATCAATTTCCTATTTTCTCACATTCCTCCCAGCTGGCAGCTGCTCCTTCTGGGCCTTTATCTGGCCCGAGGAAGACAGGCAGGCAAGCAGTTGCCTGTTCAGCTGATGCCAGCCCTGTTCCCATGCTGGAGACAGAATGTCTAATCTCCATTTTACAAGCAGCTTCCCTTGCCCCATCTTAAAAAGCATCTTCACACTTGGGTCCACACACTGGGGTCCCCTGTCTTTCTTTTCATTGGGAATGCAAACCTTTTTTTTTTTTCCTTAGGACAAAGACTCCTCCTGAAAAAGGGAAACAAAAACAACAACCCAGTCACAAGTCAAGTCGCCCAAGAAAAAAACAAAAAAAGCACCTGCAGTGTAAATGCTGAAGATGGAAGCAGTCGGAGTAAGAAATACTGGATTTGTCGATGGTCTGGGGCAATTCAATTGAAGTAAAATACCTTTCGGTGGTGGTCTGGCAGAAAGAATTGACACTTCTCAACAAAACCATAACTTCCATTAGGCCAAGAAGGAAGCCAGCGAAGGCCACCAGCAAAGACCATGGAAAAACTCTCCCCCACCCCATCCCAGAACAGACAGTTACTTAAGTGGAAAAGGCAATGAGGACTGGAGATGTGCTTGACTTTGCCTCAGGCTTCTCTTTTGTGTGTGTGTGTGTGTGTGTGTGTGTGTGTGTGTGTGTGTGTGTGTGTGTGTGTAAACATATACATATATATCCAGAATTGCATTTTTTTTATAGACTTCAAAGATACAATAAAAGAACAACTTACAGCTAGCAATTTCCACGGGAATGTTCTGCATCTTTTCTCTATCCATGGTTTCCTGCTCAATCAGGTGCCTGGACCATGAAATCAGCTGCTGAGCTTCTCTTCACCCACCAGCGGTGGTCCAGTCCAGAAAACATGGCTGACCTTCACTCCGGGTGAGGATTACTGAGAAATACCAAGTGTATTTCTCAATGTATTCTAAGTCTTTATCTTCTCCCCTTTCTCTTGTCAAGGATAGCTACAGAAACATCATCTGGTCTGATTTCTGGAATGTAGGCTTATACCCACAAGGAAAACAGGAACATTTACTGAAAATATACTGATACATCGTTCTTCTATTTTAACTCAATAAAGTAAAAGCACAAAGTTCTACAACACTACAAATCACATGTTGCTCTTGTGATTTTCCTTTTTCTCCCCAAATTATCACCATTCTCATAGTCCTTTCCTTTCTCCTTCCTTTCCATGTTCAGTCAAAAGTAGCTGTAATACTTCTATTTTCACAAGTATTTCTTTCACGCATGTTATCTTTTTATTTTCCCTGAAACTACCCTACTTCTCAATCTCATTACATCTTTCCTAGACATGTCAATAGCCTACTACCTGGTGTTTGCATTTTCACTCCAATCCATACTTTAGTTAAATCCTCCTAATGACTTATTTGCAAATGCTCCTCGCATGCGTAAATCCTCATTGGCTCCCTATTGACTACAGAATAAATCCAATCCTCAGCCTATTATCGAAGAGGCCCATTCTAGTCTTATCTCTTGATAGGCACCGACGACATGATTTTTCTTAGATATGCTCCTATCTGTGCGTTATAGTGTTCCCTCTGCCTAGACGCCATTCAACTTCCACATATCATGGCCACCATTTAAGGCCTAATTCACGAATGATGTTATTAATAATTTCGATTCCAAGTCAGGCTCAGGTACACCTGCTTAATGGTTTTCACAGGCTGTCCTACAGCCACTGTAAATGCAACACACTCAAAGATAAACTACTTGGCTTCCACAAACTTACTTCTCTTCCTGCATTCCACGTGTGTCAGTGAAGACAATCTTGCTTTCCATTCACAGGCTCAAGAAAGAAACATGGATGCCATTCTTGAAAATTTCCTTTTTCTTACCAGCACTGTCTTCCTCATCCCCTTGTCAAATCATTCCTTAAGCTCGCCACCATAGTCACTATTTTCCATCACTACAGTTCATACCTTCATTAATGCATTAACTCATGAATTAATGAACTTCCATGAATTAATGAACTTCATTATTTGTCACTTGGATGCAAACTCATACATGCCTCTGTTCTTGCCTTCCTCCGATACATTCTTCATATGGCATTCAAAAAAATCTTTCAAAAAGACTAATATAATCCCATTTATTTCCTGATCGAAAAATTGTAAATGGCTCCCCCTAGCTGTGAAGATAAGATCCACACTCCCTAGTTGGGCTTGTAAGAGCCTCTGCCCTCTAGCTCCTCCTTGCAATTTTTCACTTCAGCAGTGGTTTCTGGAATTTTGCACACTTCTCTTTGGACTAGTATCCTAGTCTTGGCTAACATCTCTTTGTCATTCATGTCTCAGGTTGGCTGTCTCTTCTTCTTGTCCTAAAAGCTTTCCTGTCCCTTCCTGATGGATGCCACTTCATTACTGCACAGACTCACAATGTTAGGTAAATATAACAATCACAGCATGTACTACATTGTATTTATTACCTTAAATATTTTCTGTTACTGCTCATGATTCATTTAATATTGTTTGATTGAGTGAATACATAAGACATTTAACTCGACTACCACCCAGCACAAAGCCTTTCTCACGCTGGAGAAAATGATAGCATAAATACATCAAAATGCATGTGCATCAAAGTGCATGCTCAACAAAACAGTCAACATAAAACACCTTTTGAATACAATCTACTGAAAATGCCCATGCACTCAACTTTTGCACACAGAAGCTTCATCTTTCGTCATTTAATGCAATCTTCTTCTCAAAGTCTTCCTCGACCAATTAGCCCATTTTAATCTTATCCTCTCTGTATTTTCCTGGCTCTTCATTTCTGATTGCATTTCAACATAATTCTCAGTGCTGGCTCTGGCTGCCTTGTAGGCAATTGCGATGCACCGTGTCCAAAGTCAAGTATATTGCCTGTCATTCTCACCCCCAATGACATTTCCTCCCTCTTGTCCCTAGTGTTTCGGTTCATATAGCTTTCCACCTAGTTGACTCAGGTAGAAGTTTCAACTGTCTTTCTTTCAACTCCAACATAAAATCGATGACTGTATCCTGTTGCTCTTAGCCATTAAATATGTCTGGAATCTTACACCTGCTTTTCTATTCATATAACCACTGCCCAGGTCTAGAGTGGTATCATCTTGTCTGTCTTGACAGACATTTTGTAATAGTATCCTAAATATTCTCTCCTGCCCCTTTCCCTCACCTTATCAATATTCCTTTTCCATTGCTAGCAATGTTATCTTTCAAAAACAAGAATCTGCTCACGTTCCTCCTTTTTTTCTATGAAACAAAATTTAATCTCCTGAGTAAGACACCTTAGTACATTTACATTCAGGCCCTGGACTTCCTTTTTCATCTTCATCTGCTGTGATGAAAACTAACGATCATGGCTCAGGAGTTAGACCTGAATTCAGTTTTGCATTTTCCATCTGCTAGATGTGTGTGATCTTAGGGAAATCACTTAATGTTTCTGAGCCTCAGGTATATAGGTTAAGTTTAATCACGTTAATTGACCAAGTATTTAAAAACTAATATTTGACCTAAAGAATTTAAAATATAGGTGATTTAAGTAAAAACTGTACTTAAACATTTCTATTTTTGTCATACTGATCTATACCACATATAGAAGAAATTGCTTATGCAATTTATATGTGTGCAGTAAATACATTTCATAATCAAATGCAGTGTAATTAAGTATTAATAAAGTGATAAAAATAATTTGATACATAAAAATGTAAAGCTAGGTTTTAATAGTCAAGGCTGTCAAATAATACTTAATAGTCCTGTGATTTACAGAATTAGAGAAGGATTTGGCGACAGAGGTGGGTGGCATCATTATTTCTGCCACACATTAGTTGTGCGTGAATTGGCAAACATTCTTTGAGTCCGGAGGATGCAGAAATGATTCCATTGTTTCTGGAATGTCAATAGTCATAAAAACTCAAAATTCATTTCACCAAAGAATAGAATAGAAACGGTTAGACTCTTTAGAAAGAAGATGCTTCAGGACCTGTTAGGTCAAAAGAAAAAGCTGAATCTATTTCCAAGTAGTGGGCAACATTGGTCCTGCTCCCTGTACCTCACCTATCACACTCAGACAAAACAGTATTTATACATTAGGCTTCCGGGAACAAGGACACACTTTTATTAACATAATCCCCTTAAAATCATTAGTTACCATCACAGCTAGAAAAAACAACAATACAAATACTTTCTCTTACTATTTTTTTTTTTTTTTTTGGTATTATGGAACTCTTCTAGGAGAAATTAAAATAACTGTGCTCAGAAAATTTAGCAAAATAAAATATTTTTAAATGTATGTATATTTTAAAGTATCTTTTATTATTCTAATGGTACATTCATGATAAAAAATACGTGGTCTGCTTAAATTACACAATGCTTTCCAAAGGCCCCTTTCTGGATTCTCTGGTTTGAAGGCATCACTCCTTTAATTCTGACTCCCAGTTTTAGATGGACCCAATAACTAACCCATACAAAGGCAAACTTTGGTAGAGCCAGCATCCATAAAGTGGACTGTTATAACAGTTCTGCCCAACGTGGCTGTCTATCCTGGATGGAGATTACACTCCATTGATCAGAGTCTGTCTTCTGGAAGCGGGGGTGAGGACAAAATGGGAGACTATCAGTCCTCAGTGGTGATTCTCTCAGAGAACAGGTGATGGCTGGTGTCTCCTAATGTTCACTCCACTTCTTTGAAGCCGGACTGAGCAGTTTCTGACATGTCATAACTGACATTCATTTCATCCAAGCACACTGAAAGGGGTTTCTGTTTTCCTCTTTGCCAAGAGTCTTTACAATCATTCCGTATCACCCATGCAATCGAAGTAACTAAATCCTTACATTCCAAAGGCACCTAACACAATATCCATCAGCTCTCTGAATCCAAATTGCTTTTCTCCATACCTCTGGTTAATTAATGTTTGCTCACAAAAACAAATGAGCTTCAAAGAAACATCTCTTTAAAACGTCTTGTATTTATAGCGAATACATTCGCATGCATTTTTTTTATTGCCAAAATGTTTTGAATAATCATCTGTCAATCATATTTTCCTTTTGTGGGAACAGAAAGGTCAGTGAGTTGGCAAAAAAAAAAAAAAGTGACAGCTCAGGATAGGGCTTTGGTAGGTGGGATGAAAAGTCACTTCTCATGTACACAGCTGCGTGTAATGAATGCAACATGTTTGAGGCCTATTCTTGGATCAGTTCCCCTACATTTTAAACTCAACTTTTCTTGGCAAGATTTCTGGGGCCATACTGTGTATGTGTCTGAATTCCTTCAGCCAAAACCTCTTAATATGAAAATTCAGCAGCATTGCATTTTGTATAGATGTCATGACTCCAAATCCAGTCTGTTTTATGTAGCACATGACTCAAGACTGACCTCTGTGTTACTACAGACTTATTTTAAGCACAAAGTGATATTTATCTATGTCATTTTCTCTAGCCATAGATAAAGATGGGCACATATATTATCCTGTATACTTGGGGTTGAGAAGGAATATATGGATGGACGTCCTTTTTTAAGTGAATTAACAGAAAATACATATAACCCAAACCACAGCTGACTTTTACTTAGTGAGTAATAATTCTATTGTAGAAAAGAGAGTAAAGAAGTTCCATCCTGAGGAATCCAGCTTCCTCTCTCCCAAAGGATAAGTTTCTCTGAAAATATGACCACCCTGCCCTAAGACAAACAAAAGCTCCCTTTTGCTTGTATAAGGTCTTTTCCACTGTACTCTGGAATGGAAACTATATTTTAAAAAATTTTTCCTTCAGAAAGACTCCAAATATGATTTCTATCATTAATACATTTGAAGGCCCAAGGGTGAAAACAAAACAAACCTACCAATACCAAGTTTGTTTAATGGATCTGAGTAAAAAGGTGACTATTTTCCCAAGTGAAAAAAAAAAAAAAAAGCCACTACCATTGTTTAAGGGAGAATTTACATATCCAAAAATTCCTATTCAGTGGGTCTCTAGAAGTCTCACAGCACATAAAGAATTTGAATATCAACTGCAAACATTAACACAAAAAGATTTTGAAAATAAGCTAGAAATCATGAACAGATGCCTCAGTCTGAAAGAAAATTAGAAATACAAATATGTAACACTGAAAGGCAAATATTTTGGAAACATGTTTGGAAAGTCAGTGTTTTCAGCGGATAATGAAGAGGAGAAAATATCACATTTTCTATCTGAAAAGATTGCAAATTATTCTATATATTCCATAATTAGTCATATTATTTAAAATTATACTTGTCAAAGTATTAACTCAAGGTTCAGAATTACCTCAAGTTTAAAAATACTTGCCAGATCAGATAATGGGATAATAACAGGTTTTTATACAATAATAGTTAAGAAATACGATCTGGGATCTAAAGATTTTTTAGACATTGGAATAATTCTGAAATGCAATTAGTTTACCACAAAATATGCCAGTGACTAAATTGACGCCAATGGGGTCTTAACTTCTGATAAACGTGTGGTTCTAGTTGTACGGGGTCATTAGACAGCACTATCAAGGAGACGAAAAAAAAATCATGCACACAGACTTTTTTCTTCAGATTTCTGCAGGGATCTGCCTGAGAGACAGAATGTTAGGAAGACAGTCCTTGGTCTTTGGAAGCTGTTTTTAAGTTGTTTGTTTGATTTAACAATTTTTTTTTTTTTTTTTTTTTTTTAAGGGCAGGGCATCTGTCGTTCATTAGTTTTTCAAAGTCAAAGCTTTAAAAGTAGACGCATTTTCAGTTATTCACTAAAGTGGAGGATCGAAGGTGCCACTCATTTAACCAATTACTTCCTCCAGTAAATCCATTATTTACCACCACGGAGCACTGAATAATATCCATAAGGACTGTGTTTATGGTCCATGTGTAAATATTGGCACTGCTTAAAGTTAAAAGATACTTTTACTCCCAAGCTAAGGGATATTTGGAACATTTTGGACGGAAATATATAATAAATTGTTGTCGAAATGATAAGAAATTCATTTCCACTTTGAGTGATTTTGATTCAATTTTTGGTTGCAAATTCAGTTGAATTCATTCAGCAAAAGAAGGCAATATATTTTGATAGGAAAAATGGGAACACAAGGTTTTAGAGATTAACCAGGGATCAATCTAATCATGAGTAACCATCCTTGTGGGTATGTTGAAACATCTGGCTTTCATCAGAGACGCCAGGAAAACCAGTGCATACCACAGTGAAAAAATTTCCTCCAACCCCTTTCTCTCTTTAATGGAATGTTTTTTACCAAGATTTGTTTTATATGTTTGACAGAAAATAAATTACTAAGATATGGGAGATTATCTGAAGATTTGTAATCCTTACAAAGAAGGTTAATATGAGTTAGACAAGATCAGCGTTTAGGATATGCAAGAAATACAAATGTTTCCAGTAGTCCTCTTAAGGAAGTAGAATAATCTGGGTGGGTTGGTTGCCCTTTTTTTTTTCTTTTTTTAGAAATAAAAACACAACAAACATCTTCCTTAATTGCTCCAGAGACTATAATTGAGATGAGCATAATCCTTCAAATTATTTACACTATTATTTATTTTCTGAGGCCATTATTTAAACAGTACAATAGCATGGAGCAAAAAATAAGAGTTTCTGAGTTATATGGCTATTTTGCTGAATGATTAAATATTGTAAGAAGTGGATAGCACCATAAAATCTCAAAACAAAGATTAGTGTACAAGCACTAGATTTTGATGAGACAACTCCGAAATCTTTCTTATTTATATTATGCCATATCATCAAATAGTCAGTTATTATTAATACTGTATATTCATTTTCGTCATACCTAGTGAGGTTAAATAAAATTATAATTTACCAGCAAAAATTTTATTTGTTCCAAAATGGCATCTTCCTCTGCATTATTCTTCATTCTCCCTTTTATTTTCTCTTAAATTGTTTAAAACAATAAAAAAAAAACTACAGTAGGAGTGAAGAGAATGCTAATAATACCCTATCTTACACTAGCACTCACTCACTTTTCTAAGCAATTTACTTAAAAAGAGGTCAATTTAATTTATTTTAGGCAGATTATGTTTCTCCACGTATTATGACTTTTAAGGGTGGTAAGATGGCACACTTCATGCAAAAATCCTCAGACTAAAAACGTGCTTTGAACATTACCTTTTTTTATCGTATACGTATTTTAAAAATTAAGTCCAAATCAGAGATGATAGCAATTAAACAGTAAAAATGAAATCAAAATAGCATAACTACCCCCCCTCACCCATCAGCAGGGAAAATAATTTCCTTCAATATTTGGTTTTCTAAAAGGTAAATACTGGAAAGAAAGACTGACTAACTGAAAAGCTCAAATCGGGAATAGAAGAAAATGCAAATTTCCATTAAAGATTTATTATGGTATTTTTATACTCGAATTGATAAGAAGTATTCCAGCTATATTTTCACTTCTTCACTTTTTCAAAATGAGCTCCAAGTTGAATTGCCATTTTTAATGTTTTTTAAATTTTAGGTAGTTTTTCTATTTAACTGTAGACAATCATTTCAAGGGAAATATATGAAAACCTAGTACCATCAGCAATGTAAAGTAGAATGGAATACTATTCTTAGTTTATTTATCTATAGGGTTTCTTTTCCTCTCATGTATTTTAATCTCAAATTTTTTAAGTGAAAACTTTTTTCAAAAATACATTGCATTTGTGAGTTATTGATAATGCTGCCTTAATTCTTCCTTAAGTAGCAGAACACAGTAAGACAGAGGGACAAAACAATTCAATTTCTTTTTATTTTCCAATAATTACAATCTAGTAAAATAAAGATTAAAGTTAAAGGCACTTGTTTAACATTCGCTATACTTAAGTGAAATCTAGGAAACTCACTATGAAAGGTTTTTTTCTGGGCTCCGCAACGAAAGAAAGTCAATTAAACAAAAAGTCGAATAGCCAGAGCTTTATTGGGGTTTGCGCACCCGGGCGAGGTTCTCCGGTCCGCTGAACGAGGGCCGGGGAAGTAGCGCCGAACAAAGAAAAACGCTCTTTAAGAAGGAATTTCGCGGGCTTCATACGTCGTGATTGGGAATTGGTCCTGTGATTCCAGGTGTGGGGGTTCCATCCCTTATTCTGACGTCGGCCACCTTTCCTGGGTATGGCCGCTGCTGCTGCTGCTTTTGTCCCTGGGCCAGTCTAACACACTAGAATAAATTTAAAGTATTCTAAATTTAAAAATGTCTTATTAGCAAAAATGCTGTCTCGAAATTAAACATATTGTTATGGCTGACAATACATAGGTGTTTCTTGTTCCTTGTCTTAAAAATACAGTGAATCTTGGAGATTCAGATATTATCATATGAGGCTTTGCATCTATTTTAGACAACATGAGGATTTTTTTAGCGAGATTGTTCTCTCGTGCAGTGATGATTTCCAACTTACAGTTTACTATTTCACTGGATGCTGTCGATTCCATTTTTAAAGCTTACGGAGTAAGCACCATTTTTCAGAACACCACATCTTTAACGCAGGACATTACCCAAAAGTCTGAAAGAGTAACGCAACCATATTGACTGCAGCTGTGAAAACTTTCATAGTCTGCATTTCATCTATTCAGAGCTATTTGGGATTAAGCTTTCACTTCTGCAAATATAAGGTGATCTGGAAGAAAGAGTTTTAAAGATGCGGCCAAGGGGTCACTAATATTTTCTTTTCTGCACCCTTCCCTGAATCTCTTCCCAGAGTTCTATAGAAAAAACACCTTATACAACTGGGGCAAAGCTATGAAAATAAAATGAGAGTAAAGGAAAGTTAAAATTACACACACACACACACACACACACACACACACACACACACACACACACACACACAGAGGAAAAAAGAGATCAGGAAACAATGAGAGCAGGTAAGTGAGGCCCACCAATTTTGGAAGATGGAAAACAAGTGAACAACGATCACTGGTTAGTAGAATGAAATCAGTTAAAGAGGCAGCAAAAAAAGGAAAATGAAGCTAGGATCGCTGGTGCTCTAGAATCTCAGAAAGACACAGGAGACAGACACCTAGCGCTCCCCAAACTTGGTGTGTGGAAAACGGAAAAAGCGATTTCATTGATCACATATAAAACTACTACGATCTGTTGTGGAAATAAAGAAGAATTCAGAAACTGAGTCCAGTTGTTGAAGCAATATCCTTTCGAGGTTAGGAGCAAGGCATGACCCTGGCTACCCCCTTTGCTTTCAGTGACCCCTACAATTTAAACTATCTCAACTGCTTAATCTCTAAAGCGGGGGTTGGCAATAAGAGGGCCTACTTCACAGACTGTTAAATATGTGGTGTGCTTTCATTGGTGCCTGTCAAATGGGAATGAATCTTCTTGAATAAAGCTGTGAGAATTATAATATGAGCAGTAAAGTTTAAAAAACAATTGGAAATTTTTTTGCCCGCCTACATGTATCACATTCTTTCCCAAGGAGGCTGATCCCGATATGCAGTGAAACTGAATGGCAGGTCGATTCTAATTTCAAGTTCTTCTTCCATAAGGGACGATTTCCAGGTCTCCACTAAATCTGGAGAGAATTCTTAAATTGGTTTCTTGGGACCTTTCTTGCTCAGTGATGCCCTAATTTACACTTCATAATTTGCTGCTTGCACGTGAGGCATTCTTGAACAGACTGAACTGAAAAGAAATTCTTCTCATAATTAATTTTTAAGGCAGTAGGGACTTGACTGAGAGGTTACCTGACGCCAACAAGAGAAGTGGGAATGTCACTGGGACAAGAGGTCAAAAGAAAGCAGACAGGTCTTCTATGTCACCACTGAACGAACGTGTTTGGTTTCAAAAGATGCAACTCCATTTTGGGATACCATTTTCAAGGATTACAGCTCACTGTTGGCTTGGTTTTAGGAGCACCTAATATTACAGTTTACATACATGCAAAAAGGAATTTTTAAAAAGTGTAGTTGGCCATGAAGAAAGATGCACCTTTTGGTGGATTATAAAAAGAGGCATGGCTTCAGAAGTGTTTTATGACAGAGGAACACATTTGCCAGACAAATAGTTTTTATGCAGACGGGAAAAACACAAAAAGAAGCCTGAGTTTAGACATGAGGGCTATTTTACCAGAAACATTTAAGAAGTTATCTTGAAAGAGTTTCTTCTTAACCACAATGGGATTCATTCCCCAGGGCAAATGCCTAGCAGAGCGCAGAGTTGCAAGTTGGCACTTAAAGCTGACCTTCATCCAATGGTGATCTAGAATGACGAGCTCCAGGAGCATCCTGGGAATTCCGAAGGGCCATTATGATCCCTGAGGTCATGGATGGGAGGACCTTGGGGGCTGGTTTTAGATATAAGATGAAAATCAAGAATAGAGTATTCTCTGCTGATTAGTAAAGGGCTTTGTTTCTTCTTCAGAACTCATTACATTTCATTTCCTTTTGTTTTGAAAGAATGCTAATAAGCATAAAAACAGAACTGATCCAGATGAATGTGGAAGCAGAAATCTGAGGGATTTTTGATTCTCTTTGTCACATTTTGCTTTCTTGCTTGTCCTCATTGCACTAAACAGGAATAGAGTTATGGCCAGAGGCAAAACATTCACTAACAGAAGTCATCTCTTCTGGATTCTTTGGGACATGCTCTGAGAGCAGACAGCAACAAATGGGAATTAAGACTACATCTCGTATTTATTTTATCTCAAAGTCCTACAAAAAGCATGAACTAAGGAGGGAAACTTTGATCTCAAGGGAAGCGTATTTGTGCCAGGACTTAAGTTTTATTGCGAGCTTGGCCATTAGCTGAGGTAAGTGACATGGTATAATCATTAATCCTTCTAAGCTGTCACTGACTTTGGGATAATATCTTCTTTATTTACTTTTTCTCAGTGTGGCTGGCAGGAGACCATGAAATAATAAAGAATGATGATAATGAAGGTGAAGATGAAGAAGGGTGAGGATGATGGAGATAAAAAGACTCACAGAAATTTGGATTTCAACTAACAGTGAAATCTTTTATTCAAAACAGTCACTTTTCCAGCAACCATGAATCCGCTTCAGAATTACCTTCAGAAAATGATTCTGCTAAGTTGTTCAGTGATGAAACGTGTCCAATTTCTGCAATAACTACATTTACTTGCATGGCACTAAGCTTTTTATTTTCCTTATATCGACTTCTGGCCACCAGAACCATGTACAGGCTAAGCCAGTGGCTTCCCAAATGAAGTAACATAAAGAACATATGAAAACTCCTCATGTCTCCACATTGAGATATGTCTTCTAAGTGAATCAAAAAAACCCCAACAACAACAAAATCAAAAATGTCAAACTGTTGCTTTATTATTAGTTTGCTGTTATGGCTCCAACCAGCAGGTCTCTGTAACAGCCATTACCTTGGACATACCTGCAATTTGGTAATTCCATTTATCAGTCTTCATCTGAATGCTAAATGGAGCACCATCGCCTCCAAAAGAGTCTTTCCCAAAGCAGAAACAGTTAAACACATTTTCCTCCCATTGCTGAGCCTAATCTCTTCCAACTGATTTGTCTCAGTAAGTCTTACCATGGAATTATTGAATCTATGCTCCATTTTTTAATTTTATAAAGACTTAAAAACAAAAGTCATCATTTCACAGAAGACTCTTGCAGGCTCTCCCTTCTAAATTAGTGCCCATATGTGGTAATACTAAATCTTCACCAGCATAGGAGACTAGTATCTTTATGCGTGTTTTTCAGATAAATAAAGAGATACGTATAAATCAATTATCTGCATGGCGACTGGGGGTGATCATGTAGTAATTCAAGTGACGGCCTGAAGTGACCAATGACAGTCCATTATGAATTCACTTCATGGACACAAACAGACTAAATGAAAGCAAGAATTCATCTATCTTAGAATTGCAGAATACCTTCTCCTAAAAACACCATATTTGTGAGAATTAGAAATCCATTCTAACTAGGAGGCTGCAGAGCAGACAAGAGAAAGTTAGAGCAACCAGACTTGCCAGAATCACATTTCTAACACTTATTAAATGGATACAGTTGGATACATTTCTTAACCTTTCTTAATTCAGTTTTCTCATCTGAAATGAGGGGACAGTAATATTTACTTCTTTGGTGTACATAAAAGTTAAATAAACTCAGGACAACAGACAATAGGAAGGACTGATCTTCTATGATTGCTAGTAACAATGAAAATCTTACATAATTTCAGACACAGAAGGCCCCTGTAACTCAGAATTGTCAGCAGTGATTTGGAGACTAATCTTCCAAAAACATTTTAAAATGTCAACTTCTGTTTATATCTTGTTATTTCCATATATACGTAAACCCTAAGAACAGAACGCAAGGCAAGATGCGAGGGCCATGAGGGGTGAGTCATTGCCTTTGGTGTGAGAGGTCTTATGCTTAGGACCTGTCTCAAATTTCCATCCTTTCAATTTTTCTGTCCTCAGTTTCTGTCTCTCCATGGGTCATTGGAACTGAGTTTTCGAATCCTATCTCAAGCCCTGATCATCATCTTCACTCTTAAATTGACGTGAAAATATAACTCCTGTGTCTGTGAACTCCTAGCAAGTTTTGGAAACCCTCTCTCCAAATATGCAAAGACTATTATTAATTCTACAGTTCAACCGATGTTGTTGCCTGCGGACCCCGTTATAGGTGGCCATTTTCTGTCTCTTTTGGTCTGTTATCCTAACTAGTTACTTGAAAATGCAAGTGAAACTGCAGCTTTAAAGAATGACTTAGCTTTCTCCCAAAGCTTCACTGTCCACAGCAATCCCAATATTTCATACATTTGGACTGAAATGTTTTTCTATGATTTTGGTTTGCTTTTGTTCACCAATATTTTCAGAAACATCTGTTCCCAAGGCAAATCTTACAGCGAGTTTTCATTTTTATGCTAGCACCTGCACAGATAAATGTTTGGGAAATAAGATCATAATTCATTTTTATTAAAATTTAGGGCCAAATTATGGATTTTCTTCAAAATTAGGAATATTAAAAAGCACCATGTACACATACATCTTCAGACATAAATCCAATTTTGAAAAGTAAGTTTTCATTTTTGGAGCAATGTAAAGATTTTAAACATTTAATTCAACATGAAAAGTGTCCTCAATCATCTACATTTCCAGAGAACTACAGTAAAAACATAAACATTAAAGTGACTCACTTTTCCTTTGGCTCTATTATAGAGCATGAATTTTAACTCTTAAAGTTATGTGAAAATACAATTCATTTGGAAAACAAGATGGTTTTGCTCTGATACCTATTTTCTTCTTTAATTGTTTACCCTTGAAAATGTCAAGGTGATTTTTTTTTCTTTTTCCTCCAAGTGATTTTTTTAGGCCATTAATAGACAGTAAGTCATTTTTGGCAATGATTATTTTTAGGTATAGGAGACTATATTTTATGAATAGCTTTCATCTCATTTTCTTACACATTGATATTAGCAAACTACAATAAAATGAAAGCAAGCAGATTATAAACAAAAATTATGAATATATCACTTAAAATAGTGAGTTAGATAACTTTTTATATGGTTGATAACATTTTTATATTCTTATTGCAAAACTAATAAACATTAAATTATTACATATTCTAGATCAGCAAGAAACAAAATTGAAGATTTATTCACTGTTACTCTTTTCCATTATCTTTACTATATTGCAAAAGAGAGATTTAAGTATTTTGTCATTCATATTAACTACACATGAGTGACAAAATTTTGACCAAAATATGATATTGATGCAGAAATAATGCAATATATTACTGTAAGATTAAAAACACTGTTTTGAAGGTTTAAGTGTTTTTAAATCGATAAAGTCATTTCTATGTCACTAATAAGGAAGAGAATATATTAGAACATGCTTTGTATAACTGTATAGAGACATGTTATTTTACAACAAATTCTATCTAGAAACAATTTTGTAACAGTTGGGAAATCAGTTGTGACCTTAGAAACAATACTGACTTGGTCACATGTATATTCAATGATTTGATTTAAATCATGAGTTATTAACCTCCACTGAACTTGGGAGTAAAATCTCATAAATACCTTGAAAAAAATGTAGTGAATCAAAAGAAATGTTAAACTGAAATAAAAACAATTGTGAGACAGCCAGATCATGAAAAATTGCCTGATTCAAAGAACTTTTAAAGGTTAGCGCTCTATTAGAGGTTAAAAAAAAAAAAAAAAAGAAAGAAAGAAAGCAATCTGAGAGGAAAATACAAGAAAAAAAAAAGATTCATACTCTCACTGCCTTCCTTCTGTTTTATTAGGCTCTTTTTCTTTTTTTTTAAGAGGTTACCATTTTTGCAGCTGGTCAGAAATATCACATTCCTTGTTGTCTCAAAAGGTTTTATATGACTAAGCTTAAACATACTTTAACTGGAATAACATATTAAGCAGCTGTTGAAAATAAAAATACATGATGGATATTTGAATGGAGAGACCAATGAAGGGAAAGCAAGTTCTTCTGAGGTGTGAATGAAGACCAATCCATTTCCTAATATATTCAAATTTTCACAAATATGATAGCAACTAACCAGGGGTTCTGAAACAGAGGCTCCAGGTGTTTTTGTAGTTGAGACAATTTCTTGGTACTGTTACAAGTACAGTTAAAAGTTTAATTTTTAATTAATTTAACATATGGAGTGTTAGGGAGTTTAGGGGATTGGATTTATTGTGAGATGTCTCTGGATGATACGCATGCCAAACGACTCCTTTTAAATGCCTACAAGTAGCTCAGTACAATGTAATTGTACGATGTAATTCAGGGTGAGGGAGCAGATCAGATTATGGCTGAAAAAACCTGTTCTAAATTCTATGTCCATTTCTATTTTGAAATTTTTCAAACATTTCAACAAGCAATCACAGATGCTGATGTACTTTAAGTTTTTCTTTTTCCCCACATCTTGGTCACTGAGAATACTTTAAATACATGTGCATTATTATTATTGCTTCTTGTCATCTTTGAAAACAGATACAGGCTACCTCCACGTTAATGAACCTGACTTTACATTAGTTGAAAATTTCTATGTGCATTTTTTTTTTTTGTTTCCCGCTTTATCTGTTTCTCTTTTCACACCAAATGAATACATGAATATATGAAAGTTGATTTTTAGTAAAAGGAAATATTCAAACCTGGCTGCCAGTCAAAGGGTTCGTGTGTAACATAACAGAGGTCTATTAGCTCTTTTCCAAATTCAGTACACAATCATTTCAGAGTACTAATTTTGGTCATAACATTATATATGTTTTAAAGACGCGAAAGTCAAATTGACTTCCTTCCTACTGCCAAAAAATCTATAGCACATTTCCGACATTTGAAATGCTACATTCTCTTTTGGAATCAAAACAACGGTGGCAGGATGATGAGACAAGTAGGCATTCAAATGTGCCGTGAGGCTTGAAAATCACTGTGGTCAGAAAGCACAGTGAAGGAAGCAAGAATGCTGAGCTTCTTCCCCTCCTGTTAAAGATCCACCTGCCCTCCAGAGGTTAATGCGGAAAGAAAGACTTCATGGACATCACAATATTTTGAAATGGTAGGTTGATGAATAATGTGTCACCGATTAGTGTTCAAGGCAGGAAATTTACACACTAGTTCAGACAATGACAAAGGTTGAAAACTAGCAAAATGGCACAAACGAAATCACTGACAAAGCTGAATCTTGTTTTATCTTTCAGTCAGTGACAGAAGGTTTTAAAAAAGTAAATAGAACTGATATCTATTTTATACTTTCTTTTTTACTACATGTGAATTTTGTTCTCCACATGTATCTGTTGGATGTGTGTGTTCTGAACAATTCCTTCACATATTGTGAAAACAGCAAAGCTTTAAAGAGCCCACGGTAAATCTCAAATTTGATAAGGACTTATTTCACACATTGCTTCAGGTTAGTTCAGTATTAGCCATGTTTTAAATGAACATTTCTATGCAAGTGCTGAATCAGAATTCCTATTTTAAAGAATTATTTCACATCACTGCTTCAAACCTAAACTGCTATGGTACTTTTTGGAAAATGTAGTTGCATGCTTTTGAAAAAATAAAGCCCTTCTCTCTCTCAGACACACGCACCATGAAATAACTAGATTATTGAAAACTAGCTTTCCTGTAAAGCATAGCATTTTTTCTATACTAGTTAGAAACAGAGTAGATTTTACTTCACTCTCCTTTAAAAAAAATTAACCTATAATAGGTTTCAACTACTTTGAAAAATTAAGCGACATACACAATTAAGGTTAAATTTTGATAGAACTATAGAGAGCAAAGAGGATATGCTGTTAGCAAAATAAATCCTGATGTGGTCTGGTTTGATATCAATAGAGTCCAATTATAACAATTAGGCACAAAATTTTGCCTGGAGTTTCTTGGTAACTATAGCAAAAACTTAAATGTTAAGTTACACGGCTTCTATTTTCTGAAGGAAGAAATAAAATTTACTTGGGAGAATAAATTTTCTAGGATCTAAACTCAGGAAGGAAAATATTGCACGAGCTCTATGTGTACCATGAGATAATGAACAAAATCTTCAACTATGGACTTAGAACTTTTCACTATGCTAATCTATCACAACCTTAGCATACCTTTATTTTAATAGAGTAGATTACATTCTCCTTGACATTATTACATGTGTGATTAAAGAGATTTACTGCAGTTAATATTTATAGGATCTAAATTCCCAAGAAGTGGAAGCTTCTCTAGAATAGGAGTTACGTTGTATTTATACCCTTTGCAGCATTTACTAAATGAGAGATTATGTTTTCCTTTCCACGAGGAGCTTGAATTAAATACCTTGGATAGCAGTTAAGCTAGGGAAAGAAATCATTTATTTTCTCTCTATACTCCAAACATTTTGGAAAAACCTTTTGTTTTCTATTAGTACTCATAAGAAGACCTCTGTCTGCAAGTTATTCCTTTTGGAGGAGTTTTCTTTTTTTTTCTTTTCTCAAGTTACTTTAATATTTTCCTTTGTATCCTTAATGTTCTATATTTTCTTAACAAAGATGGCTCTTTTTTTTTTTTCCTGTCTGACACATGGTGTGTACATTTGGTCTGAGAATCCCGTTAGCCTTCAGCTCCGACAAATCCTAAGCCATTCTTTCTTGAAATGCTGCGTCCCTTCTACTTCATTCTGTTTCCCGTCTTCCGGTAACTTATATTTTGTAGCTCATCATTTGATCCTCTGTGTTTCTTAATTCACATGCGCATACTTTTTTTAAATCTCTATATTTGGCTATGCTCTATTTTGGTTGTATTCCTTCACTACTTTCTAGCTCACTATTTTTTCTTTTTTTCCCAACTATGCTGACTTCAGAGTTTACCTTGCCTATGACTGTTTTTAATTTGAAGCCCCTATTTTTCACAATGTTAAATAACACTTCTTCATATACTCAGCTCCTTTATTTCCTTATTACTATTTTTTTTTAGTTTCACATTTTTGTGCTTCTGACTCCTCCCCTGATCACTTTGAGGAGAGTAGATATGCTTATTTAAAACTAATTCTTTTCATTTCATATGCAGCGAACACATCACCCAAACATGGATGCCCCTGGCTTTTGGAGCACTGATTTTCCTTATATCTTTTGGAACTCTGATTTGCATACTTCTTTTGAATTTTTGGAACTAGAACCTTTGTCACTTTCTGTTCTCCCTGTGTGGTGGCACTCTGGTGGCTGTCCCCTAGCTCCCTTCACTTCTTGTTCAGAACTAGATCTTGTATTGACCCTTTGGAGCTCATCTTCTGTCATGAAACTGGAGATACGACACGTCTATTCTCCAAGTCAGGGAGTATCTTGGCTCAGGTCTTGGCTAGCAGATGACGTTTGCGTTACCCACACACAAGCCCCTCTACACACAGAGACACTCAGCTTCCTAGGAAGCAGTGTGCAGACCTCTTATTCCAGCTTCATTTCACGACTTGCAGCTTCCGCTCTGTTCCAAGTTCAGGCACAGAGGCTGGCTCAGGTCCAGGCCTTTGCTGGGGCATGTTGAGTCCCAGTCATCCTTTCGGACACAAACTCCTATCCCCTTCTGACTGCTTTCCTACCCTGAGTTCGTGGGTCCTCGCTTCAGTTTTGCATATTGGTATATTTCTGTTGTTTCATTAAGTCCTAGAGACATTTATCTTGTTGCTGATCACAGAGATGTTTTAATCTAGAACATCTCCAAAATGTTTCCTTGTCAGATTTTACACACCAGTGTTGGTGCTTTGAATCAAGAGGTTTTAAGGAGCCTGTGAGTGCAGGATGGGTGGAAGGGAAAACAACTGTAAAAACAGTGCCCTCTTCACAGGAAATATATATTCATTGTCTTACCAACTGCAATGGCAACTATTAACATAAAGCCTCACAGGGACAATGTCTCCTCTTGGAATCTGAATTTAGGAGAGGGAACAGTTCCACACCCCGACCCTCCTCCAAGGATCCCAGGGCACTTGCAAAAGAATCATCTGAAACACTCAATTAAATGCAGCTTCTTGGGCCCCTCTCCAGATTTACCATATGGGACCACGGTGGCTCAGGAGTTGCATTTTTAACTGCATTTTAACTCTTTCTTATGCAAACTGAAGCACTGAGAATCTGTGTAGACCCAGCAAACTCTGAGTGGTCCAATCCTGTGGCTAAGAAGCTCCCCGGCGCCCTCTCATGTGGGCCCACAAGGGCCAGGAAGGGCATTTAACCCAACCATCAACTAGACTTTGGACTTTATAAAGGAAAGTAAACATTTTCAGTCAAAAACCCTCCACCAACTCAGAGGCAAAAAATAATGCTAAAACGGTTATCTTCTTAGTTACTGTCAAGAAATGACTTTCTGTGGCATCCCCACGGGCCCTACCTGGTGACTGACAAGCCATCGCAGAGTTGAAGAGTGGAGAAAGCGCTGACCGACAGGCTTTAGATAACGGCTCTTGACCAGTGGAGCAGGGCTTAGGGATAAGTCCTGTATCAAACCACCACCGTTGATGGGCACTCACAGCAGGTTAATGCCCGCAGTAACTCCCTCCTTTACACCCTGCCTTTGAGCACAGGGGAGCAAGCATAAGGGAAGAAGCCAGCTACCCTCTCCAAAAAAAAAAAAAAAAAAAAAAAGGCAAATGCTTGTCCCCCCACACACTGATGTACAAGTAAAACACATTTTAAAGGAGAAACTCTTCAAAATATACGTGAGCTCAAATAGAGGGCATGAAAACATGCTTTCAGCGCTCCCACTAGTGACACCATCAAGCATATTGTAAATAACGCGTGAAGCTTATACCCAGATATTTCCAGAAGCTGGAAACATTTCTGTTGTTGAGCATGTGCTTTTCATTTGTGGCCCTCATTTTGAAGACAATTTCTCATCTTTGTCCTCGCGGGGCCGCTAGCCCCTCCTACCGCTGCTTAATTTTCACGTGGCACGGACGCTCAGAGAGCTTCCAAGTCGAGAGTGAGTCCCATTAATTACAGCAATGTGTCGTAGCTGGAAAGTCACACAATTATTTTACATGAGAAAAACGCCCTTTAATAAATCTGCGTGGCACCATGCCAGCTGAGAGCTAATCATTGGCGAGGCCCAGAAAAGAGGACTACTGTGTTGCTTGAAAGACGGAGGAAAAGTCGACTCCTGCCTCTCCAAGTCATCTCTGCAGTGGCCACCGACCCAAGTGCAGTCAACACTACACCACACACAGCGCAAGACTGAAGGTCTTTCTATGCACGAGCTTCCATTTTCAGCACAAGAAAATGAAGGCGTGGCCTGACGATTACATGTCTGACCACATCATCATTCTTGTCATCAACATTATTCGTATTTTCCCAGTACCCATGGCTTTTAATGCTCTGTATTAGATGCTACAGGGATTTGAAAAGGAGGAATTTGAAATAATAAAATGCAATTGAGTAATCACATAGATGTTTCTGAAAACATATCGATAACCAAGGAAAACATCTTTTTAGAAAAGTTTTTGAAGCTCGTCATAGTCTCATGATATTGTCCTCAGATAGATTTATTAATTTCTAATTTTTTTTTTTTTTTAAAGGAAAGGTGCAGGCAGGAATGAAGGTGTGCAGAGGCAGGAAGGCAGGGAGAGAGACGAGGAAGAAGCATTTATTTTCTTTAGTTGTTCATCTTGGTTGTTCCCTACCAGGCCCAAGTGAACAACCCAGGTCCATGGGATGGGTGTGGACTTCTCCACACACCTCCCAGAGGAGGTGAACTTAGCCACTAAGTCACCAGGGTATGTGACCTCCAGATGGATAGACAGGAGACAAGCCAATATCTCTCTGACAAACTAGCCAAGTTGGATGGCTGGAGCAGAGTTCTCATCTAAGTCTGAAGAACTAGAGGTGACTAACAAGAGCCTACATCATGAACACCTATAAAGGGATGCGGTCACTTGCTGTGGAATATCCAGCACCAGTGATGGACCTGTGCCCATCAGGGGAAAAGGAATCCTGGCTATCGCAGGAGCTTGGGTTTGCTTCAAGTCAATGGGACCAGGAGGCCTTGGTTTTAGCTGCTGGGATGCAAGGCTGTATGCAACTTAAACTGTACTTTCTCATATCAATAATGTTATGAAAGAGTTATTACATTTGTCATTTTTTTCTAGGAACTTGTACATCTCCTGAGAGATGATTCCAGAGGGGTGTACTAAGGAGATGAAAAGCCAGTCTTGTGGCTGGAAGACAAGACCAAAAATGTCCTGATGAGGCAAACTGGCACGGACCTTCCCTGGACAGAAATGGTGTGTAGAAAGACTGCTGTGACATTCAAAGTGGATGTTGCTAGGAGTCACATCTGTGCCCTGGCTTCCTCCCTTTTCTTCCTCTGTTTTCTGTGTTTACCTCATTTGTCAGCGTGCCACAGCAGAGATGAAGCGGGTTTTAGTTATCTGAAACCACTGCCTGCCATGTTTATCTGACTCCTTGACAGGCCTTGTTATCTGGAGTCTAACTCTTTGCTGCTTTGTTGTCTCAGCACAATCAAACCCAAGGTTCCACTTCTTTAAATAATGTCCATGCTGCTAACCTAACAGGAAAGAGTTGCTAAAAGGCACACAGGTCACTTCATGTGTTACTTACTTTGAGTACTTCATCGTGAATAACACTGGCCAGGAGATCGGGGCTCTTAAGGGAGAATGATTCGTGAATAAAGGGATAAATTCTATCCATCCACACTGCACCCACAGAACTTTAATGAGAAAAGTGTAATATAAAAGATGACTCTTTATTTTAAACTTTTCAATCGGGCAAGTTCAATTTGATTTTTTAAAAAAGAGTCAGTATGTTATGCAATGTTAACCAACCATAACTAGCGCCCTTATCTTTAATTCCTCCCATCCCACATTTACCATGCTCTCATGCCAAAAATTCTTCCATTTTCTCCCCTTCAACAATGGGACCCTTTCAGTCCACAGAAGATAAACATGGTAATCATACAGATATTCTGGTCCTATGGTTTTCTCAAGGAGAACACACACTGTACATTCAAGTAGCTTTCAAACTCTTACTGTAAATTTCCAGGAATGTGGTACAGATTTCTACTGCATTTTATTTATGTTTTATTGTCACAGGAGGTAGTGTCTACTAAGGGATTTGGACAAAAGGGCCTCTGGGAGGAATTGTTGATAAATTTGTGGGTTGTTTTTTTTTTTTTTTTTTTGATGGAATTTGGAAGGGAAAATATAAGTACAACTAAGTTAATATTTACCTCTGTCTTTGCAATGATTTACTAACAACAGGACCTGAAGAGGAAAACTCCCTAGTCAATATCAAGCCTCCTCCACTGGGGCGTTAGGTAATGGCTGTTTGCCTTTTCCCATGGTGAATTTAAGATTATATTTCTAGGTGGTTCTTAACTAAGATAGTGAGTCAGGAATAAAGATGAGTTAATTGTTGAAGAAAGAAATGACAGGTATATTTGAACACAGTAGTCCAGATTTATAAAAATGGGTAGGCATTTACTCTAAAAACTTGAGAAAAATCTCAAGGTTATTTAATTCAATTACATGCACATAAATTCTGAAAGGGATTTTTTTTTTTTTAATGCATTGGTATCGCCATTCTACTACTCGTTAACTTTTTTGTTGTCATTGTTTGGTTTTTTGATAAAATGGAAGACCTGGGAATCAAGGATGAATTTCTTAAGATAGCAATAAGCAGTGCAGGAATTACGGACAACCAGGTCATTTGCTAATGATCTATTGGGATGTCTTTTTTAAAAAGGATGCAATACATTTTGAACAAATGTCAATTTCATTATTGAAACTTTTAAAATTCAGAATCATTCTTTATAGCTTTAATATGTTCAGTCCCCATGTCTTTCTTCTTATTGAAGGTCAGCATGTAACAAAATTCATTCATTCATTCACTCAACAAATGCTTAAGACCCAGGTTCCAACACCAATGTCATTCAGGTTACAATGTTATGGAAAGTAACAAACAATGTGACATTTTCTTTCTTGTTGGAATGACATTATTTAAAAGATCTGAACTACTGACCACCAGCTTTTTCTTCATAGAGGTTTTGAGGGTCACACTTGTGTATAATATGCTATTTTGACATATTTATATAAATTTAGTTGCTACGAAATAAAGCAGCTGACCCTGAGAATCTCTATTCATCTTTAAGTGAATATATCTTGGTTGAATTAAAATGCAACATAAAAGGGTACGAGCTAATCTAAAAGTAAAAAATAGTTTTCTAAACTGATAGTCAAAAGTTTATTTATTCTCCTCATATTATTGAGCTCATATTACATTATATTGGTTTTTATGTTAGAACTTTGTCCACAAGGACAGAACTAAGAACTTCATGGAATTAGGATAAAGGAATACAATTAATTTCTAGAGGCCTCACATAAAAAGTCAATCCCCTTTTTTTACTATTGCCCCTGTCACCAAATTGATACAGCATCAGCTAGGGAACAATAGGAACATAGGAAGTTCCCCAAATCACCTCCTTGTAATTTAATCCGTACAAATGCAATGAAAGCGAACAGCATCTGGATGCAAGGTTATCATTCTTTTGTTTCCCACCATCCATCTAAGTTTTCATTACTTTCCTGTGTCCTAAACACATGAACCCAGGCGAACCTGCCAGTCATAAACAGGACAAGAATGAAACATATTAAACTGTAATGAACCAAATGTCATTTTAGTCTATTTCTTAAGTGAAAAAGATGCAAAAATTAAACAGGCTTTTTAGAGTTTACCTTTAACCTTTAATGTGCAATACATCTCTTTCCATAGTTTCTCAAAGAAGTTACACTGAAGCTGATATTCAGATAATAAATAACCTTTAAGGCATCATATTATTTTAAGAGTAAGAATGGTTCTTATGAATCACCTGAAAACTTTTCCTAGAACAAATTTTCCTCATAGCTGAGGAAAAATACTCCGGTCGCAGGGTCACACCAGAAGAGGTCACGTTCCTTAAGGATGGGTACCATGTTTCTTACTGCTTTGCCTTCTCCTTGAGTAACTAGCATGAGTCCATGTATTCAACATGTATTCTCTCTATTCCTGTTAAATGTATGCCCTCCAGATCAGTATACACAGAGAAAGGGTACGTGAGACCTGAGGACGATGTCTCATGTGGACTGTTGCCTGTCTCACCAAAGTGACACAACACCTGCTATGGGTGTAACAGGATGTACTCAGGAGAGCTGATAACATGTGGGAAGGAGGTCAGGTATGTTCTAGGAATGAGGCTGGCAGTTGGTCTTACTGTAGGAGACACCAGATGGAAGTTATAGGGGAATGGAGGCCTAATGAGTCTTTTGGCTGGGACAAGTGAATAAGCACACCTATCAGCTTTTTCAGGGTAAGGGTTTTGGGTTTGAGTCCTCAGACTCCTATGAGAAACCAGGTGAGAAGTTCATAAAAATAATGCTACATTGTAATAAACCCCATGCATGTAGTATATTTCAGCTGCCTCCCTGATGTTCTCTATTCCATTTAAGAAAATAACTTTCATGGGAAAGTGTCAGCCCGTGGCTGGTGATGATGAAGAGTATTCAAGGAGAGTCCAGTGATTATGTGCCTCTACCTTGGGCTTGTCCTCAGCTCACAGCACTGTGGTTACATTTCTCAGGCTCCTTTGAAGGGGAGCTGGATATCTAATCACTGGTAAGCTTACATGGATGGGATTTCCTGAGTGTCATCCTGTTTGAATACAGCATAATAGAAAGCATTAATTAATAAACGTGCTTTATTTTCACACTGCAGCTTGGGGCTTCGTGAACTTAGAATTCAGATTTAGGAAGCATGCGTTGCACATTAGCCGAGCCCTGACATTTTTAATCAGCCTGGCTGCACCGCCTGCACAGCGATGTGTCAACATGAGAAAGTGGAAACACTGTCTTTGCAGCTTCCAGTTCTCAGCGCTCTGATTAGGCATAGACTGTCAACTTCATTTGTACTTGATCCATAAAAAGAGTTGCATCGTGATATTCTCTTTAGATTCTGGCAAGCTTTATTGATGGCTTAGATATCTGAATTCGATTTGCTTCTATTAAAAACTCAAATTTGTTTTTTAAAGTGACGAGTTACTTCACTTTGCTGGTGTCGTTTTTCATATTCTGAGATAATATTTTTGACCTTGGGAAAGATTTAAGAGTGAATACTCTCTGTTAACCATTCATAGATTTTTCAGGGTACACAATGAAAAACTGGAAAGAACTTTATATTTAATCATTCTCATGACATTTTACTGCATTGCATAATGGAAGGGTGTGGTTATTCTTTACTGAAACAGAAGGGGAAATTATAAAAACAAATCATCAAGTATTGAAGCCCAATACTAAACTCTAGCTTCTATTACCAATTAAGAAAAATTATCTCCCTGCTCTTTAAACTGTATCCTGTTTTGCAAAAGTATCCTCTTGTCTCATGGGAGTAAAACTATTTCTATCTTAGCAAAGACCCACCACCACTTCTAGAAAAACAGATGAAGGCTTATCTTCTTTTCTGAAGAACAGACAATATTTAAACATAATTTAGTCTGATGTTCCAACTTCATTTTGCTCTCCCAGTCATCAGATAGCATGTCCCTAAAGGCCTAAAATTCAAGACAAAACCTAATATGGGGCAGATATAATTCTTGCATTTGTACTTACAGTCAAGATATAATGCACCATGCCTATGGCAAGTTACAAGAAACAGCAGTCAGAGGTCTTCTAAAACAGATGCACAATCTTTTCGTTATTACAGACCTTTTTATTGTTACAGCTGTACCATCATTATATTTCAAAATAAGTCTTTATGCTCTGTTTGTTTGAACTACGAAAGCATAGTCATCGTGCCTTTGTAAAACGTCTTACTGGAGAAATCTTATTCTTGACCGATCAACCTTAGGACTTAAAGTACATTTCACTTGACTGAACTGCCATTTTTGCCAAACTCTGCCTGAATGGTAGGAATATTGAATAGCCTGACTTCAGAAAGGCTTGGATTACACTTGTGTTATACCTTTGGAACAAAATAGGTATGTGACCAAAGCAAGAATCTAAAAATCAACAAATCATTTTGAAATTATTGAACTGTGATTGAAGATATCAAAGAGACGAAAAGATTTTGGGGACATAAATACATTTCCATCAGAGTTAAATGTTTCATTTGAAAATCCAATTTGTCAGGGAAAGAACTAAAAAAAGAATTCCTTTCATTGAAGAAAAAGTTAAACTATAAATAAATTTCATATTTGAGGGTTTACTTGCTTTTCAAATTGAACTCAAATATCATCATAGCTTACAAAAAGTTGAATTGTTTCATGCAATACTCATTTGGTTCACCTACATATGTTAATATAACTTCTCTCCTGCTTCCTTGTCCACATCATAATTGTGGGAAAAGAAATTCCCAAACAAGTGCAGCAAAGAGGAAGTGTTAACCACATACAAATTCCAATGAAAACCTAGTCAATTCACTCACACTCCTCACAAAGAGGTAAAATATACTAAATTACTGGAAAATTTTAATTATGTCCACTTTGATTTCTTTTGGGCCCTGGGTGTGCACATGTTTATTTTTATGGCCGGTTGTGTCTATCTTGGTACAGAAAATAGACTAATGGACTAACACCATTGCAAAATCACAGTGCCTTGAAACACTGCACTGATTTTTGTTTTTATTGTAACAGCAGTCAGTTGGCAGACAAAGTCTTGAAGCCTGTGAAATAACTGTACAAAATCACTGAAGAAGTGCACATTTTTGCAAAGATGATATTTTGGCCACTAAGTTAAAAACAGCATCAAATGAAGGTCTTTTCTCCTATCATTTTGAAGGACCCATGCATTTTGGATATTTCAATAAAGTAAGCGATATGAGCAACAATTGAATTCCGAGTTAGGGACCTGCCCATCATCTGTGCAAAGAACAGTTTTCAAATCGTCCTTCGTGGAGTGGAGGAAATTCTAACTGGTCTACTAGGAAATCTGTGCTCCAGGTCCTGGCATCTCTTCCATTATAACCTGTGACCATTTGTCTTTGTTAATCAATATCTGCAAACTCTGTGTAGCACAGATAAGGAGACTTATAGTGAAGTGGGTTGGTAAACAGATAAAGTGGTCTCCAAATGGAAACGGTAATCATGGACCACACCATCTCCTCCCTCCACCTCTGGATCCATTCCTGATTAACTTTTCATCGGTATTTGGAACTAGAAGGGATACTGGAATGAAAAAAAAACCAATAAATGTAAATGTTAAATAATTAACCCCCAATACCTGAGAAACCAACTCTGCTATGCTCAATTACTACAGAAAATCTTTAGGTCTGTGGCAATTTATATCAGATACATGCAAGAGAAATGCACATTATAAAATAATAAAGTATGTGACTCAGTGTCTCACTTAATATTCTTATTCATTTCTGGCCCTGGGAAAAAAAAATTGAAATCCATTTTGATAAAACAGATGTTGAATGGTCTCCATGGAAAATGACTGAAGGTTTGTACCATGTAATTATTATAAAATACCACACATCTGGTACAAAGTTTGATCTTATATCTAAAGTCATTTAGAGCAAAATGAGCAAGGAGACTTCTAGTCTCATGAAAGTTGGGTTTTGTAGTTTAGTGAATGAATTCAACTTTATTATAAGTTCTCTCTTGCCTAAATATAATGTATCTCATAAAGGAACAATTTCTCCAAGCCACCAAACAAATAATTAGAACACTAAAACGAAGCTGTGAGCTGTTACTTCTAAGAAAAGTGAGCAAATGTAAAATTGTACAAGTCAAACTGGTTCCATGGGAAAAAAACCGGGAAGAGTGTAGAACATTTATAAATGACCTTTTCATTCATGAAAAGTTAAGGTCTCAAAGGAACTCTGGAATAACTTGCATATGAGTTTATCACTAATCCATCATCAGGAAAAAACTCCAAGCTGAGAGAGGACCCTGCTAATGTATTCTGAGGCCACTGGAGCAGAAGCTGGAATGTTCTGGCTGTAGTATTTCTCTCCATCGCTACCACCATCTGCCCGTCACGGGTCACATCTACTACGTACCATCAGCAGTGAGTTGTTCTGCATTTATATTTATCAAAAGTCAAATCTCAGAGCTGGTAATGCTTTGCTTTCTTTCTATCCTGGAAGTGCAATGTGAGTCCTAAATTAACCTGATAAACAAAAATAACAGGATACTATTCCGTAACCCCTTCTGAGTAAACATCTCTCAGAGGAAGCAGTGATTTTAGAGTAGCAAAAAGAAAACCTCTCAGTAACGAAATAACATAGTGAGAATTAATCAGAAAACTCTTGGAGCTGCCTTAATTAGAAAAACAGAGCATAAAAAATACGTTTGTACTGTGAATTTTTTAAAGATACATTTAAAATACAGGACTTTTTGCTATTTGTTATACTTTGTTAGACTGCTAAATTGTTACAAGTTTATCCATCTTCTGAATTTTATTTTTCTCATCCACAAAGATGCTGTAGCTTAAAAATAACTTTAATGTTATATGTAATATGCTAGCTTTACAATATCAACAGTACTTGGAAATAAATGAAATGTGCCTTATTTAGCCAACATACAGTGTTTTATCGATATATAAACAGAAAAATGTCATGAAATGAGATGATTAAGAAAAACATGAGCTTTGTGTCTTAAAGGTTATCCATTTTAGGTTACAGTAATTGATCCCAGTCACTTCAAATGTTTAAAACATTCCAAACCCTCAGCCAAATTTTGAAGAAATAACGCTGCCAGAATTTCAGTAGAGAAAATTTTAGAAGGCTGTTCAAATCCAAAGAAAAGGAAAAATATATATTATTGCTGAAAGTTGTACGTGTGTTCTGCTTTCCAATGAAAACCATAGCCAAATAAGCTTTCATTAAATTGGAACAAGATGACAAATACTAAAGCTGAAAATGCATACAGTGAATTGAAACATTAAACATTACATAAGGTCTCTAATGTGTAACAAAAAAAAAAAAAAAAAGAATTGAGACAGAAAATAAAAGAAAATATTTTCAATATCTTAACAGCTGTCTCCTCTTTCTCCCAAGACACACCAGTAAAATAGGTAATGGCCTTTGAAATTAAACTTCAGTTTTCCAAACAGCAAAGAAGGAATGCTGGTTAATTCATCAATTTCACTACCACAAGGTTACAAATGTAGGAATATTTACGGTAGTTGCAAACACACTCTATCCAGAGACCCTTTTACCCGAGTCAGGTGAAGTGACAGCTTGTCAGAGACTCAGTCGCCATAAACTTCACCTTCACAACAATAACATGTTGTATATAAAACCACCACTGGCAGGCAAGCAACGATCTTACTGCACAGCAGTTTGGGGAACATTTTCCATCTTCTGTGAAGGTTATAACAAAAACTAAACAAGCAATGCATTGCACAGCTCAAATGGAGCATGGCATAATATAGAGATTGCAGAGGAAAACTTGTTTTGCCTTAGCTTATAGGAGCAAGCAGATTTGCAAAATTTTCTTCTAACCAGGTAGCTTGGGATTGGTGATTGTATCACCAATTGCTGATGCAAAGAAAACTCATAGCTACTTTTCGCAAGCAAAAACACACTCACACACCAAGTGTACCACTTCTAGTGCAAACAGCTGACTGCTGTGGCCAAGGGAACCAGTATTCCCAGCTCCTGCCAAGATGCAGTCACTTCACGTGCTTAGATTTGTTAGGAAGAGGGTCTCTCTGTGAAGAAAACAAATTCTTGGCTATTTTAATGACTTCAAAAAGAGAACGGTTTAAGTATTTTAAAACAGGTTCTGCACTTGTTCCTATTTAAAATATTCTACCCCAAATATTTACTCATATAAATTGTGTTTTAAGCAAGGTGTGAATTTGGCATTTGTGGTTTACTAACTTCTTTGGAGACCGCTTAGCTATTACAGTTTGTATGCAGTGATTTGGAAGCTTCTTAGTCAATGTATTTGAAAGTTGAAATCATCTTTCTGAATTGGAGTGCACAAGTCACGAGCAGGAGAGTGATTCATTTCTCCACCATAAGAAGAAGTTTAGGACTTTGCACAGTATAAGTAGGATGACAATCATTAATACATGCTGGATAATGCTCAGTGAGTTTAACTCAACTGAACTGAATTAAATTGAACCAACATATTAGGAATTTTCCATTTTAACCCCAAAATGACAGGCCAAGTCTTCAGACTTATTCTGTTACAGGATCTAAGGCTTTGCCAAGTACAAAGACGCATTTGCAAAATGCTTTATCATGCTAATGCAAGGACATTTCTAGTGTTCATTTTGTTTGCACTAGTATGTGAACAATCAGGATAAAAGGAGGTGTTGGGTGTGGCTGAGGTGCAGGACACTACATATAGACCGAAGCCCTGATGCCATTACTTCTTTTCACCCCACAGGAAGAGACCTCTCTCATCACAGCTCTATCTGGTTGGTCAAGTGGCTGAAGTAAAAACTGAAAATACAACATTTGATCTTTCCTCCAACTTCCCATGCTGCTGATAACTACACTGCAAGTCCTCACCAAGTGCAGTAGGTAGAGTCGATTTGACCCCTTTGTGCACATGGTTCGCTCCTAAGAACCCAGCATTGAGCCAGCAAGTCAGAACTTTTTCTTTGATCCCCCTCTCCTGCTGAGAGTCATCAGGGTTAAAGAAGTTACTACAAATCGGGCAGTTAGTCAGCAACCACTGTATTTCTATATATTTCAGTATACGTAAGTGTACCGTAAAGAGAGAATATATGGAAGAAAACTATGGTAATTGCCCAATAATCACAAAGCACCAAGAGATGTGGTCGAAGGGGTGTGTGTGCGTGTGTGTGTGTGTGTGTGTGTGTGTGTGTGTGTCCCTGTCCTTGTATTATTTTTCTCTACAGAGACAAACCAATCTGATCTGTAGCCTAATAATGCCCATGTAAGATCTGGAATTGATCTTACCCTTAGTAAACAGGCATTTTCACATGCTCCAGTTTAAAATATGAAGGATTCGATGACAAGCAGTCTCTATGGTCAGTGCAAGCTTGTGTTTCACTTTACAGTATGTGGGCTTCTGCCTTGCTCCTGAGACAAAGGGTCCCTGTAAGTTGTCACCTTCCTTAACTTTCTCCTGCCGTAGGCCATCTGGGGCACCATTTTCTCCAGGACTAGAAGTCCTTCTCTGGTCCTGAAAGCCAGACTTCTGTAGAAGAGAGAATGAAGGCCCTCCCACATGGCTGGCCTTATGTAAGAACTTAAATGAAATCACAGCTGGGCCTGACATAGTCTCACTTAATAATTATTAACCTGCAGAAGGAACAGAGCACAGATTGGTGCAGTGGTTCTCAAAGTGTGGTCCCCAGAGCTGCAACATCCGCAGACCCTAAGTCAGAGGTTTGGCGGATGGGCCCAGTTTTCACATCCTTCCAGGAGATTTGACTGATCTCTCAACTTTGAGAGCCACTGATTGAGGACATGATTTTTGTGAGGAATATAGACATTTGAAATCCAAAGCCATTATTGGCTACTGTAGAACCGTGGGAACTACTATTCTAACCTTTTTGAGTCTTGAATAACTTATCCATGAAGTGGAGATAAAATGCTTCAGATGGTCTCCAGTACACAGTAGGTGCTCAGTTAGGCTGTTTACTCCTAGACTCTCCATTTATTGTTTTGTTTGGCTCCTCCCTATTACCTCTTCTTTGGTATTTTTAAAATCAAAACTACTTGTTACTTGTCCTCGTAATTCAATCACATTTTCTCTCTGATTGACTCAGTCTTGTGGGTCTGGTTTCCAGTATAGATTCAATAGGCGTTTCCCCTTCCTTACAGTTAATCCTTCTTCTGTTCTTAAGCCATAGCATACACTGATGTGTGCAGTCGTGTTTGATTATACCTGAAACTTCAGGATTCCTTCATTATTACTCTAATGAGTACACTGATTGGAAGGACTTGTTTCCTTTATAAAATCCAAACTAAACAAGTCTGGATTCAAAAGAAGTCATAGACAAATAGCAAATCTCTTATTCAATAAAATCCGAATAAAAGCTTTTTACAGGAAACCGATACGCAATTAATTTATACTCAAATAATTTATGTCAATTTAAAATGCACGATGATCAGAATGCGAGCAACTTCTGCTTGACTACTTCATGCCAGCCGCTGTTACTTTATCGAAGAATCACAAAATCCTGTGAAGTGGATAGTTAGCCCCATTTTTGAGTTAAAGAAATGGGAGCACAGAGGATTTAAACAACAAAGTGAAAGTCTCATGGTAAAAAGTGGCAGAAGTAGAATTCAAACTCAGGGATGTTTGTCTTGAAAGATTAAATTCTTATATTGCCGCTTTACTGTAATAGTGAAACCTTCCTTAGACCTCCACATTCCACAGAGATGTGGATAAACTGGCAGGAAGCCAGAGATACATCCAGGTGATGAAAGGAATAGAGTAAATGACTAATGAGAAAATGTGAAATCTCCAAATGTGCTTGGGTTAAAGAAAAATATGAAATATGACATAACTGTTTATAGTGTAAATTGAAATTACTGTAATGATTTTAAATGGCATCATCTAGGGAGAAAGAATGAGCTGATTCTATGAAAAGGAAACTTGAGGCAAAATCTTCTCCTTTCCCACTACCCCCAAACAATTTCATCTTGCAGAATTTCTGGATTTTAGCAACTTCAGAAAGCAGTGAAAAAATGATCATTTGGAGCATTTCAGAAACTGGACACCAACGTGAAATAAAATAATTCTGTACGGGCACCAAAAGCAACAGAATGACCTCTTGGTGCTTGTCAACTTCAATTTTTATGTTTTATAGATAAAATATTTTTAGTTTTCATAAGTATATGCATTTATCCTTCCAGTCTCTTGGGTCTCTTCGCTAAATAATCTTTTTTAACCCTTAACGTTTTCATTTACCTTTTAATGGGCTTAGCATGTAAACAACCCCCAAAATGCATAAGGAGAACAACTAAACTAAATATTTTCAGCATAATTTCAGGCTAAAAGGAGGCTCGAAATAGTCTCGGTCTAATTAGACTTATTAGGCAGAGTTTTAATTTAGTACGTTCATTCTGGCCATTTAGCCATCAGAGCAAAATTTGTGATTTTCCTTTCTTAATGCTCGACTAATTAATGCTCCCCCAAAGCATTCTGAATCTTTTAAAATTTATTGCTGTGGCAACAAACATTGGTTGTGAAACTGTGTTGGACGTTTCTAGCCAAATGGGCTAACGGGTTAATTTTCTGAAAGAGCCAGGTTGTCTAGTTCAATGTTCTTCCTAAAATGCTTAGGATCTCCGTTTGTTTCAGAAGTGTCATATCAGGGACAAATCGATGTGTTAAGAACGGTCTGATAATACTGTGGAGGGATTAATCTCGCAGACTAGATCATCAGCATGATTATCTTTGGCATTCTGTGTGCACACAGTTCCATTTTAAGCATGAAAAGCCTTCTAATGCCAAACTATGAGAGCCTATATATTGAATGATCTGCCACCATTCAATATTTAATCCTGCAATTGAAGCCACTAAAGGGAGATAGCAAAGTAACAAGATGAATGAATCGTGACCTCAAACTTGCAAAAAGACAACCCAAACAATTTATCTTTCTGGCCTGGACGGCATTTTTTTATCCAATATTCCTATCACTTCTACTCAGTCTGGGAACTGTAGATTGATCAATGCCACATTAGCAAATACTTGAAATGAGAGCTGGGAATTTAGACAATCCATTGTTTATGCTTTCAGAATATTCCGGTTCAATTTAGTTCACCTGAAATCTAAAATCGAGAGCTCATAATTAAAAATCAATTGGATTCTCCAGACTACATTTTCCAGCAACTGTGAAAAGGAGAGCAGGAACTAATTCAGTGTTTATGAAAAATGAAATATAGAAATGATGAACACAAAATATGTAGAACTTCATGCCTCAGAGCTTACATAGAATTCTTTGAAATTGTACAGCTCTCAAATGCCATAAATCCACACTTCAGTTATTAAGAGGATAAATTCCACCTCAATTCATTGGTTAATTGCTTCTTACCACATCACTGCAGCGTGTGAGCTTATGTTTTTCACAAGCTAAGTGGGGTCAGCCCAATGTCTAAATGGTCAATACTAATTCATATAACCTTTTGCTTCTGTCGGCATGTATGTTTCAATTGTTCAAGGTTCGTTTTGTTTTTATAGTTAAGTGTCTATGTGGAGAGCAATGAAGAAGGGCTGGGATGTGTGGCTCTTCCTCCCTGCTGATCAAGTCCCCACAATAACAAGCATTCTCAAATTCCTTCCCTAGAGAAATAAACCTAAACATAAGTTAGCTAGCAAGACAAACAAGGGTTTGTTGTTCCATAAGAAGTTACCGGCCAGACACGGCTCTTAAAGATACCTAGATGCATTAGTGACTTCTTAAAAACTACCCTGTATGTTTTGAATAGCCCCAGGGTGGTATTTATTTCATTCTATCAGTAAATTGTGTTTTGAATCACTGTGTGCCACTACTCTTCCCTGGGATTATGACTATAAAACTGCAATTCTTTTTCTGGTATATGGTTTCTGGTCAGTGAATAAAAGCCCTAAATGACTTGTGTGTCATGATATCAAGTTGGTCACAGTGCAGTTGAGATCTCTTACATTCATTAGATTCTCAACAGTTTTGAGATACAGAAGGAAGCTTAGTGCATATTAGAGGTGTCATTATTATTATGAATATGCCAGCCCTCCGCTGTGGTGAAGAGTCATTGACTTCCTGCCAGCTCTCATGGATTGGTGACATTTTGTTAACCAGTCTACTAAAAAAATCCATAAAGAGATATTAGATGGTATTTAAAAGTAATATCAAAGCAAGAGATCAAGTTAAAGGAAACTTGCATCTTAAAAATGATAACGCAAAGTCCTTAGCTATGTTTTTCAATGTCAACTCTGTAAGTTAATTATTGTTCTTATTATGAAACTAAGATAAAAATCCTTTTGACAACACATATATGTAAAACAAAGGAGACTTGTGGCGTGAGCATTTCTATGCTTTGATTAGATGACATTTTCATATAAACCCAATTATATATATATTTTAACACTAGTTTTCTATAGGTTATTTCTTCTGCTTCTTATTTTACTTTCATGTGGGTCTAAAGATGCATAACCTTATAGCTTGTGAATAGAGGCAGGGCTGTTCATAGCATTTTGTTTTTTGTTTTCAAAACAGTATTAATCCATCAAGTTTTTACTTAAGCAATACAACGGTCTTGGATGACAGGGGATATTGAAGTAAACACTCTGTCCTAATGACTTGTCAACAAGTGCAGGAAAATAAGTAGGAACAGTCTTCAGATGTAAAGATTTAAGTAAACTAATGTGTCACTTAAATAGACATTTTCTGTTAGTTATTTTTAATGATGTGCTACATAGATATGGTGATGGAAATGGATCTCATTAAGAGGAAGCACTCTGATAGCATCTTTTATCCCACTAGGACAAACTGCCATTTATTATTCTTTACTCTTTCTTTTTCCATTGGATCTTTAACTTTAGCCTACACAGACACTCTGGAATCTCACCAATCCTTAAAAAATATGTTTTCCTTGTTTAGTTCCTCTTCCTTTAAGTTTACCCCAAACAGCTCTTCTTACTTTCCATTAAGCTTCATTTCAAAATAGCCAAAGACAGCTTCTTCATTTTCAACTCTTCTTCTCTTACTTGCTGCATTCCAAAGACCCAAGAAACGGATGTCTTTCTTCATTTGTGTAGCTGCATTCTCTTTCATCTGCCCGTTTCTCTCCTGCCTCCTTTCCTGTTTCTACCCTGCCCCCAAAGCTAGGTGTTTCTGTAGGTTTGATGGTTTTCTTTCCGTCTTCTTCCTTCTACAACCAGGGTTCCCCCTGGAGCAATAACTCATGACTCCACAGTTTCATCCATCATTCCAAATCTGCATTTTCAGTCCCCATCTCTCTCCTGAGCACCAGCTCTGCTTTTCCAAAAATGCTGGTTATAGCTTCGTGGCTGGATGTACCATACAGCCAAACTATTTCAAGTTACTTGCAATTAAGTCTACAAAGATTCCATTAGGATGTGAGGTTACCAACTGTGTAACCTCGCAGAAATGATCTCCTATTGGGTGGGAGAGGGAAAGATGGTGAGTGAAGCAACATTTACTATTTTGCAGTTAAAACCATTCAACAGATTTTGGCTTTCTCCTCTCTGCAGTGATACCAGACGTGCTAATGGCTCTTATTAATTACCTCAACTCTGTATGGTAGAGCAGGTGGCTAGAACGACATAAAGCAGCCTTGAGGAAGAATTACTCTTAACTATTTAAATCCCATAGCCCTTATACTGAAAATGTGATTAAAAAAAAAACAAACCAAAAAAAAAAACCCAAAACTTCAGATACAAGAACATAACAGATAAAATAGCCATTCAATTTGGTATAGCAGTAACTGGAGAATACTTGTACTAGAATTACAAGTAAAGTTAACTAAAAGCCAGGGAACTCTAGTCTCCAGAGCATTCCTTTTAAAATGAAGGAACAAGACATTGTAGTAAACTGTTCAACTTATGCCTGAAATTGTTTTAAATTAAATATTAAGCCATATTCTTCCAAGTGTACTTCAAAAGTCAGGTTTCTGGTTCATTTTTAGGAGAAGCCAATTATAAAAAGGATAAGTTCAAAAACAGAAAATTTCCACTGAGGTAGTGAATAAGCATTTATTAAGTGCTGACTGTCTGCACGGCAGTGCCAACTATTTCTTCGATGTAGATCGTCTCCTATTCTGTTACTGCTGTCATTTATAAACAGAGTAAACAGTGGACACAGTGCACTGGAATTGACCTTTGGATAAAAGATGCTACAAGCTGAATAATCATTAAATGCCATTAAACTTATTGAATCTGCCCAGTTACTGAAAATGAATGTGGCCTTTCAATTGTGTATTCGTCTGGGTAGTGAGGCACCATGGTTGGAGCATCATTTCTAACAGCTCTGTGGCTGTGTTATTATGATGTCAAACTCCTACAAGCAGAGGCCAGGGTTTCATTTGACTATCTCTTTAAGACCTAACAATGGTCACCTCAAACTATTTGATGAAAAAAAAAATATAAGTGGAATCAATTCAATTGGAATCTTTAGGACATCTGGACTTGATTTTAACCTCTGAGATTTATTAGATATACAACTTTGTACAAGCTAATCGAAGACTCTGGACTCCTGCTTTCTAATCCATAAAGGGAGACTCTCTCCTCCTTAGCCACCGGCACAGTCTTAAGCTTCACTTGATGATCAATTAATATAAGTGAAAATATTCTGCACACTGAAGAACAGCTCACAAAGCTCACAGATCATTTTCTTTTTTATTAGTTTACCATAAGGCTTCTGCAGGGCATTTACTCTCCATGTGGAAGTAAGTTTCAAAAAACTTTGAAAATATCTTTCAATAATTCTACGCCAGTAGGAAAGGGACAAGAACATGGAAAAGGAAAAGGAAGGCATAGCATGAACACCCTCTCAGATGTTAATAAGTGAGTAAGCATCTACCACAGTGCATTGTTCTGTGCCTTATAGCAGCTGTCAGAGTAATAGGGCAGGGACACCATTGCATTCTGGTTCAGCACTGGGCAAAAGTTAGCAGTAAATCATCATCCAAAATAGAGTATGTGCGCCACACTAGTCAAAGAAGGCCAGAGTGACATCCAGCTGGAAGATCATCCCCAAACGTCACAGGGACAGCAGTGTGCTTTGGGCGGAAGGCGCCGAGAGTATGGCGGTCGTGTAATGTCATCAGAGCCCATGAACATTTCAGGAACATCTCAAGACGCATGGCAACCACATTTTACTGTCATGACCTTGCCAACCAGCTTGCAGATCAGGGCAGATGGCTGGCAAACTCAAAACTGACACGACACTTCCCCTTTACCAAGCTGATCCCTTTCTGCTGCTTTCCCACCAGGTAAACCAACAAGAGCTCTCTGAGGAGACCTTGGAGGTGGCAGCAACAACAAAAAGGCCCTCGCTCCCTTAAAGAATGTGCTTCTGCTAAGTTCTTCATATTCATAATGTTCTGTGACTCAACAGCACCACACAGATAAAGCCCAGAGGAAATGTAGCAGTTAATAAATTACTAAGCTGCTCGCCTTTAAAACATCAGGACTGGGCAGTACAAAGACTTGCTGTGGCCCTGTCAAATGCAAACGGATCTGTAAATCTCAAGAAGAAGAATTATCTGAGCTAAGGAACAGCTGGCCCTGCAGCGCATAGCCCACCTGGGACCCCCTGACTGCAGCCTGTCATTCTTGAAGAGTTTAATGCTAATACAGTCAATGAAACATAAAACCAGACCGAGGGAGGTGGGCTTCGGGCATTCTCAAGGGATTTATCATATGCTTCGTAAAGTGACCTTTAAAGAGTCATCTACTGAAATGCAGCTTTGAAACGATAGCTCTGTGCTCACCCAGGAATAAATTCGCTGGTATTTGTGACTTGTTTATCATATAATATGCACTCACACAAATGTCTACTTGGCCACATTCCTTTTTAGACAGTTACATTTTAGATTGCTTTGCTTCTGCCATAGCCACTGAGTCCAAATCATTAATTCTTACAATGAGCACATATAAATTTTCCCAACAGGTAAAATGGCTTTGAAATTACTTTAGCTCCATTTTGAAGTCTAATATCTATGGCTGGAGTAGTTCCTTCACCTCTTTATTCCATCTACCCCACCCAAACTGGCTGGCTTTGTTGAAATGACTACAAGAGGGATACGGCTTTGATAAGTTGTTTGAATGTATAGTGAGTGGCCCAGCAGTTTGTCGGGCAGGTGGGAAGGCCAGCTGGTTGGAGGGATCAGATTAGCGGAAACACAAAACGAGTACTTTCATCTAAGCCTCCCCCCACCCTTCCCAACGTGAACTACGCTACTTACAGTCAGAATGAAAAGTTGGAAAACATCCCAGTTTCATTTAAATGGCAAAAGAAATATGACATGTGAATGATGTGGGATGTACTGAGAACAGCATCTTCCTTCCTTCCTCATTTATGACTTTAGACATTTCTATAGGGAAATTTTATTATAATTTACGTTCACATTTTCAGTTATGAAAGGGACCCAGTTTAGTTCACATTGGGGAGGAAGGGTTTCCAGCAACCTTTACTGAGTGCGGCGTCTCCATCTATCTTGGTGCTGGTTATCCGCCTGCTCTTGTACAGGGTCAATTACGTATGGCCATGGATTTCTCACCCTTTCAAACTGGTTCTCAGGTTTGTGAGACAGATAAATGTTTCCAAGAAATTGGGGTGGCTAGAGAGTTTCACATTCAATTTCATTTATGATCTAAACTTTAGATTTGAGAGCATGATAATACAAAAAATGAATAGCACATTTCCAGATGTTCTATGAAGTTAATGTACCAAACATCCCAGGGAAAAAAAAATTTGCGTTTAAAATAATGTGTGCTATGAAGTTAATAGGAGGGGTGCTGATTCTGTAGATGACTGAAAGTCAAGCAGAGCATTTTATATGTCCTGTACAGAAAAGAAGGACTAGCTCCAAGGTGCTGTTTAACCTCCTGCTTAAGCCTCAAATCTTTACCTATTTTTAAATGTGGTTAATAAGCAAACATTTTGTAAGATTGCTTGGAGGATTAAATGAGATCATTTATCAAAAAGACTTAATATAATTTAGTGTATAGACTCTCAATGCTGATTATTATTATTGTTATTATCATCTTCATTGTAAGTTTAGTTTTTAGGAAAATAATTGAAGCAGGTTTGAGAAAACTTGATTAGGTCATGCAGAGGATTGAGAAGGGAGAACTATTAAGGAAGGGAGACCAGGCAGGAAGTGGCTTCTGGATTTCAGAGAAGCGGTGATGGAGCGCTGAGCTAAAGTGGGGGCAGCAAGAGTGGAGGGAAAGAGGAAGCTATTAAATAAAGAAAAAGCAACCCAAGATGTCCACATAGTTGAACATCATAATTTCTAAGAGTTAATAAGTTCCTCATAATTTGTGAAAGTCTGTTCCCCATTAGGGCCAACTGATTGATGTATGTTTCCATATTTGCTTAACTATACAGAGGAGAAAAAACATAAAGACAGAAGTACTGTTTTATTTAAATTTAAATTTTAAATACATAATTAAATTTAAATTTCTAAGTTCTTTTAGAACCTACAGTTCAATTTTACATATCGTTTTTCTCTTTAAAAACAAAAACACTTCCAACAATATTATGAGGTAAAAATACTATCTAACCCCTTTTGTGTTAACAGTATCCATTTTCTTGTGAGTATCCAGATCTTTTGTAAGAACCTCTTCTACCCCACTCACCCCCCACCAAAGAAGGAGGAAGGCAGGAAAGAAGACAGAGAGAGGGAGGAAGCATTTTAATTTATTTGTTCATTTTTTTGTGGTTGTTCCCTTCAGCCCAGGTTGCAGATCTTGATTGTTAGGTTTTTCATGGCCTACACCCCAGCTGATGACTTAGCACCTGAGCTACCAGGGGCTTACTTGAGATCCTACTCTTGAGAAAAGTTGTTGGCAATTCATAACATAAGGGTTTCAAATCATACTATACTATGTGTATTAAAATTTAAGCCAAAGATACAGAGACACTTTTGTGAATTTTGATTTACCTCATGATCAATATTCTCCTAACAGTAACTTATTTTTCTGTTCAGTATTCACCTTCTCTTTCTTACATTCTAAATAGTGAGATTTTGCTGCTGATTATGTAATAAAGTTATGTCAACTTGTAATATTCTTTACAGAGTTTTCATTTTTTAAGGTAGTTATTACTTTTCCAAGGTATCAGATCTAAGTTAACACATTTTTAAAATGCACTCTGGATATCAACTTAGTGACTTGATATCATTAGTAGTAATAATATGAATGATAAAATAATATTTCAGAAGAAACTGTATCCCATAAAATAATTTAAAACATACAGATGTCAGCCACCCATAGTTTTAAGAAACTCAGTGTATATCAATTTCTTGAGAAAATAACTTACGTTAGAAGCAGAGAAAAGGATAAACAGGAATTCATAAAAATTAAAAAAAAATTTTTACATTTCACTTCCCATTTGTTTTAGTCTTATTTATTTTAAAAATAAATTTTAACAAAAGCCTCTCTCAAATACGATGTTTGGCACTGGATTTCTGTTGACTAGAGTAAGAGCAATGTGTTATTTTTATAAGCCATACAGTAAAACTTCTGCTCACCAGATTTATCATATTTCTTGCTTGTACAATTATACAGTCTCAAGTCGACATTCTCTTGACTTAATGTTTGGATGAATTCTGAATTTCGCTTTGATAGGCAGAAGGATATTTCCTTTCAAGAAGTAGATGATGTGTGTGTATGTGCTTACAAAACTGGGGCAGCTAAATAATTATACATAATATATAAATAGTTATGTATAATAAAATATATACACAATACATTTAAATATACTATAAATACATCTTCTATGAATCTATATTCCATATTACATTAGCTGTATTATATATCAGAAGTATAATTAAGGCAATGAGTTACTGACAAAAGGTTAAATAAATATTATATATGCTATATATACGTATGTGTATATATGTATGTATATATGTGCACATAGCTACATATATATGTAGATATCAGTAAGTCCAAAGCTAAAGAGCAGTTTGCTACACTTATCACAAAGCTCTTCTCTTTGGGGCTGTCAATCTCTATTTTAAATTCCCTGCGCTGAGGCCAGAATGCTAACTCGTTCAATAGAAAATCTGTAAAACTGTTTTGTACGAGATGGGGCTTATCCAGCTTCGAAACTCAACAGTCAGTCACCTTAAGCACTGTGTCCAAATAAAGAGGGGGGTGATAAAGCAACGTGGAATGTATGTAAGAGGGAATAAAGGGGGACCAGAAAAGAGAAGACTCATGAAAAGACTCGGCAAAAAGGAAGAGTAATTAGAGGAGGGAGCAAGCAGGAAATTGCAGAGACAGGATGGCTGCAGTGTGAAGGGCTCAAGTTGCAGGAAGAGGGTAAATTGTGTTTTCGGAGAACCATGAATATCCACTCTCCTCTCATCTATTATGTCCTCTCATCTATTATGTTGCTGGCGGTACAGCAAAGAAAACACAAATATTTCAGTATCGGTGATGCTTTTAAAGGCCAATGGAAAGGAGCTCAAGCAACACACTGATTCAACTTAATTTCTGGTTGATGAAGGGCTATTTTAGGGCTTGAACGATAAGGCTACGCCTTGCTGGGGAGGCAATAAATAGGACAAATGCATTTTTTTTGTCTTCACATTGTAAACACACCGAATATTAAAATTCTTTAATGACCCCCACTTGCCTTGCTGCCACAGTCTTCTCTCAAAATTATGCTACAAAATGAAGAGCAGTTTATACTTTCAAGAAAAAAAGAATTGAACAGCACAAGACGTTTTTAAAGCAAACTCTGCCAAGTTTTCTGAACATAAACACATTAACTCCCTTTCCCTATAATGTTGGCTCTGAATAAAATGTCACATGTGAGTAGTATATGTTTCTTCATGTGATAATGTCGACTGGCCCGGTGAGTGTGAGAGAGATGAGCATCATTACTGAGGCATTTTCCAAAGCTCTTCTCAAGTCTTCCCCTACACATATCCATCTTAAGTGAAACATGCCAGGTCCGATGAGGATGGCAGAGGGACACACATAAGTGACACTAGAAGTGAGCACTGTCTGTACACAGAACGCCTGTTGAACCACCAGCACAGATGCAATTAGCTGAATTTTATATAGACATCCCTAGGCCAAAACAGCTGCTTGTCACACTGACAAAGACTCTCTTCTTGACCAAACTTCGGCCAGACTTTTCTGAGTCCACCACCCCCTCCCAACCTTCTGGTCCTGTACAGCCCAGTTTTAACAAAAATGCTGCTATTTCAGATCACAAAGAATGCCTTGCCCTCAACATCTGATTAAATTCCTCATCCCCCACCTTTGAGGTAAATGACCTGGGTCGGCCCTCAGCAAGACTCCTGTGAAGTCAGTTCAGCAAAAGTCCCCTTTCCTCAATGTCTCCTCCTGGGAATTTTCTACCCACTGACCCCACCTCCCGCCCCCTGCTCCTGGTTTATATATCCCTTCTTAATCTTCATGAATTCAAAGTTGAACCCAGAGATATCATTACAATAATTTGCTTTTGCTTTTTTTTAAAGGAAAGACAGGTAGGAATGAAGGTGAGCAGAAACAGGCAAGTAGGAAGAGAGAGGAAAAAGGAGAGCTTTATTTATTTTATTTAATTGTTCATCTTGGTTGTTCTCCTGATCACAGGATGCAACCCTGGGGCCTTGGAATGTATATGGAAAGTGCTGGTTGAAGATGGCTGACCAAACCATTACTCTACCAGGCTGCGCCAACATTGCAGTCATTTGATACGTTTGGCAATAGTCTAACATAAATCTTCCTTACCATTTTAACAAGCATCAAATGATTTTTCTTTAATGTCAATGATACCTGGTGCTAGACCAGACTGTGGATCCCACATGAGGACATAAGAAGCACACCAAGGGTAGTAAGTAGAGTGTTTGGCTGAAAATCAGGAGTCACAATGCCTCCCGAATCTGGCATCAGTTCACCAACCTGCAGAGAGCAAGCACACCTGCTAGAGCGTGACCAACTTAATGGATGCTTGAAGAGTTTTCAGTTTTTTGGGTTATTTTTAAAGAAAGGTATAGCAAGGAGTGAAGGTAAGTTGTAGGCAGGCAAGTTGCAGGCAGGAAGGGTGAGGAGGAAGAAGCATTTTTATTTTATTTTTATGTCATTGTCCACACTAGTTGCCTGCCCCCAAACCTGGGACTCGTACCCAGGGGTATGTGACCTGTGCTTCTTTGGAGGCGATGGACTTAAGCACTGCTCCATCCGAGTGCCCAGACACAAGGTTTTTAGCAGATGGATTTGGGGCTTATGACTGCCACCTGTGCCTACTTTTTGCTGCGCTGAGTTGATCTACTGCAAGATCGTCAGAATCGTGAACCAGGTGGCCTGGAATCTGAGAGGCAGCTTAACAGCAAAGGTTTGACACCCAATGAGACAGTAGAAGGAGTCAGTAACTTGATAATGACTTTATCAAATGAATATTCTGCCCGAGGAAGAAAACCCTAGAAATAATGGCTAGTTAGCCTACGGGTCTCTGAATGCTTCTTGTACAAATCTTTCACTCACAGCATGAATGAGAAAGGAGCTGAGGTTGACTGGGAATGACTTTGCCAACTGCGTTATTTTGAATGTGAGAGATGCAACAAAATGACTGGGTATATGTTGAAAATATCCAAAAACCATGAGGTAGTAAAATATATCTCTCTCTCAAATATATATATATATATATATATATATATATATATGTATGTATATATACATCAAACAAAGCCAGTGCGACTAATCAGATATCTAGTTTAATATCATTAAAACCAAGATAACTATCTAACAGTTGCTTAGAGAATTAGCTCTTTTCTATTCACTTATCAGTGATGAGGAAAATGGTCTAAGCCAACAGGAACGATACAGATTTTATTCTCTATCTACTGGTATCTCAATAGGATCTTATCTTTAGCAACATATTTTTGGTCTCTCTTCAGTGTCTACAGGGAGTCAATTAAATCCACATATTTAACAAACTATCATACAATTCTGTCTTCAACAAATTCTATCAGAGCCTTAGCCTTTGAGTGTTTTCTGCCATCATTACTCCAAGAGCAAAATACAGATTCTAATTCTAATCTTTCAATGTCAAAATATTCACCCAACACCATTACTTCCTGCCCCTCCCCCCAAAAAAGTGACCTAAATATGAACAAGCGTGCTCTGCCTTTTGGATAAAAAACTACTCTGTCCTTCATTAAGAAAACAATGACAACAGAACCTTACGTAGAATGTTCTGTCATCAGTCTTGAAAGGCAATTGCTCTTATTCTCCGCCACCCCACAATCATGTTAATATTCACAGATTTTTTTTTTTATCCTGAACCTAACTCATCGTAGTGCTGAGTCCTTTGTCTGCATTCCCCATGGTCCCTCATCCTTACACACTGACAGAGACATAACTGAAATGGCCAGGGAGCTAGGAAGACACACTAGGGATCAATTTATCTTTGGCAAGGGAATTGACTAATAGGTTCTTTTCTGTCTCTAATTTCTGTGATTTCCCTTTGTCAGAGGGATTCCCAGACCTAGCTGTCAAAAGCACCTGCTCTCACTCCTCGGCTCTTACAGCTGTCCAATCTCATCCCTGGTCTCAGCGCACACCTCCCTCTGGGAGGCTACATAGAAAGGCTCCCCCACAAGCAGACTTCTGGTCAACATCAGCCTTTTGCTGAGCACAGAGGGAGGAAGAGCCATCACCCATCCCACAAGCTGGCTGCCCTCGCATCAACTTCCTCCCTGCTCTGGAGGCCAAACAAGAGGAGGTTTGATATGAGGTCAGGAAGACAAAGAGGGCATGAGGTAGACACTTTCAAGAAGATTTTTCTAAATTATTCTGGGATGTCAGCCAAAATCTGGGTTAACCTCAGTTGCGTCACTGGTAAACTAATCACCCTCCTGCTGAAATGGGAAAGCAAGCTGTGGCCTTAGTTAAATTTGGAGAAATTGGTGAGCTTTGTGAATTTCATAAATTCTCACAGTCAGGCGATACTTCAAATAATCTTGAATATCTTTCCCTCTGTTGGTTTATTTTTAGATACAGTTCAAGGTACTGGCTTTGATATTATCAAAATGGAACATATCATCATCATTCATGTATGCTTGCACAAGTATAATTTATCCATAGCAGAAAGCATACACATTTATTATATATCATGTTTATGTTCAGTCCAAATCCACACATATTTCTGCTCACTCAGTGCCACACACTGTCCGAGCCATTGGGGACGTGACCGGAAACCAGGTGGACGTGGCACCCGTGCTCACGAGTTTCTGCTCTAACATCACTCTTTCGTACAGTCACTCCCTCTCAGTTTCCACTCCAGTTTGAACCTTAACTAGCTCTAGGGGTAATGATGCACTAGTTCTAGTTCTGAAGTAGTTAATTTGAACCAAGCACTGACTGCATGCCAGGCATTCTGGCTACTTAGCTGGGATCATCTAATGTACTCCAGTCAACAAACTTGGGAGGTAGGTACTATTATTCACCCCAGTTATAGATGAGGGAACAGAGACACCAAGAGATGAAAATTATCAAAGGCCACAGAACTAGCGAGTGGTAGGATCAGAAAATGGGACCAGGCAGTCTGGCTCCATCACTAGACTCGAGCCACTGTACTCTCCACCTTCACAAACTTCTGATAGTGTTCTTCCCTTCAGATTCTTCTTTCTAATTTACACACACGCACCCCCCACACACTCACCCCCGCCCCCCACAGAGCTCTGATCATATCATTCTCCTCGGAGTCGTCAGTGACTAGTAACTACTGAGTTATACAAAGGTCTTAGATTAGCATTAAAGTCCTGTCAGTCTTCCTTTAACCTACCTTTGCAACTTTCTGACCATCCTCCATAATTGGCACACACTCCGGGGACTTGAACAAGTCACTTTTCCCTCAAAGGAGCTCTCTTCCCCTTGCTCCATTTCCCTCAACTGCCCTTCTTTCTGAAGCATGTGCCCCTCCTCTCTTTGGATTTTAACGAGAGTCCAAACGGATGCTCTCTCTTCCTGCTTAGAGTCACCAAATGCTTCGTGGGAGCCTAGCAACCCAGGTGCCTTCTGTTGTGTACCCAGTTATTTATCGAGTCTCAGGGGAAACAGTGTGCGAGAATGTGGCACTGGGCTCTGAAATCAAATTGGCCAGAGATTGATTCCAGCTTTTGAAATTTTTAGCTCTGAGATCTTAGGCAAGTTGGATCATATCGCTTCCTGCTCAAAAATCCTGTCATGGCTTCCCATTGCAAAGTGTGTGGTGGGGAATGGCTTCTGGAATTCAACATATTTTTATTTCATGCAAATGCCTTTAAAATCCAATCTACAAAACCCAACTTTCCTCTCCAACTTTATTTCATAAGTCATACCAGTCTTCTTCTTGACCATTAAGTTACCCTTCCATGGCTTGCTTTCAATGTCTCAAGTGTTCTGAAAACTCTTCCTCAGGCGCTTCCCTTCTATCCACAACCTCTTCTTTGTCATCTATTTTGGCTTATTATGAACCCTCCTCAAGTATCAGCTTTAAACTTGTCACTTTTTAAGAGAAGACTTGTTGACCATCTGATCCAAAGATGTCTTTCCTTACTCTACCCTGGATAGATCCTCAATATGAAGCTAGTTCTTCTCCTTAAATGTGGTATCGTTTTATGTTTGTTGAAAGGTCTGTCCTGTAAGCTCCCACAATGACAGTGAATGTATCTTTCTGGTTCATTGCAATGTCTTCCATGCTCTGAAAATGGTGCATGTAGATGCTCAAGACAGATGAATAAGGAGGTAAATCTTATTGCATCCCACTCTCTCCTTTTATGGAATGGTATTACCAATAACCTAAATTTACCTATGCTTTTAAGCATAATAACTTATGTTTGAAAGAAGCTGAGCATAGAGTAGATGCTCAATAATTGTTGTCATCTTCATTTCCACTTCCAACCACAATTCTTCCAAGAAAACTGCCTTCTATTTGTCTGTGTCACAGAAGTTAGCATAGTGCTTTGGGTATCGTGGTATTAAAGCAAATTGGGTATTAAAGCAAACGTCAATGTTTGCTTTAGTTGAATTAGGCATGTCATCTGAAATCACAACTCCTCATTTCTGTCCAATTTGCTCAATTTGACTCACATTTAGAAATGTGCTTTTCCACGATCATACAATAAACCATCCACCCATGTTTATTATTGTGAGTACGCACACAGATGTGTATAATACACTAGTATCACCAGGCTCTCTTGTGTTAACGTACTATGTGAAATTTCTTCCCTAATTAAAGAAATTTAAGTCACATACACATATATATCATATTTTATATGATTTATTATGTGTGCATATGATTTGTTTTATATATATTGTATTGAAACAATGAAACTATCTGAACTAAAAAATTAGTGTGATCCTATGTAAAATTTAATTGTTGAACAAAGAGAGTTTAAGAATTTTTGCGAAGTATATCAAGTATAGGACTCCCTGAACAAGAACACAGTTGTTTTAATCTTCCTGTATGGGTCATTAGTGAACTGTCTGGGAAACAAAGGAGGTACTAAACTAAAAATGTGTTATAGGTTGGCTGACCATTTAATTTAATGACCAAACCAAGACATTTTTAAGAGTGAAAGGAAGAGGTGTTGATTATATTAGGGGTAACAAACACAAAGGATTGTCCCAGGGTTGATGGTTTGTTTCTGAATTTGTGAAAAGCTCAGTTATATTTATGGGACCAACAAAACCAAAAGTTGCTGTTTTCCCATCAATCCACCTGTGTTTTTTTTTCAACTGTTGGGATCTTCATTTATTTCTGAAAATGTAACATTGGGACAGCATTCAGTGTAATAGGGTATCAGCATAATACCAAGTTCGCCCCAGGCAAGGTTCACAGGAACCCAAAAAAGTGCCTTGACTGAAAAACGAACCAGACTCAGTGAAAGAGAAGATCAGTCAATGTCCACCTCTCCATGGTGGGAGCACTGAGTTTGGTTCACCAGCCCCGGATCACCATGCTGCTGTTCGAGTACCTTGGGACTCAACATAATTGTTTTCATTGTCTATCCAGACAAATCTGAGCTGATGTCTGAATTTGTATTTTCAAAACATGCTGGCTCATTACATTTATTGCATTTTAAATGATATTTAAAATTGAGGTAAATAATTTAAGAGAAAATATCAAGGGCTTGAAATGAATATCTTTAAATAGAATGCAATCGGGTAGATATTTTTGCTATGTTTGGTGACATTAATGTGGCAATACTGAGTAACTGCTGACAATTAGTCAGAAGATGGAGCAGAGGTCTTGTAAGAAAATTACTCCCAGGTGACAAAATATTGAAAATTCAATTATACTCTGTTTATTATAGGCTTACATTAACAACTATATTCCTAATAAAGACCTTGATAATAAACAAATTAATGGGAACACAGGGGAGTACTTCTAGAAATATTTTTTCTCCTTATAATATTCTACAATATTGATTTCTAAAGTGCTCCAAATGACAGTAGAAAGCTTGCTAAAGAAAATTCATAACATAAATTATGTGTATAAGAACATACAATATATTAAAGTACTCAAGATTATGAAAATCATTTTAATATGTAATGACAATGTGCAATAAATTTAATGTTTAAAATTTCAAGTTATGCAAGTGTATAAATCACTTAGGGAAGAAAATCTAGTAAATGCAAATAAGAAAAAGCATAATAAGGGATGCACAAATGGTCTGAATTCTAATTAAAACACTATGTCTTGGAAGTCAATGCATTCATTCTCTGTTTTACAAATGTGGTTTAAAAAACACCTGCAACAGAAAACTCTTGACAAAGTAAGTTTACAGGTCAGAGTAGACAAATATCTATTTTCCCTCCACGAAGAACAAAATGCTGGTCTGTAGAGAAATAATTTTTTCTCCTTATTCCTCCCACCATTTTCTGACACTGTACCTAGTTCAATGGACATGTCATTCGCTTGACTGTTGAAAATACTTCACGGAGCACCTACTTTGGGGGTAATTCCAGTGTCACACCATCCACAGAGTAGCTTTTAAAGCCCAGTTTCTCTTCTCTAGACGCTTCGGGTCCAGTGTGCAGGGAAACAAGACAGATGCATAGAGATCTTTCAAAATAATGTAGCAAATGCAAAATGCCAAGGGAGAGAGCTAGGGTGAACAGACTCTGGGAATTTAGAAGTGGCCAGCTCAGTCACCCTTGGACTATTAAGAGGAAAAAAAGAGATGTTTCAAGTGGAGCTTGGAAAGATCTATAGGATTTTCATCATGAAAGAGTAGCTGGGAGGGGCTGCAGGGTGTCAGCAGGTCTGATCAAAGGCAGAGAGTCAAGAGAGCAAATGGCTGACTCAGAGGAAAGCAAATAATAAAGAAGAGTCCATTATAATGTTTCCATAAGAAATCTCAATGAAAGAAGAGGAAGATAAGATGAGCTGGTACTTAAATAACAGGAAAGATAAGCTTAGAGAATCTAAGTCTTCCTAAGAAGGTGGATTCAACTTGCGGGCCCTCTCCGGTAAACAGACATTTTATGGAGGCAGAAATCAAAAGAATGGAAGGAAAGAAATGAACCTGAGATTTCTAGAGGTAAGGAAAGGACAAAAAAAGGGTAGAAATTTTCGTAAAGTTAATACACAGACACTGTATACCCGGCCTTGAAATGCACAAATGGTTTGAATTTGATGAAAACAGACGAGAGTAGAAAAATTTCAACTTGGGAAGTAAGACAAAGTCATAAACTTGAAATTTTGAAAGTGCTTTGGAAACGTTATGTGGGAATTTAAAAATTGGAAAATTGCCACACCCTGGTGGAGTAGCGGGTAGGTCAAGTACCTTTGTCTGAGCAGAGGCCACGTATCCCTGGGTTCGAGTCCTGGGTTCAGGGGAAACAACCAGTGTGAACAACTAAATAAAAATAAAATGCTTCTGAACCCTCCTCTCTCTTCCTGCCTGCCTGCCTACTTGTCTTCATTCCTGGCTGCACCTATTTAAAATAAAAATTTGAAAATTGAGTTCAACTTGGACAAATCATTTTGACTGCCATGAAGAAAAATTCATAATGTGGTGAGAGCCCTGGTGGAGCAGCACTTCAGTCAGTCACCTTCAAAGATCTTGGGCCACATCCCCCTGGGTTCAAGTCCTGGGCCTGGGGGCAAACAACCAGTGAGAACAACTAAATAAAAATTTAAAAAAAGAAAAATATATAATGCCAAATTGTGTGAATCTATAAGTTTAAAAATATGGAGAGTGTATTTTACATAGAAAACTTCATTGAAAAACTTCCATTGTGCAAGAGAATAAAATATGTTTAGTTCACAACTCATAGTTGCAGCTTTAGACAGCAACATGTTTCTAAAAAGGAAGAACAGACAACATGCCAAAAAGTGTCAGAAGGCCAATAAAGAGAGAGCAGAATACAAAGTAAAATATAACTTAAAGACTCAGTCTGTGAAACCAAGTAGATTATGGCTACTCCATTAGTAAAAGGAAAACAAATACAAAAACAAATCAATTTGCTAAAAGGGCAGATCTTTAAAATATAAAAAGGATAGGTGGGCACACCCTGGTGGAGCCGAGGTTAGGTCAGTTTCTTCTGAAGGAGAAAGACACAGTCCCTTGGGTTCAAGTCCCAGATGCAGGGGGGTGATGGGGGGAGGACAACCAGTGAAGGACTAAATAAAAATAAAAATGAAATGCTTCTTCCTGCCTTCATTCATGCCTGTACCTTTCCTTAAAAAAAAAAAAAAAAAAAAGTCGCTAAACAATGGATTGCCTGAATTCATGAGAAATGCATATAGAAAGATCAAAAGCAACACACATGACTTAAGAGTTCTGACATGCACATGGGACTTCAGCTCCTATTTCTAAAATATTTATGTTATTTTTAAAATATTATAGTGTACATCCGGCAAGTTTTTATTTTGCAGCTTTGTAGTTCTCTCTGAGTCCAGAACAATGTCTTAGCTGTGTTTGTTGAATGAATAAATGAAAACTAAAGTAAGGAAAAGCTGGATAACGATGTTTTCACAGAGTGAAGAAATCAGAGACAAAAAGGGTGGTGTAACTGGAAAGAGAGAACCAAAGAGAGAAACTTAGGAAAGTTCCCCTTGATGGGGAAGCCCTAATGCCAAGAGCTGCCAAAAATGAGTCCAGTGAACTGGCAGGAAGCAACACCCTTCAAGTGTTTCTCCAGAGACTTCCAAAGAAATGCTGATAAACTTGTCTGGAAGAAAGGAGTCAAATAAAAGCTGGAGAGGACTTGCTTGTTGGGTCCTCTCCATAACCTGGCAGGGCCTTTTCTGTCTTAATTTTTAAAGAAGCAAGAAAAAGAAAACCTTCTCTAGAAGGCAGTGGAAGTTCCTGACAGTCAAAGAGGTTACCTTCCTTTATAGAGAAAGCAACACAGAGGTGCTAAGTATATAACATCACCAGGACACTTACACTGGAAAATGATGTACTGATTTGATCGTCAATGAAGCAAATAATTATGGGAATGATCACTGTAATGACTGTTCCCAAGGGATTATTTTTTCCTTCAGCATGGGACAGGTCACCACAATGTAAAAAAAAAAAAAATTTTCAAGACACTGTATTTACAGCTACCTTTATAACATGAATTATGTTCAAATGCATTACAAATGCTTACAGTGTTTTTTATGTCTTACTACAGAAAATGACAGATTTTATTGATCAATATGGTTGCAAACAAAATGCTCTTAGAATATATTTTCTAGATGAATTATGGAAGAAATAAAAAATAATTAAAATACATTTCAAGATTAATAGAACAATTTGAAATTGTTAATGATGGAAACCACTCGGTTGCATATTCCTCTAGAATGGGTAAAGTTGTCAGTGCCATACTTAATATAAAAATATGCAAAGTATAGTTAAAAGAAACAGACTACCGGTATATGTTTTTCATAACATAATGAATCTGTTGACAGTACATATATCGCTGTTATTTATAATCCCATAGTGACAAGAAAATGTCACCAATTACTGGCTACAGTGACAGAACACAATTTATTCCTAATGATTTATACCCATTAGGAAAAAAAAAAAGTAGGCTACTAAAAGACAGCTACCGTTCTATTCCCCAACAGCAGTTTTCTAACTGGAAGTGTATTTGCAAAGGATAACAAGTTATTTTTGTTAATGAGTGTTTGCATAATTTACCCATAGAATACCTTAAGCTACAAACTAAAATAAGATAGTCGAAGGTATATTTTTAAAACAGATCTAACTGAAATATGTGTGTGGAGCAGGCTTTCATCAACTCACATATTATATTCCCTTTTAAACCTAGATGTCTTAAAAGCTGCATTGACTTTTAGAGTGTGGGAAGCACGGTTTGAAAAGCTACTAAGTCAGCCCTTCAAACAGATATTTACTGCTCATTCTGGTCTATTAAGAACCACAGGTTGAAAGAAACATGTATTGAATACTCACGTTACAAAGAAATTTACAGTGATGACATGAGAAGGGAAAAAGCAGGGAGAGGAGTTGATAATTATAAGCAGGATAGGAAACTAGACACTGCAATACAATTTTCTGAGATTGGTAAGATAGGACAATAGGTGGAGAAAATTCTGAAATAGTAAATTACAATAGGAAATAAGATCTGGGCAATACAAGTGTTACACAAAATTCAAAAGAAACTCAAAGATGAAATTAGAGAAAGAAGGGGAAAAATAAAGTAAAGGATCTTTTAAATGGTTACAGTAATATGACAACTCTTAGAACAGAACTGAATTCAAGGACCAGA